>OX101792.1:37826009-38383509 GCA_944452715.1 Ophion slaviceki | reverse complement strand
GACCTAAATTTTATTTTTAGACGTCAATGTTCCGGCCACCGTGTATGTACGAGGGTGGGGTGAAAAGTTTCCGGCCTGACCAAGAGATGGTGCCACTAGGTCTAGTTTTGGAGCGGCGTCCTACAGTACCATTCCTACCGAGCTTATATGTACAGTTTCAGCCCAATCGCTACGTTAGTTTGCGTTTGAGAGCACATTGCGCGAGACGCTTCCGTTGTTTTCGTAAAAATGGAAAAATTGGAAAAACGTGCTGTCATCAAATACTTCCATTTGAAAGGTTTTACACCAAAACAAATAAAAGAAGAGATGGATTCAGCACTAGGAGACTCCTCCCCATCATATTCAACTATTAATCAGTGGGTTTCTGAATTTAAAATTGGTCGTGTGAGCACTTCTGACGAGCTTCGCTCAGGACGGCCCGTTGAAGTCACAACTTCAGAGATGATTGAAAAAATCCATAAAATAGTGTTGGAAGACCGCAGGTTGAAAGTGCATGAGATAGCTGAGACCTGTAGGATGTCAGCTGAACGTGTGCGAAATATTTTGCACAACCATTTGAACATGGAAAAGCTGTGTGCAAGGTGGGTGCCGCGTTTGCTAACGCTCGACGCTACCGACAATTTGGCGCTGTATAGACGTAATCCAAATGAATTTTTGCGTCGATTCATAACTGTTGATGAGACATGAGTCCACCACTACACTCCTGAAAGTAAAGAACAGTCAAAACCGTTGGTTGGAAAAGGGGAACCAACCCCAAAGAAGGCAAAAACAATTTTATCGGCAAACAAGGTTATGGCTACTGTTTTTTGGGATGCGAGAGTTATGAGAAATGTATCAGTGTTGATGGAGATTATGTTGAAAAATAAAGCAAAAAAAATGTTTAAATATCGTTTTTCTTGGTCAGGCCCGAAACTTTTCACCCCACCCTCGTATATATGTATATATATTTCAACGTTAATATGTATGTCAAATTTTAATATATATTTATGTATTTTTCTTAATGTAAAAAAGTGTTGTTGATGATCTCGTCCCAAAAAACACACGTTTCGATTATCCGAACTTTTGATTGTCCGAACTAGTCTCGGTCCCAATTGGTTCGGATAATCGAGGTTCTACTGTATACGTAAGGCAGGTTTGCAGTCACAAGAGCCTCGCGGTTGAGATATGAGCGTGCGGGCTCTGAGTGTAGACGACGCGGGTTCGATCCCCGGTAGCAATGTCTTGTTTTTTTTATTAAGCATATACGAATTAAATATCATAAATAATGCCTGAACAGGCGAGAATAGCTAAAGCGAGAGTAAGTTCGAAATTTTCTGAATATAAAATGAAGAAAAAAAAGTTGATTCACCGAGGATTTAACCCGGACCTTCACCATCGTAATCCGTCACGCTACCAACTCAGCCACGACGCTCATTGCAGATAGAGAAACATTTATGATACACGGTTTTCTATAATGTTTACTGTTGAAAAAAATGCCGAAATGATCGCGGCAAAGGCTCAAGATTTCTTTTTGAACCTTTCACGGTCGTTTCGGCGTTTTATTTTTCAACGCGGTTCGTCGTTAATTTTTTTAACCCGCATTTTCCGCATAAACGGGCAACCGAGAGAAAACAATGATCTCGATACATGTTTTTCACTTTGAAATTCATTTAATGCATATTCCAATCCGCAGTACGGCCACACATATATGTCGAGCTCGATCGGACGGAAAACCTCGCTCCGTTCGTCTGTCGAGCGAGCGAGGGGCAGAGACTTTTCCCCCACCGAGCTACCCATTCGTGTTCACGCTGACTGCGATACCGACTTGAGCGGTGATCACGGACTCGCGCGGCTACAAGGGAATCTGCAACCCCGACAGAGGCGATGATCACGAAATCATACTCCCGAACTCGCTGCCGCGATTTAGCGCCATTTACGAGGCACGCCGAAAAGGGCCGCGTTGTGCATCTCCCCACTAATCTCTGACGGGAGCGTTGTACATCTCTTCTACTAATCTCTGGTTTTATGAGCCGCCATGTCATGGAGCCTAGATACCAGGAGGTTCAGCGAGGCCTTTTAACTCGTCCTCAAAACGAGAACGAGAAATGATAGCGCTGGGGTGCTCGGGCACCTATATGTACTATACAGATATACGCTAAACATGGGTGCGATCTAAGACAGATCACAGATGATGCACCTAACTCTCATTCGTGTTAAGGGATAACACCACTCTAGGATTTTGGAAAGACGTTTTCTTGCCTAAAAATAGTTCGGTGTCATAAAAACAATATGCAATTGGTCCTGTAGCGATTTTTTTTATTTAAAAGTTCAATAATCGATTTGGCCGCAGCGCCTCGGAGCGCGCGCTGAATTGCTCGTACAACTTTAAACGCGTTTTTCTCGAAACCACTTTTTTCAATCTCGGAAGACGGATTACTCGACCACCTTTGCATGCATCGATTTGAAATTTTGATAGCAGCTTCACAATTACATTCTCTATGGGAGTACGTAGCCGTTTTTTAATTAAATGTGAATTTTTTTTATAAAGAATTTACTGCTTTCTTTGGCAAAAAATCGATTTATTTCCTTCAAAGTGCGCTATTTTTTCAAAATTTGAAAGCAAATTTCTAGGTAGTCTCATAGCTAATAATATATAAATTATCATTTTTTTTGGTCTTTGGTTCAGGGCTTATATTCTACGAGAAAATCGTTCTCCCGTGAAGCTATTTATAAAAAAAAAAACACGTTTTTCTAGATGGGCTGTATCGCCGCCATTTTAAGTTTGAGTTTGAGATATTTTCTCGCTTTTGCGTTTTTTTTCCGAACCGTCATGAGGAAATTATGATTCGGCGGATATTTCGACGTTTGATGTCACGATCGGTCTGTCGTGAGGTTAGAAACTCGTCCGATCATTTTCACCTCGTTGACCAATATATTATTATATATGTAGGTGCCGCTGCACCCCAGCGCCATCACTTCGACACATTTTTGGGGACGCTTTTTTCAGCGCCTTTGCATTGCCGCTGAACCTCCTGGTATCTGGGCTCCATGCGCCACATGTAAAATTCAACAAACTTCACCGTGAGCAAAGATTCAGCGGCTACATTATCTCCATTGTATTCCAATCATTGTACATCATTAAGGCCAACGATGAAGGCCGCTTTCTCGATAAGATCTAACGATATATTGTTTATTCCTTTGGCGAAGAAACTCTCGCGTGCTTCGGCCCACGCTTGTCCGTCACCGGCTGTTTTAATTTTATTGATTTTAAGTGCATTTCAATAGCACTTATGCTAATAAGTTATGTTATCGTTTAGAATACAACTATAGTAATGGTTTGTTTGGGTTCGTGAGTAATATATCCATATTAATAATCTAATCAAAGTATCTGCGATATACTCAATACTGTCGTTGATTTTATTAGTAACTTTATAGAAGTTTATGTTACAATAAGAAAATTCGTTCTGATATGTGGATATAAAATAAATATATAAATTGATCAAAACAATACTAGACTACTTGGCTTCGCGTAACGCTCGGTCAGACCATTCATCAGTGGCTCGCGTAGGGCGCGAGTGCGAGAGAGATAGCTGAGAAGCAGAAACTCATTTTTCTTACAAACGCTCGATACGGCGAGAAAAATAAAAGTTAAATCCTGTTCTCTAATGAAAGTATTGACCGATTGAATGACTGATATCCGCGCTCAACTTCTATTTTTTCTTGAAAGAGCCGCTCAATTAAGTTGTTACGTGGGTTTCGAAGCCAAAAAAGCAAATTTTCTCTATTTAAAAAAATATATTATATATAAATTATTTTATTTAAAATGTTAAGCACATAAAAGGGCAACATTGGAACAATAGTTAAAAAAAATCATCCAAAAATTTGGGAAACTCAGCCGGTGGGACCTGGTTTCCGGACACCCCTCAAAAAAGTGTCCTCGTGGTGGTCAGGCTAACTCATGATAGCATTATCTGAACGTAAAAACCAATTTTTTTCTGGTAGTAGACAAGTATAGTGATTCGTGATAGAACGAAGGATTTAAAAAAATATAAAATCTTAGTTTTTGGCAGAATTCTATGCAAAATAGTTCAATTTTTGGTACAATTTACACTACGTATAGCCTTGTAAAGTAAGTTCTAATCGAAAAAAAAAAACGTTCGTTCAATCACTAGTCAATGCTATTTTGAAGTATGCAAAATTTCAATAAGATCGGTGCATTAGTTATTGAGAAATCGTGTCCACCGACTTCAAAAATAGTGTTTCGAGAAAAATGCGATTTACCTGCGTCGCTCCCGGCCGGTCTTTCCCAACGGGGAGAATTCCCAAAGGCTCTGTCTCCTAGACTTTTACTCCGATTGACTTAAAACTTTGGGAGAATATTTCAGACATATTGTACTATTCGATAATAAAATTGAAAAAATGTTTTTTTTTTATTTTCAATCCTACGTAACCCCTTGAAGCTTCTAGAATCGAAAAACCCTCTCTAGGCTGCCAATTTGGGGGTTGAGCCGGGATTACTCCTTCCTCGTCGATTGGATCTTTCTCCGGAAGAATGTTATTCAGAGTAAGGGATAAATTATGCAAAACAGCGCGCGTTACGATTATCGAGGTGCTGCATATTAATTGTGTGCCAAGGCATTTCGATAGGCATGAAAATCTGCGTTTCCACATTCCGAATGTCCGTTTAACGATTTGTCTTGCCCTTTGTTGTACAATATTGTCGCTATTTAGAATTGAAAAGTTTTAGAGTCAATTTTTTATATCCATCTTTTAACGACTAAAGTAATCTTTCTCACGTATACATTCGCTCTGCATCTGTGACAGGATTCCCCAGTGGTGTGAGCAAAAACGGCAGGCAAGGATAGCCAGGACCTCCAACAAGGGCTCCGGTTAGCTGTCTCTCATAATATTTCATATTGATCCTAGAATTTTGAAAAATTCGTCTATCGTGTTCACTTGAGGGCCATTCTGGAACGATCTCCAAAAAATCCATGGGTGGCCCTACTACTGCCTGTATGATAAAAATTTGAGACAGTTTTTACTCATAAACAAATATAATCGCGATCTTGTGGACTCCATTAGCAATGTGTATAGCTGAACATTCAGCGAAAATAGCCCTTACGATTTCTGTAGACTTCTTGAATGTTTTGGAATTTCGTATGTGATGAGCGTATGTGAGTACAGTCGATAGCGCGATCGATTGCAGGAAGACCTGCCTGCTCCAAGTTGCCGAAAAAGTTCCCGGGATTCTAATCGGGCTTCTTCTGACGTTGGCATTTTAATAACGGTGAACATTTCAGCGGCAAGTAACGTAGAAATCCTAAATATTATCCTTGACAATGTTGATCGTGACACAGATATCAAATTTCCATTGCCGAGCTATACAGAATAATGTATAACTATAAATTTGTTGAGATTATTTCGGGCTTGCAGAGTGTGTTGGAGGAAAGGAGAAATAAACTGTCACGATATTTGTAGAAATAACTTTTAGTTTTCAAGCTCTTTAGCCACGAGGGCTCCAGCGAGACGACGGTAAACGCGACCAACAAGCTCAACTGTCGCGCGGAGAAGAGAGCGTCGGTGCGCTCTCGTTGGCACATGCCCTTTCAATTTTTGGAGTACTCGATGATACACGAGTGATGATCGGCTCTGTTCGTGAAGCGAGCAGGCCGACAACTTTAACTTGTGAAACTTAGCCTCGTACAAACTTAAATTTAACACTACTGCCGTTTGTACATGCCTAGTTTTCTTGCTTCATGTTTATTGATGCTTTTAATTTATTTAGACGATCTCGCGGGATTGCTTTTGTGAGCATATCGGCTCTTTGGTCCTCGGACGGAATGTACTCTACTTTTATAATTTTTTCAGCGACTTTTTCTCGTACGAAATGGTCGTGTATTTCTATATGTTTCGTTCGTTTGTGAAACACTGGGTTTTTCGCGAGTTTGATTGCACTCTGATTATCTGCGTACAGAGTCGTTTCTTGTTCGCACGGACTACCGATATTTGAGAGAAGTCTTCGAATCCAAATTAATTCTCTTGTTGCCGAAGATGCCGATACATATTCCGCTTCAGTCGAACTCATAGAAACCATTTTTTGTCTTTTTGAGTTCCATGTTATGGCTCCATTCGCGAGCATATAGACGTAGCCCGTGGTTGATCTTCTCGTTTCACTGTCTCCCGCGTGATCTGAGTCTGAGAACCCTATTAGTTCTGATTCGCTACCGCCGCTTCGGTATTCTATGCCGTGCCCGATTGTGCCGTTCAGATACTTTATGTATATATATTCTGCGAATATTCTTTTTACCGCGTTCCAATGCTCAGCAGAATGCTCATTGGTGTATCGACTGACTATATTTACCGCGTACGCGATGTCTGGTCGCGTAATCGACGCGAGAAATATCAACGATCCTATCGCCTCGCGATACGGTACATCTTTGATACGCTCGTCTTCCGAGATACACGGGCCTAACTGGACACTTGGATTCGCGGGTACACTCAATTTTTTTGCGTTTGACATACCGAATTTTTCTACGATTTTCTGCGCGTAAGCCGATTGATGGATCAGCATCGTTTTGTTTACGCGATCGCGAGTTATTTGCACGCCTACGAATATGCTCGAGTCGCTTTCTGTGATTTCGAATTTTTCGCTTAATTTTTTTAACACATACTCTAGTGTCTCTACATTGTCTGAGGCGATTAGCCCATCATCGACGGAACCGTGCATATACACCGGAAAGCTCAACAGTGAAACCGTGCATATACACCGGAAAGCTCAACAGTGAAACAGTGCTCTTAAGCACTGTTTCACTGTTGAGCTTTCCGGTGTATATGCACGGTTCCGCTTCGCACTCTTTGAAGTCGAACTCTCTCAAGAAGTTCAAGAATTCTTGATTCCAGCAGCGTGGTGCCTGTTTGAGTCCGTACAGGGATTTTTCCAGTTTGCACACTTGATGTTTCAGCTTTCCGGTTTTGTCGAGGCCTTCTGGTATTTCCATGTGTATTTCTTCTTGTAGTTTTCCATACAGGAAAGCAGTTTTGACGTCGAACTGTTTTAGTTCGAGATTTCTTTGCGTTACGATGGCCAAGAGTATTCGTAACGAATCGTATCTGATTTCCGGAGAGAAAGTTTCCGTGTAGTCTACTCCTTCTCCCCAAATAGGGTTTTACAATCGGCACAGTAATGGCCCACGACTGGTTGCCAGAGAACAAACGATGGCGCGGTAATGGCTATACAAACGGGCCAGATCCGCACCATGCATGGTTGGTAATGGTAAACCACGAATGGCTGCTAAGACTTGGCCAACTATCATACGGCCATATTGGCCCAGCAACGGCTGCCGGATCTTCTGCCGGAAATGAAAAACAAAAAATTGACAAATCATGAATATAAAAATTCTAGTAGTATCTTTTTTATTTTCTTATGCTTTACTAATGTCCATGTACATAGAATATTTGCATTAAAAACGCTTTCTGGATTGTTCAAGTTTTTACATTTCATCGGGATCGAACCTGCGCCTTTCGTTCTAGTGTCGAGCGCCCTACCCACTTAGCCCTTCTAACACTTACAGAATCCATCGTTTGTTCGTTCCTTACTTTTATGCCGATAATTTTATTCGTGACATTAAAGTTTACCGACAATTTTTTTGGTCCATTTAGGCTGTAAAGATAACTCGCTCGTTTTGGGTGAAGTTCCGAAAAGCATACTCGTCTGATCGAGCTGAAATTTTGCACCGAACTTCCTCTTATTATCCTAAGAGAAACCGTTAACGGATTTTTGACGACTAGCAATAGTTTTCGATATATCGCATTGTAAAGTTTATTATTTCACGCCATACGAGTATATCTATATATCCGATAGATACCCCCCACTCCTCCGGCCGCGCTGCTTCCTGGCAAACAGTGCTCGCCCGTATGTGCATATCACTTGCCATGTGGGATGGGTTTGTTTGGGTTTATTTAACATAGTAGAAGCAGTACAATAAATAACTTTCAATATACGATATATCGAAAACTATTGCTAGTCGCCAATATCCTTTTAAAGGTTCTCTTGAAATATTGAAAAGAAGGTCGGTGCAAAATTTCAGCTTCATCAGTGGGATATGCTTTTCGAAACCTTATACCTTGTTTTTACGTGTTACAGTTTAACGACCTGCATTTACAAAACACCCAAAAACAAACCATCAATGGCTGGGATAGATCTGGCAAGCCATTCATCCGCCTACGATACCCCAATGCTGATCGCCATATTATCGGTGCGTTGGTATTGGCCCACCAATGGCTGGCATAGATCTGGCAAGCCGTTCATCCGCCTACGATACCCCAATGCTGATCGCCATATTATCGGTGCGATAGTATTGGCCCACGAATGGCTGGCATAGATCTGGCACACCGTTCATCCGCCTACAGTACCCCAATGCTGGTCGACGAATTATTGGCCGATTATCAGCGAACCGTTTAATGGCTGAATGCTGGCATTTTTGTTACGACAGGCGACCCTATATGGGTCGTTGCTTGAATCCCCCGGCGCACAGTCTTGCCTTGAATTGATGATTTTCTTCTTTTTCATCTGTTTTCACTCGAAAAACCCATTTCGAGTCGATTGGCGTTATTCTCGGAGTTTTTGGTACGATTGTCCAAGTTTTGTTTTTCTCGTGAGCTTCGAGTTCCTCACGTACAGCTTCAGCCCACTGCGCGGCTTGGTCGCTGTGCTCTGCTTCGCCGAGATTGTTGGGTATTACATACTCAGCATAATCAATCTCGTATCGGCTTGGTCTCCGGATGTTTGCTCGATCACGAAGCTCACGTGCTGCTGCTGTTGCGGGTGCTGGTTCCTCGTCTGGCACGTCCTCGAAGACATCTTCTTCCTCTTCCTCTTCCTGAGCTGCTTCTTCGTTTCGCGGCTGAGTTTTCGGAGGGAAAAAGATTTCGTTGTCTTCTTCGTCGTTTTCTTCGGTCCCGACGACGGTACCGAGTTTTTCGTTAAACGTGACGTCGCGCGGGATACTTATTTTTCCAGTTGTAGGATCATCCACGCGATAATTTGCCGAGTTTTGCTGGTACCCGACGAAAATCACTTTTTTCGCACGCGCGTCAAATTTCTTTACAAACTGCTTCGGTATGTTGTGGTACGCCGTTGACCCGAAGATTCTCAGGTGTTTCAGGTTTGGCGGCTTCCCGATCCATTGTTCGTATGGTGTCACTCTGTGTCTTGCCCATACTGTGCGATTTAACACGTACACTGCGCAATTTACGGCTTCTGCCCACAGTGTTATTGGCAACTTTTTCGCGTGAAGCATCGTGCGCGCACTTTCAACAATTGTTCGGTTCTCGCGCTCCGACTTCCCGTTTTGCTGCGGCGTGTATGGGGCTGTCGTCTCGTGTATTATTCCGCGTGTCTCGAGAAAGTTTTTCACTTCACTGTTCTCGTATTCGCGACCATTGTCCGTTCTCAATATTTTCATCGGACGCCCGAATTTGTTTGACACTTGTTTTTCGAACGCTTTTATTTTTCCGAACACTTCTGTTTTGCTTTTCAGGAAGAACACGGACCTGTATCCACTCGCGTCATCGATGAATGCCAAAAAATAGCGCGTGCCTCCGAGCAATTGTTCCGGCATCGGCCCGCAAACATCCGAGTGGAATTTTTCCCCCGGTTTCGTTTGCAATTTTTCGGGGCACTCTTCGAACGATGCTCTGTGAGATTTTCCGACCTGGCATGGTTCACAGAATATTTTTTCTTTTCCGGCTATTTTTATTCCCGTGACGAGACCTTTTTTCGCTAATTCGCATATAGCTTTTTCGCCCACGTGTCCGAGACGGCCGTGCCAAACGTTCAGGTTCGTTGTTGCGTAGTTGGCTTCCTCGTTGCTTCCCTCTCTCGGAATTTTAAACAGCATTCGGCACACTCCGTTTTCCTGTTTTAAACCGCTTGTGATGGTCTCGCGATTGATTTTAATTTCCATCGTTTTTCCTTGAAACACGATCTCGCAGCCTTTGTCCGTGCACACGCCAACCGAAAAAAGATTTTTCTTTAATTTGAGTACGTGGAGCACGTTTTCTATACGCGAGTCTTTCCACAAACCGTTCACGAGGGATTTCACTTTCACTGTTCCCTTACCGATTATTTCGCACCTTTCGTTGTCCCCGAGCACTACGGTGCGCCCACGTGGTACGACGCGGTACTCCGAAAGCCACTCGCGTCGGTTCGTGAGGTGTCGCGACGCGCCACTGTCCACGAGCCAGACATCCCGGATGCCGGCCGCCATTATATCTCGGATCTTCTTTCCGGTCGTTTCCGTGCGCGCACCTGTGTCGCTCTCCTCGGCGACAAACGCGAACACCTGTTCTGCTCCGTTCGAGGCTCGGCCGCCATCTTTGGCCTTGGCCTTCGAACCGCACTCGCGCGCGAAATGACCGGGTTCACGGCACTTAAAACATTTTCTGTCTTTTTTTTTGTTTTTCTTCTCACGTTTTCACCCTTGTTCACTGTAGCTGCAAGCGCGCTCGCCGTTCTGTCTTCGATTTCCAACCGAGCGTCTTCTTTTATTAAACGCTCTTGGAGATTCTCGAGCGTTTGTCTTACTGGCTCAACACTGTCCCACGCGATTCGCAGCATCCTGTATTTCGGCGTAAGACTACCGAGTATCTTTGCCACGACGGTTTCACTCGACTGCTGTTGACCTAGGTCACTCAGCTGACTCAGGAGATTCACTACTCGAGACACGTTTTGCACCGCCGTGTCCCCTTCGCACATTTGATACGCGTGAAAACGTTGTAACAACGCGAGCTTATTCGTTTCAGTTTTCTGTTCGTGAATCTAGCACAATTTGTCCCACATTTCTTTTGCTCCGGTACACGATAACACACACACCTGTTGCGCTTCCTCCATCGCGGAGAGCATGATGTAACGAGCCGTCGCGTTGTCTTTCACGAAGCGTTTTCGCGCCTCTGCGTTTGCTTCCCCGGCGACCGGCATTTCTCGCGACCCGTCCACTACGTCGAACACGTCGTTTATCAAAAATAATGCACTGATCTGCGCCTTCCATCCTTGAAAGTTTTTCCCGTCGAAATTTTTTATTCCTTTTACTGAGATGCCGAACGACATTGCGGATGAGATTTTCCTTCACCCCACGCACGTTCCTGACCACACTCACTGCAAACACAATGGCCGCCTCTCCCAAGCACGTGCCGCTCCGAAATTTCGACTCCGAAAATTCGCGATTTGTTTCTCGATTTCCTCACACTTGCGAGCCTGGGCCCATAACCTGTTGAGATTATTTCGGGCTTGCAGAGTGTGTTGGAGGAAAGGAGAAATAAACTGTCACGATATTTGTAGAAATAACTTTTATTTTTCAAGCTCTTTAGCCACGAGGGCTCCGGCGAGACGACGGTAAACGCGACCAACAAGCTCAACTGTCGCGCGGAGAAGAGAGCGTCGGTGCGCTCTCGTTGGCACATGCCTTTTCAATTTTTGGAGTACTCGATGATACACGAGTGATGATCGGCTCTGTTCGTGAAGCGAGCAGGCCGACAACTTTGACTTGTGAAACTTAGCCTCGTACAAACTTAAATTTAACAAAATTAATTATTATTACTCGCGAATATAGTATTATGGTATATTTTTGTTAGCATCAAACTGAATTCATAAAAATCGGTTTGCGGAAACGAGACTCGCCTGTAAACTTGGGGTAGCGTAGAATCGCAGACAAATTAACAATTGAAATTCTGGTAAAATTGGCAGTCCACGATGATTAACTTTAACTGAGTGATTTCGGATCCTAGGTATTATACCATGCGTAATGCTATGTCAAGAAAAACGAAATTGTCGTTTAAGTTCGGTTTTGCTATAGAACTCGAATGGATCCTGACCATCTCCCATGAACCGTTTTAGAGTACACGGGACTTGCTGAGCACTTTCTTCTTCAGACGATTCATTCGGATCCGTATAATCCGTGTTACCCATGTCGTACAGATTCAGAAAATCGCCCACATGAGAGATTGCAATGATTTGATTGACTGAGCGGTCAAAACTTTCCACTTCATTTTTTCATTGTATTTCTAACCTCAATTATCACTTTTACATGTACCACATAACAACTTGTACTCGATTATTTTCTATAATGCCAACACGGTCCAACAATACGAAAACACCGGTTTTGTAAATTCCGAACTTCGCTGATTGATGATACTTTTTCGAAAGTCAGTTCGTACATCTGCATACAGCTTTTGATACGCGAGAAATACGTGAGACGCTGCTAATGCCGCCTCGAACCAGGTCTTGGTCAAGGCCATGTCATGCACGGTCTAATACCACAAAAAGTGTGGCATAATTGATTATGAAACGTTGCACTATTGAGACATTGCTTATATTCGACAAGACTGGACGATGAAACTTGGAAAACGCAAGACTTTTATGTGATCGTCTTCGTCAAAACCACCTTATTTTTCGAATCTTATTTACTGACTGTGGAACTACAACGCTATCTTAAGACACGGTCTGAGACCATCTTCGTTGCGGATGGTCTCAAGATCTGAGGGGCTATTACGGTTTACCGCAGTGCAGCCAGATCGCGCGTAAAAGTTACCCCCTCTCTAGTCTCTTACGCGCCCATCACACAATCATAATTCATAAAAGTAAGCGGAAATATATTTATAGTCGTATTATTATATTCATTCTCGTAAGTTACGATTGTTTTTGGGGATAATGCTTTATCGCTTGATGATAGTATGTGAGAATGAATACAATAATGCGAAAATAAATAGATTTCCGCTTACTTTTATGAATTACAATTTATTTGGCATACGGGCGGGTGTAAGTAAAGGGCAAACAATTTTTTAGAAGATGAATAAGTTGTAACTTAGATTCATTACTACATTTAAATTAACGTACAAACCAATAAAATAAGCGGTCGGAGTGCGCGATAAATTTTTCGACACTAAAAGATAACTAATTGAAATAATAATGATAACTAATAAAAATAACTAATCAAATAAAAATTAATAGTAATAATAATTTAAAAAAAAACACTGAGCGCGGAGAACGAACCCGCGCCCCTGCGGACCGAAGCCAGGAACGCTACCAACGGGACCATCTCGTCGCTTGTAGAATATGCACTTTCTGGTACTGACGATTCGCGGCCGGATGGTTGATTGGCTTGTTTTTGGGGACAATGCTTTATCGCTTGATGAAAGTATGAGAATTAATATAATAATACGAATATAAATATATTTCCGCTTACTTTTATGAATTATAATTTATTTGGCGTAAGGACGGGTGCGAGTAAAGGGTAAACAATTTTTTAGAAGGTAAATAAGTTGTAATTTAGATTTATTATTATGTTTAAATTAACGTATAAACTAAAAAAAATAAGCGATCAGAGTGCGCGATACATTTTTTTGTATATATTAATAATGCAGAGAATCAAGAACTAAATAAACGTTGAAATCATCTAAAAGCCTCGCGCGTGCCGTCGGGTGACGTCACGCGCGAGTCGTGCTCAGATTGCATTTTCCCTCGAAGCCGTCGTTTCGGCTTGGCCGCACATGAACGTGTTCAGCGTCCATGTATTGGTGTAGCTGCCGAAGGCGCGGTCGGGAAACTTCGACCGCGCTCGGCTCTTTCCGAAAATGTCCGAGCGTCGCTCGCTCACGGACACGCGCTACTATGATTGTGTGATGGGCGCGTAAGAGACTAGAGAGGGGGTAACTTTGACGCGCGATCTGGCTGCACTGGTTTACAGTTCTCTGTTTGGATGAAAATTACAAAAGTGAGCAGCTCACCCATGGAGGCAGAGATTAGTAGGGAGATGTACAACGCTCCCCTTTTCGGCGTGCTTCAGAAATAGCGCTAAATCGCGGCGGCGAGTTCGGGAATATAATGTTGTTATCATCGCCTCTGTCGAGGTTGCATATTCCCATGTAGCCGCGCGAGTTGTGATCACCGCTCAAGACGGTATCGCAGTCAGCACGAACACGAATGGGTAGCTCGGTGGGGGAAAAGTCTCCGCCCCTTACAAATCGTGCTTACTCGACAGGCGTACGGAGAGAGGTTTTCCGTCCGATCGAGATCGACATATATGTGTGGCCGTACTGCGGATTGGAATATGCATTAAATGAATTTCAAAGTGAAAAATATGTATCGAGATCATTGTTTTCTCTTGGTTGCCTGTTTATGCCGAGAATGCAGGTTAAAAAAATTAACGACGAAACGCGTTGAAATATAAAACGCCGAAAAGACCGTGGAACGTTCAAAGAGAAATCTTGAGCCTTTACCGCGGTCGTTTCGGCGTTTTTTTCAACAGTAAACATTATGGATAAGCGTGTATCATAAATGTTTCTCTGTCCTCAATGAGCGTCGTGGCTGAGTTGGCAGCATGACGGATTAATGATGCTTGCGGTTCGGGTCCGATCCCGGTAAATCGATTTTTTATCTATTTTTTTCTTCATTTTATATTTAAAAAATTTCGAATTTTCTCTCGCTTCAGCTACTCTCGCCTGTCCAGGCATAATTTATGATATTTAATTCATATATGTTCAATAAAAAGACATTGCTACCGGGGATCGAACCATTTTTGCCATTTTGGGCGGTCAAAATTATTTCTTTCGATTTTTTTTATTTGTAATGATTCTCTAATTGACTTCAAGCTATAAGAAATGTTTTGCGGTGAATAATGTGATGAATGTGTCCTGATATATTGGGTTTTATAGAAAAAAATAATGCAACTTTCTTTTTTACTTGAATTTTTATTTTTCTCCAAAACTGGACTTAATATAGTTTATATGACTAAAGTGATGATGAGTGCTATGGCTCTTCTTTGTCCTGCTCACTCTCTGTATCTTCAGGAACCTCCTCCGAAACTGAATCTGAGTCACCTTCAGAGTCAGGTTCAGCGGAAATCATCAATTCCATTGCATCTTTCGTGAACGGCATTGATTTTTTTTGAGGGTTGGTCTCATGCTAGTGATCAGTGGGTAAAAATTTAATAGTAGCCTGTTTATAGTATCAAAGTTACACGCCACCATTGAAAATTTTCTCGCTAAGATCAGCATGTAAAGTCTAAAATGTTTGTTTCATGCTTCAGCGGCTTCTTCTGAAAGCAACCCAATTGGCAACAAAGCCTTTGCTATGACACACGCGCCGTGTACTAGAATCTTGTACATCGTGGGCCTCATAGGATGCCATGGATATAAACTCATTCATTTCAATGTATTTGTTGTAGACCCGAGCCTTGTTGCCACATTCCCGGTATTTAAAATGTTTTTTTTTCAGCCATCCCTCTCCTCTATAGGTGGACACTCTATAGGTGGACACCCCCATCTTACATCCTGCCCGTGTACTGAGGACAGCTGTCGAAAAAGCACTTGGGGTGGAATCGACCCCGTTTATGCAGTAGTGCGGTGAAAGTGAAAACATTTTTTTTGTGAAATTTGGTGTTTTATTACTACATGTGAGTGAGTTACAATAGAAAGTGCTCATAGATATTTTTTTATTTTGCGCCACTATAGTAAATTATGTATTTAGAATGCCGATCATAAAACTAAAAGCAAGTGTCCGTTATGCAGGGAGGCCATGTGCAACGAGTACCGAATGTACTAATGCGTCGATTGCAGTAAATGTGAATAATAATAAGCTATTGAAGTAAAACAATGCGGAAAATATAGATTTTCAACAATTAATCTGCCGAAGGAGTCGATTTCATCCACTATCCCGGAAATGCTCAAATTGAAACCTCCGAATAAATATACTTTTTGGAAAGACGGTCGACATTGTCTTTTTTCCTATCATCAAACCTTCCTCTTTAAAAACCTTAAAGGACGTTTTTATATTTCGAAAAAAAAAAACAAAACAAGTACGTATTTTTTAACGCATCTCGCACTTTAAATTAATGTTTCGGCACCTCATCGTTGTTTGTCTTGAAAAATAAATATTGGGCCATGAAATAAGGATCATTGACTACAAATGTCTCTACGATCATTCACTATATTGAAATGATAGGCCAGGATATACAAAATGTGGTTTATTTGAGAAAGATAAATATTCGCCGCACAGAGTAGTTACAAGCACTCAACTCCGCTGTGTTTATCCCGTATTTATACCCGATGTTGTGATCTCGAACGTTCTCCAAAATCTATCATTCGAGACATTTAGATGACCGTTAAATTCTCGATATATATAAGCTCATGTATTTCGCTTATTCTCAACAGACTACAATGTCTCTACGAAAAAAAAAAACAAAAATACACATTTACGGAAATACAACAATCTGAAAAACGTCTGGGGTCAGATTGACCCCATATGCAGTCAGAGGTTCGTGGCGAAAGTGTGCAGTCGAAGGGTTAATATGCAAAAATGTTGGCTTCAACTTCTTTACTTCATCATCAGAGTAGTCTTCGCAAAACAACAGGTAACTCTCGAAAAAATGTCAATTTTTCTTCAAAATAAGTTAATTTTTGTTCTTGCTTTTTATCATACAGTGATCTACGGGTCACTATTTTACACCGGAACCACCAGCTGAGCCTGGAGCAGAATAATTATAACGTTAACATAATCTAAATTTTCGATATAAATTCTCTATTTTTTTCTGTTCACTCCTCACTCGCAAACGTGCGCATAAGTGCGGGTGATTTCATGATGATTATATTGTATAAACTATCATCTTGCAATAACAATCGAAATAATGACCGGGACGAACCCGGAAATACAACAAAAAGCTTTTTATGCGTAAAAATGTGATAGAAAATTTAACAAGACTGAACTTTTTTTCAAACGACGAAAAAAAAATTCACTATCAAATAACACAGCAAAATGGTTCAAAAGTATGTGTTCTTACCTGCTCGATCGGAATCCAAATCAACATATTCAAAGAAATCGCTGTTAACAAAAATTTGTACGGTTTAACTGAGATAGTCAAACTTGATAAAGATGATAAAGTTCCGACTGAAACTACGGCACGGGTGAAACCGATGAGCGATGGGGAAGGGTTGCCGATTGTTCTCTAGTCATTTAACCCTAATCCCTTGAACATAGGTCGTTTGTGTCCATGCCAAATCTTTCAACGTTGAGCATTACTAGATCTTTGTAGGTGCGGCCCTGTGACCCTGGTGGGAAAAAAGTTTAGGGAGGGGTAAGTAGAAGTGCCGTGGCCTGCTGGTTTCTCTCATTCAGTTTACACACAGCGGAGCAAACAACTTTGGAGCGGCCACGAACGACCCGTGTTCACGGTTTAGGTAGGTCAAATCTCAGTTTCTGAAAATTTGTTTTTTTTTTAATGAAAAATACTTCCGATGGACGAAAGAAACTTATCCGCAAAGGTTTCAATTTTTCAAAAGCAAAATGGCGGTTCGTACGAGTGAAGAACTTGTTCGCCCACATTTGGACCGACGCGCTACGATAAGTACGCTGTCCAAAGAATTGAAAACTTCTGTCGCGGTCATTTTGGGTCAAGTGAACGAACCGTTGTATCATAGCGACAAATTAGAAAAACGCAAAAGATGCTGCTTTTATCCCTCCAAAACCGACAAAAAAACAGAGCTTTTTTTGGTCGTTGTCAGAAGCAGGCGGCGAGGTCCACCGTATGAATATTTGTCGCGATTGCGTATAATTATTGGCTGGTAATTTTACATATTTTTGTAATAAGAATAATGTCATGACAATATTTTTGTAATAAAACAATAAATGAACAGAAATAATATCATTTTGTAGACTTATTGATTTTTCCTATCGTTACCCACCTATAGGGAGTATACATGCCGGTCTTGAAATTTAACCTTTTTCAATTTGCAAAATAAATATATTGTTTTCATGATCGAAATTTCTCATATTTTTTCCAGAAAGTATGTGATTTTAACTATTAACTCGCATTGGTATTTTGTATTTATACCAAAAATAACGGAAAATATTAATTTTCAAACATTCTACTGTACAAACAGCCTACATGCCTCTGAATTTTGATGAAAATGTGGGGCCGGGTTGAAATTCCGAACTTTGAATGATCAGAACGCTCAAAACTCCGAAAGTATAGTACCCCGAAAGATCAAAACTCCGAAAGAATTTTACCCGAAAGACTAAAAATCGGACAATCTGAACGGGGCCGAGTTGAAATTCCGAACTTTGAATGATCAGAACGCTCAAGACTCCGAAAGATCAAAAGTCCGAACGAATTTTACACGAAAGACCAAAACTCCGCAAATCTGAACACCGTCAAAATAATTCGGCTATGGAAGTTTTGAAATTTCAAAATTATCAATATAACGACGAATTATTTAAAGATTTTTTCTTTTTATTAAGAAGTGATTTTACGTCAATTTTGAAATTTGTCTAGACAATGTTATTCGTTCTACATAATTTACAGTCAACTGTGTAGACTTTCGCTAGCATGATCTTGACGAAACTTGTAATTTCGGAACATTAAAATTAGGAATTTTAAACCGCAGGAGCATTCAAAGTTCGGAATTTTAACCCGGCCTCCATGTCAAGATCATGGCAATGAAAGTCTACCCAGTCGACTGTAAATGATGTAGAATGTATAACAGTGTCTAGACAAATTTCAAAATTGACGAAAAAATAACTTTTTATAAAAAAAAATCTTGCAATTATTCGTCGAGTTATTGAAAATTTTGAAACTTTTAAAACTTCCATAGCCGAATTATTTTGACGACGTTCAGATTTTCGGGGTTTTGGTCTTTCGTGTAAAATTCCTTCGTAGTTTTGATCTTTCGGGTCAGTATTCTTCCGGAGTATTGAGCGTTCTGATCATTCAAAATTCGGAATTTCGACCCGGCCCTATCGTAAATTTCGGAACATTAAAAGTAGGAATTTTAAACCGTCGGAATATTTAAAGTTCGGAATTTCAACCCGACCCCGAAAATGTTTATTAAAAAAGGAATTTTCGGAACTGGCAACAATTCTGTCGCATAGTTAGTAGTCCACAGAAGACCTACGAAATTTTTCAGATTTTTCCTTACAGAATAACATAGTTAAATAAGCGACGGACGTTAATGACCCATGTTTAAGGTTTACGGGTGCTAAAAACAACGACATGGGGTTAGGGTTAACAATAATAATGAGTTCTTTATTTACCTGCGTCAAGTTAAAAAAAAATGATTTATGACCGGCTATGTCGTCAGAATACCCGTATGTGCGTCGTCTACACTCAGCGCTCGCACGCTGATACCTCAACCGCGAGGCTCTTGTGACTACAAATCTGCCTTACGTATACACACTTATCCAACCTTTAAAAAAAAAAACAATCGCAGTAAGACCGATTGCATATTTTTTTAATGACTGCAAAATATTTAACCCATGTGTTGGTCTAGTGGTTAGAGTGCTTGCCTCTGAAATCAACACATCGAGAAGTCGCGGGTTTGAATCACCGTCTCGTAGTTTCGGAGAGAAATAAAAACACAGGCATGGCGTAGCTCCAGTTCTACACAGATGTCGCGCACACAGACCGGTACGTGTGTGTGACGGATGTGTATGGCTGTAGCCTGTGAGCTACTTCTCGACGAAACGCGACTAGCTCCGAGGCTGGGAAGCGAACTCGTGACCGGCTGTATTGGTATAGGTTTTCCGCAGTTTCCCTATACCCATGACAGAAAATGTCATGGTGAATGCGATACAGAAGGGGAAGTCGGCTGCGGCCGCAAGGTGGAGGTCGATTAGGGATGTGCATTGGAGAAAATGGTGGGAAATGAAGCGTTCGCCGTCGCCCCAAAGTATTTTTGAAGCCAAAAGAAAACGATTTTTCCAAATTCCTAGAGTGGTGTTATCCCTTAAATAAAAGAAATTGATTTTTTGATCGTTGTAAATGTATTGTAACGAAATGTGTCGGTGCCCATAAGGCGCACGCGTATGTGTCGTAATTTGAATACTCCCGCGCGGCGACAAGAGGGCGTTGGGGGAGCGCCACAGCGGATATAGAGGGCGATGCTCTCAACAAGAAGAATAGTGAGCAACCGGCCGGTTCGGCGACATTCTTCACGTGGCGGCGAGGCGATAGCGCGTCTAAATAAGGAGATCGGAGCCCGATCCGCATCCCCGAAAAGTACGCCGCGGATTCGGTCGTGCGAAAAATAAGCACGCCGTCTGGTCCGTCGGTCGACACGGGGGTCTCCTGTCCTGGCCCAAGATCGATTCGCGCTCCGGCGCATGTATACGTTTAGATTCACCAGAATTTCGAGGCCACGGGTCCATACCGTTAACATCGGGTGTCCTAATAATTGGCCCATCGATCATCGTCACGAGGGGCCAAAGCAGTTGGACGGGGACGTCGCCTTCCTGGATCGCTCTAGTGCCTTCTTGACAAAAATCTCGACCTTCGAGAGAGAGCGGTATACGGCTCTCCTCTAAAACATGTCGGCGTCGCCGAGAGACCTTCTCCGAGGGGCATCATGGACCGGGGGGGCCGTTGGTTCACCCGGGTCACTTGCTTCCCGGCCGCATCGAGCACGACGAGAATCATGGCCGAGACGCCCGTCGTATCCGTGAAGGGTAGCGTGAGCAGTTAAAAAAAAGAACACTCCATGTCGAGCGCGACATCGACGTATGCGAGCGTGTCAGTGCAAATTCATCGCGTCCGCAAAATTGTGCTATCGTACGACCAAATGTCTCGTGGTCCGGCCAGTTGCGTGCCGCCAATCGCGCGATCCTTGTAACTCGAAGTCGCGTAATGTAGTTCGCGCAATATTCATGTCGAAAAGACCAAATCTTGGTCCTCGAAGTCGCGTAATGTAGTTCGCGCAATATTCATATCGAAAAGACCAAATCTTGGCCCTCGAAGTCGCGTAATGTAGTTCGCGCAATATTCATGTCGAAAAGACCAAATCTTGACCCTCGAAGTCGCGTAATGTAGTTCGCGCAATTCTCATGTAAAGAAAGCCAGCGATAGTAATTTGGGAAAGCGTCCCGCGCCGTAGTCAAATAATCATCAGTCTGTGATAATGGGGCCGCGTCCCGGAGCTCGTGTGATCTCCTGAGACGACGTCTCCAGTAAGAATCAGTATTCCTGTTGCGAAAGTTTAGCGTCCTGGACTTGATCGAATTATTGTACGAAGAAAATATATATAAAGAGGAAATAGTTAGTAGTCCACAGTCCAATGTGTCCACAGTCCACAGTCCAATGTGTTAGTAGTCCACAGGGGACCTACGAAATTTTTCAGATTTTTCCTTACAGAATAACATAGTTAAATAAGCGACGGACGCTAATGACCCATGTTTAAGGTTTACGGGTGCTAAAAACAACGACATGGGGTTAGGGTTAACAATAATAATAACGAGTTCTTTATTTACCTGCGTCAAGTTAAAAAAAAATGATTTATGACCGGCTATGTCGTCAGAATACCCGTATGTGCGTCGTCTACACTCAGAGCTCGCACGCTGATACCTCAACCGCGAGGCTCTTGTGACTACAAATCTGCCTTACGTATACACACTTATCCAACCTTTAAAAAAAAAACAATCGCAGTAAGACCGATTGCATATTTTTTTAATGACCGCAAAATATTTAACCCATGTGTTGGTCTAGTGGTTAGAGTGCTTGCCTCTGAAATCAACACATCGAGAGGTCGCGGGTTCGAATCACCGTCTCGTAGTTTCGGAGAGAAATAAAAACACAGGCATGGCGTAGCTCCAGTTCTACACAGATGTCGCGCACACAGACCGGTACGTGTGTGTGACGGATGTGTATGGCTGTAGCCTGTGAGCTACTTCTCGACGAAACGCGACTAGCTCCGAGGCTGGGAAGCGAACTCGTGACCGGCTGTATTGGTATAGGTTTTCCGCAGTTTCCCTATACCCATGACAGAAAATGTCATGGTGAATGCGATACAGAAGGGGAAGTCGGCTGCGGCCGCAAGGTGGGGGTCGATTAGGGATGTGCATTGGAGAAAATGGTGGGAAATGAAGCGTTCGCCGTCGCCCCAAAGTATTTTTGAAGCCAACAGAAAACGATTTTTCCAAATTCCTAGAGTGGTGTTATCCCTTAAATAAAAGAAATTGATTTTTTGATCGTTGTAAATGTATTGTAACGAAATGTGTCGGTGCCCATAAGGCGCACGCGTATGTGTCGTAATTTGAATACTCCCGCGCGGCGACAAGAGGGCGTTGGGGGAGCGCCACAGCGGATATAGAGGGCGATGCTCTCAACAAGAAGAATAGTGAGCAACCGGCCGGTTCGGCGACATTCTTCACGTGGCGGCGAGGCGATAGCGCGTCTAAATAAGGAGATCGGAGCCCGATCCGAATCCCCGAAAAGTACGCCGCGGATTCGGTCGTGCGAAAAATAAGCACGCCGTCTGGTCCGTCGGTCGACACGGGGGTCTCCTGTCCTGGCCCAAGATCGATTCGCGCTCCGGCGCATGTATACGTTTAGATTCACCAGAATTTCGAGGCCACGGGTCCATACCGTTAACATCGGGTGTCCTAATAATTGGCCCATCGATCATCGTCACGAGGGGCCAAAGCAGTTGGACGGGGACGTCGCCTTCCTGGATCGCTCTAGTGCCTTCTTGACAAAAATCTCGACCTTCGAGAGAGAGCGGTATACGGCTCTCCTCTAAAACGTGTCGGCGTCGCCGAGACACCTTCTCCGAGGGGCATCATGGACCGGGGGGGCCGTTGGTTCACCCGGGTCACTTGCTTCCCGGCCGCATCGAGCACGATGAGAATCATGGCCGAGACGCCCGTCGTATCCGTGAAGGGTAGCGTGAGCAGTTAAAAAAAAGAACACTCCATGTCGAGCGCGACATCGACGTATGCGAGCGTGTCAGTGCAAATTCATCGCGTCCGCAAAATTGTGCTATCGTACGACCAAATGTCTCGTGGTCCGGCCAGTTGCGTGCCGCCAATCGCGCGATCCTTGTAACTCGAAGTCGCGTAATGTAGTTCGCGCAATATTCATGTCGAAAAGACCAAATCTTGGTCCTCGAAGTCGCGTAATGTAGTTCGCGCAATATTCATGTCGAAAAGACCAAATCTTGGCCCTCGAAGTCGCGTAATGTAGTTCGCGCAATATTCATGTCGAAAAGACCAAATCTTGGCCCTCGAAGTCGCGTAATGTAGTTCGCGCAATTCTCATGTAAAGAAAGCCAGCGATAGTAATTTGGGAAAGCGTCCCGCGCCGTAGTCAAATAATCATCAGTCTGTGATAATGGGGCCGCGTCCCGGAGCTCGTGTGATCTCCTGAGACGACGTCCCCAGTAAGAATCAGTATTCCTGTTGCGAAAGTTTAGCGTCCTGGACTTGATCGAATTATTGTACGAAGAAAATATATATAAAGAGGAAATAAATTTATGTGACGCAAGAAAATCCGTTAGTGTATATACCCCCTTAAAGAGTTTACAAGAATCTCGCATGTGTTAGCGAAAATCGGCAGAAAATTATGAAGCAACTCGTCCACTTCTTTGATGTTCGCTATTTTAGACCGTCGCTCGTTAGCCTATCTACGATGTACACAATCGAAGTTTCTATCCTCGATATATGGCTTTTTGCTATAGATGGTATTACCTATATTAGATACTCACTTCTTTCTGTGTCGGAGATACGAATGTTCTAGATTCTTTGAATCTGTACTTGTATGACTCAAACTGCAGAAAATATCAATAGACGTTCTCGAATAAATGAGCTCTCGAATAAATAATCCTTTGGTGTAAAGGTTATTCGATTTCGTCATCGGCCGTAGGATAAAATTTCGAATAATTTACAGTTCATTATTTTGAGTTTATAATTCTGTCATTTCGAAATCTTTGTCGTTCTATATTTGGCCTTTCAAAGTTTTGACCCTCACCCCAATGTGAAATGTGTTGAAAAAAAATGCCGAAACACATTTATCCAATGTGAGATGTGTTTTGAAAAAAATGCCGATCGAGAAAGACTCAAAGTTCTCTTTGAGCCTTTCTCGATCGTTTCGGGACTTTTCTTCAACAATTTATAGCAAATACAGAGTGTTAAAATTATTCAACCGTTGATTGATGATCGAAGTTGCCCCTGTCTGCAATTGGAGGCTCTTTAAGCAGCACTTTCGCAAATCATCTTGAATTGTCGAATTGCGTAGTCAGAGGCTTTTCAAGCTGCTCTTCGATCGATCAATAGTTCCTTGAGTTGCGCTTTTGGGAACCATATATTCTCAAAAGCGTCCCGTCTTCAAGACGAGACTCTTTGAGCTGACGGGGGGGGGGGGGGGGGTGGAAATTGCCTTTCCGTGGTGCCCTCCGAGAACGAGTGCACTAATTTATTATGAAATTAAATAAGCTGTACTTGCAGTTATGGAGTATTTAATTCGTGCACTCGGCTAAACAATCAACAAAGCATTTTTTAATAAATAGACGTTGGATAAGTTGGAAAAAAGTGCCGAAACAACCGCGAAAGGGAAACTTTGAGAAAGAAAACTTTCAGTCTTTCTCGATCGTTTCGGCATTTTTTTTCAACACATTTCACATTGGATAAGTGTCTATACCTAAGGCATCTTTGCGGTCACAAGAGCCTCGCGGCTAAGATATCAGCGTCCGGGCTCTGAGTACGGACAACGCGGGTTCGATCCCGGCAGCAACATCTTTTTTTGTTAAACATATATGAATTAAATATAATAAATAATGCCTGGACAGGCGAAAGTTGCTAAAGCGAGAGAAAAAACGAAATTTTGTAAATATAAAATGAAGAAAAAAAATAGATAAAAAGTTGATTCATCGTAGATCGAACCCGGACCGCAAGAATCGTTAATCCGTCATGCTGCCTACTCAGCCACGACGCTCATTGAGGATAGAGAAACATTTATGATACACGCTTATCCATAATGTTTACTGTCAAAAAAACGCCGAAACGACCGCGGCAAAGGCTCAAGTTTTGTCTTTGAACCTTCCACGGTCGGTTCGTCGTTTTATTTTTCAACACGTTTCGTCGTTCATTTTTTTTAACCCGCATTCTCAGCATAAACAGGCAACCGAGAGAAAACAATGATCTCGATACATGTTTTTCACTGTGAAATTCATTTAATGCATATTCCACTCCGCAGTACCGCCACACATATATGTCGAGCTCGATCGGACGGAAAACCTCGCTCCGTTCGCCTGTCGAGTAAGCACGATTTTTGAGGGGCGGAGACTGTTCCCCACCGAGCTACCCATTCGTGTTCACGCTGACTGCGATACCGACTCGCGCGCATACAAGGGAATCTGCAAACTCGGCAGAGGCGATGATCACAAAATGATATTCCCGAACTCACCACCGCGATTCAGCGCCATTTCCGAGGCACGCCGAAAAGGGGAGCGTTGTACATCTCCCTATTAGCCTCTGATGGAGGCTACATAAAGGAGCCCGAACCAGTCCCCTGACACTGGCCTACTATTCCTATACGATAAACGAAAACGCGTTTTGTCCCGGCTTTTTAATTCTTGAAATCGCCACTGTCCAGCGTTGGCTGTTGTGTGACTGCCTTCGGCTCTAAATACTCCGATGAGCTGAACGATTCAATACTTTCGTGGCTTTCGCCTGTTATCGTTATGGCGACGTTATTTGTTTTGTTCAAATGGAAAATCATTACAACGGAAAATCATTCCAAATATATCAATAGATTTTTATTCATGTAAGATATTCGAAACACCGGCGCAACATACATATACATGCTGTGACGTGACATTTGGATGGTCCCGTCACCAGCGCCTAGGGGTATCGACCAGTGGGTCGGATTTACGACCCTGGGGCATCACAGGTCGACTCGGGGAGGTTCCCGAATTCGAGGACTCATGGCGCGAAGAAGTACCTATGTATTACCGCCCGTTACCTACCGCGGAGCGTCGCGAAATTTCTCCCACCACGTTGCATTCGGCCGATTCTCCACTACACCAGGCGTTCCGTGTGACGCCAGTGGAGGATCGACCCCGCTTTCCGAGCGCGCAGTACGGCCGTGCCTGAATTAACATTTTATTAACTGTCTTAACTAACTAAAGGTACCTAAGTGCAGGGGACGGGAACAAGGAAAATGGCACGCACCGACCCAGTCGCGCGTTTCGGCTGCCTCGGAGTACCCAAAGACTGGCGGAAGGAGGACGGTAGCGTGGGCGGCGCCGCGCCGCGCGACTTAGTCCAAGAGGACCTCCTCGTACCTCGACCCCATGGCAAGCGAGCATCGAAGACCGGTGCTCGTGGATTCGGATGCTGGGAAGGACGCTGGAATAAGGCCAAAATAACGAGTCGCCCGTCCTTCCCGACTTCGCAACCTGGCGTTGCACCATCCCTACGGCTATCCCGGACCTCCTGGACCGAGCAATAACGGCGCCTCGTCGAAGGGGGTCGGGGCGGAGTGTCGAAAGCGAGGGAGGCCTCCCCCCGGGTTCGGGGATCCCGCCTCGGCTCCTAGAGGAAGAGACGCGGGACGCCGTTTCCTATCGTTGCGGGGCGAGGTGCGGGCGCGCGGGGCGCCGCGCGACCGCGTGGCCGTGGTCGCAAGTTCCGCCGAAACCAGCGTGAGAATCCGTGAGACAGGGAAAGTCTCACGTGGTTAAGGTAGGGAGGAGTGGGGAGAGACGCGCGAGTGGGGCGAGCGAGAGTGTCGGGAGCACCGCGGAAGTCGTGCGGTCAATTAGTCTCGATCTTGGAGCTTCCCCGATCAGTCGACACTTTCGCAACGAGGCCAGTCCAGGACCCGATCGTAAGGCAGAACCGAGAGAGGAAGACCCGTAGACCGCGGCATTTCCGGCGGTGAGCCCGACCTCGTTTAGTTCCTCAACCCAGGTAAGAGCTCCGATATTTTGAGACCGTTTCAAGTGCGCCACGAGGCGATTTTGGCTTTGGCCCACGGCGGTCGATGTGTGTAATTGGGGTTTTGTCGGAGCTCGTACCTGAGGTTTTGATCGCCCCGTGTTCCCGTCGAGCCCGTTACCGCATCCGGGTTTTATAATTAACTTAAGGGGAATTGCGCGAACATTAGGAAGATTGTTACGCGAGAATCTTTGGGAAGAAAAATGAATATCGGGTTACCGGGCGTAATACTATCATGAGGATTATTTCTTTGTCGCGAGAATTGTACGCTCCTTGCTGCGCGCTCAGGATCAACGCGCGACCGTGGTCTCTCGCGAATGTTTACGTGCTCGCGCCTTGTTTGACTTCATCCATTGTTCCATTGTTCCATCCATCCATGTCATCCATTGTTTGACTAGAGTAGCGAGATTCCGTCGAAAACCCAGCGACTTGTAACACGGGCCATGTCTAATATTATTCCTCGGAATAAATTTCGACCATCACTCCGATAATTCGAGGCGAGCACGCGGCGATATACCGGGTGTGTCGACGATTTAGAGGTACCATCCCCGTGATCGACACCGCTCGAGTTACCGCCGATATTTATCGAATGTATTAAGGTTACCTACTCGCCATCCGACACCTACCAAGTACCTGCGGTATTTGTGAGTGTTAACTAGGTTGCCTATGTGCCGCTCGACATCGCTCGAGTTATCGATGGTATTTATCCAGTGTATTAAGGTGACCTACTCGCCATCCGACACCTACCAAGTACCTGCGGGATTTGTGAGTGTTAACTAGGTTGCCTATGTGCCGCTCGACATCGCTCGAGTTATCGATGGTATTTATCCAGTGTATTAAGGTGACCTACTCGCCATCCGACACCTACCAAGTACCTGCGGTATTTGTGAGCGTTAACTAGGTTGCCTATGTGCCGCTCGACATCGCTCGAGTTATCGATGGTATTTATCCAGTGTATTAAGGTGACCTACTCGCCATCCGACACCTACCAAGTACCTGCGGTATTTGTGAGTGTTAGCTAGGTTGCCTATGTGCCGCTCGACATCGCTCGAGTTATCGATGGTATTTATCCATGGTATTAAGGTTACCTACTCGCCATCCGACACCTACCAAGTACCTGCGGTATTTGTGAGTGTTAACTAGGTTGCCTATGTGCCGCTCGACATCGCTCGAGTTATCAATGGTATTTATCCAGTGTATTAAGGTGACCTACTCGCCATCCGACACCTACCAAGTCCCTGCGGTATTTGTGAGTGTTAACTAGGTGGCCTATGTGCCGCTCGACATCGCCCGAGTTATCGACGGTATTTATCTCACCTATTGAGGTATTTACGGGTTATTTAGGTTACCTACCCAGTGACGAAAGTCAGCTGAGGTATTTACGGGATATTTGGGCTACCTACCCAGTGACGAAAGTCAGCTGAGGTATTTACGGGATATTTAGGCTACCTACCCAGTGACGAAAGTCAGCTGAGGTATTTACAGGATATTGAGGCTACCTACCCAGTGACGAAAGTCAGCTGAGGTATTTACGGGATATTTGGGCTACCTACCCAGTGACGAAAGTCAGCTGAGGTATTTACGGGATATTTAGGCTACCTACCCAGGGACGAAAGTCAGCTGAGGTATTTACGGGATATTGAGGCTACCTACCCAGTGACGAAAGTCAGCTGAGGTATTTACGGGATATTTAGGCTACCTACCCAGTGACGAAAGTCAGCTAAGGTATTTACGGGATATTTAGGCTACCTACCCAGTGACGAAAGTCAGCTGAGGTATTTACGGGATATTTAGGATACCTACCCAGTGACGAAAGTCAGCTGAGGTATTTACGGGATCTTCAGGCTGCCTACCCAGTGACGAAAGTCAGCTGAGGTATTTACGGGCTATTAGGTAACCAACCCGATCATCGTCATCGTTCGGGTTTCTCCCGGTATTTCCTCTTGGGTTAGGCTACCACCTGGACTATCCGGACATCTCGAAATACCTGCGGTATTTGTCCCCGTTATTTAGGTTACCAACCCGACTATCGTCATAATCCGGGTTTCCTCAAGTACTTTTCTCTCGGGTTAGGCTACCTACTGAATTAGCAGGACATCTCGGATTATCGGCGGTATTTAACGTTATCCATGGCGTTGGCCGGTTACGCAGGACCTGCTTACGTGTCGGTTCGAGATGTCGGCCGCCGTACCGACCGTGGGTTGCGCGAGGCAACCCCTCGTTTGCGGCAAACTGAATGTAAAAGCCAAGTGGCTTCACGTGAATAAAACTTTGTCAATTACAAATACGACCCGGTCTTATACGTTATTTCACGAAACCCTGTTGCGTGGTCTCATAAGGGGACCCCCCTGGCACTCGAGTTCCGACCCTGCCCCTCTACCATCTTCGCCGACGAGCCGAGCTAGTCGGACTGCCTCGGCCGTGCCCGTCCGCCCTCGGTGTCCTACCATTAAGGACCCGTGCGGAGTGGATACAATTCAAGTCGGCCTGTGGCCGGCGGTATTTTTATACCTGGCGCCCACGTCCACCCGGCGGATCAGCGGACACCCGGTAGGGTTGGACGGAGCGCGGGCCGAGAAGTGTGCGGACCAGGAAAACCCGTTACAATGCATGCCTGTCACACGACACTAACGCCACAGTGCGCCAAGGACATTTTTCGAACAGCATCTATCTACCAGTGTCAGGGGGCTGGCCCGAACTGTGTACTAGGGAAGTGACCAAGAAAACCACGATCCAAAAGCGTCCACGGAAATCCCGTTATTAGTGGTTTCACCGCGTGCGTCGCTCCTACATCACCGAACCGAAATGAACTGGGCGACAAGAACGCAACCGACGCTATCGGGTCAGGGAGGCTGGGGAGGAGTCAGGGAGGCTAGAGTGGGAGGAGACCGATCTCTTATGGAGAGACTTGAAAAAAGTGGCTACCAAAATGTGGTCAAACAGGGATGGCGCCACTATTGCTAAGACCTCGAGAAGTGAGCTGCGTGTGACCGAGACGGAACAAGTAAATAATGAGAAGTGAGCTGCGCATAAGGCAGCATGATACTTGAGAAGTAGGCTGCGTGCGAGAGAGATTGCAAAATGACATATAGCCAGATCGCGCGCAAAAGTTACCCCCTCTCTAGTCTCTTACGCGCCCATCACACAATCATAGTAGCGCGTGTCCATAAGCGAGCGACGCTCGGACATCTTCGGAAAGAGCCGAGCGCGCCGAAGTTTCCCGACCGCGTCTTCGGCAGCTACACCAATACATGGATGCCGAGCTCGTTCATGTGCGGCCAAGCCGAAACGAAGGCTTCGAGGGAAAAAGCAATCTGAGCACGACTCGCGCGTGACGTCACCCGACGGAACGCGCGAGGCTTTTAGATGATTTCAATGCTTATTTAGCTCTTGATTCTCTGCGTTATCAATGTATAGAAAAAAATTTATCGCGCACCCTGATCGCTTATTTTTTTAGTTTATCCGTTACTTTAAATATAATAATGAATCCAAATTACAACTTATTTATCTTCTAAAAAATTGTTTACGCTTTATTCACACCCGTTCTTATGCCAAATAAATTATAATTCATGAAAGTAAGCGGAAATATATTTATATTCGTATTATTATATTAATTCTCATACTTTCATCAAGCGACAAAGCATTGTCCCCAAAAACAAGCCAATGATTCATCCGGCCGCGAATCGTCAGTACCAGAAAGTGCATATTCTACAAGCGTCAGTACCAGAAAGTGCATATTCTACAAGCGGGAAACTTCGATGGTCCCGTTGGTAGCGTTCCTGGCTTCGGTCCGCAGGGGCGCGGGATCGTTCGCCGCTCTCAGTGCTTTTTTAAAAATTATTAGTACCATTAATTCTTATTTGATCGGCGGAACCGATTTTAAGGGTTGAAAAGCACCCTCGAAAGTTGGGGTGTTTTTCGTTTTTCGTTGATAACGTTTTAACGGTACGAGATATGAAAAAACTTCAAATTGCAACAATGTTTATTTTTTCGTGTACTCATTGGAGAGGAGAACGATGCAGATAGCAACAAATTTCATATTGTTTATTGCAAAAATGCAATTTTTTCAACCGTATCTCCGAGAATTTTTAATCGATTGGGATGTAAATTTGCATACATGTTGAGAATGGAAAAGTGCGGATACGGATTTTTTCTTTTTCCGATATCTCACAATTAAGGGGTTGAAATTGTCCGTCGATTTTTTTGCCGAGAACATCGTATAATCAGCTAGCCTTTTGGCATTTCGGTCTAAATTCACATCAGTATATGTTCGTGTTATGCCGCAATTGCATATTTGTAACATTCCAGCCCCCCCCCCCCAACGGTCCCCCTCTCGAAAAGCAAACGACCAAAGTTCTTACCGTGCGGTATGGACGAACATTTGTAGAAACACAAATGGGTTACAAAGAAAGTACAATAAGTCAAAATAGTCGATACACATTTTCTCGTTTTGGAAATAAAAATGAAGTTCGAAGGGAAAAAATGTTGTATTCTTCGACTACTAGACGTTCATGATGATAATGATGAGTACAGCAACAAATGGCGTGTTGTTTATTGCAATAATTCGTGAATTACTTGTGAAAAATCACTCTTCAGTTTCTCACTCATATGGGCAGAGGCAAGGCGCGCAATCACGGACTGCCTTCGTGCTTCGAAAAGCAACTGGATTAGAATTGTATATTTACGAAGAAATTCCACTCCGCTCACTGTATCGAAGGCATTATCCGCAGAGATTACAGCGTTTTTGGGTTGCCGCTGCAACTCATGAACAGAATGATGCAAAAATTTTTATCAGCTTATACCGCAGCATAATTTAATCTTTATTTTCAACTTTAATTTCACAAACAGCAAAACCAATGAACGAAAGAAATAAATCTTCGCAAAGAGCGACTACGGTGCAAAGAGCGGCCCTGATGATAACCTTGAAATCGCCTTATTAAAGATTAATAGCAGTTCTGGTAATAGCGTGTGTCGACGTAATTTTTTCGTGTGCATTTATCAATTGGGTTTCAAGTCATATAAATTCACCAACGATCATTATTGCTGCAGTTACGACGGAGAAGCCAGCCATACATTTTGAATTCGAAATACAAATAAAAATGTACGTTAATCAGGTGAATGTTATTCAACTTCTATCCATAGCGATAAGTGCTATGAATTTGCCTCGCACTCCAATCACCGAACAGGAAAAACAGTTCAGTAAGGATCTAGAAAACATGATCATTGGAGCGATGGATCAACCCATGAAAATGGAAGTCAAAACTGGTTCGGATTTTCTGTCACCAAATGAAATTCATGAAGCAGCCGCAATAGAAGATGACAGTGAAGGAGATTGGCACGGACAACAATACCTAGATCCAAAAATTGATGAAAATGTATGTACCCAAGATATAGAAGAATTGAGTTACGAATACAAGACAAGAGCTGTAGATTACTGGAGATCCGGGGCAAATGGGAATAGAAAGTTACCATGTGTTCAAACGAAATTCAAAAAGGTGAAATCAGAGCCGCAGTTTGTTTGGGCCCACAGTATAAATAAGGGTGGCACCTACAAAGAAACGTTAACAAAGATAGCTCACTACACGTTAAACAATTTTAATGATGCTTTGGACAAAATGCTGCCTGTCCATGATATAGATCTTCGACGATGGGCCTAACGTGCACGAGAAATTGTAGAAATACCAGCCGTAAATTTCCAAGCATCCGCTTCTTGGCTAAGGACATTCAAAAACCAACATGTAATTGTGTCACGGAAGATTACTAAATATGTAACAAAACAACAGGTATTAAACGCTGATACACTTCAAAACAAAGCTATCGAATTTATAAAAGTGATGAAAGTCAACATAGCCAACATTGGGGCTGAAAACACACTTAATTCTGATCAGAGTGGATTCAATTTAGAGCTACATACAGGCCGCCCATTGGCGAAAGAAGGGCAGAAATCCGTTGAGACAGTCGTGCAATCGAAAACATCAATAACACACAGTTATACTATACAGCCTTTGGTTTCTGCGAGTGGCAAGCTTTTGGCACCTATGTTGATCGTTTTAAACGAACCTACCGGCAAATTTGGTTCTCGAGTGGACCAAACTATGTTCAGAGCCGAAAATATATTTCTATTGGCTTCGAAATCTGGAAAATTGACAACTAATCATTTCAAGCGATGGTTCCAAGAAGTATATATACCCAATACGGGTCCAAAATCGGTAATACTTCTGGATTCTTGGAGCGGTCAATGTCCAACTGCATTTAAAGAAATGGATATGCAAGGGGAATATATTAAAGTTTTAACCATTCCAGCAGGTAAATATATTGCACCAGTTTCATTAGTTCTGTAGACAATTATTTCATATGATAATTAGTAATTCCTGTAGGTACGACTGGAATGATACAGCAGTGGCGTAGCGTGCCATCTCGGCGCCCGGGGCGGGGGCCCATTTTGCCGCCCCCATTCAATACTTAATTAAAATTAAATTACGAGACATCATTTCACAGGCAATGAGGTATCTTTTATTGAAGGTAAAATAGGATCAGCGGTTTCACAAACGGATTCTACGGGCTTTACGAGCAGCGAAGTCAGAAATAACTTTGTCAAAATCAATATTTGCAGCCAATTCTTGTTCAATCGACAATATAGCCAGGTTTGATAGTCTAGTGGAGCTCATAGTGGATCTGAGGTAATTTTTTATTAGCTTCAACTTCGAAAAACTTCTCTCACAACTAGCGACACTAATTGCCAAAGTAAAATATATACGAATCAAGATGACTATATTTGGAACTGAAATTCCCAGATTCAGTTTTTGAATGAACTGGAGGAGCTCCAGTGGTCCTTTGCCCCTTACATCTTCCTCTGATTCAGAACTGGCGACAAACTGCTGGAGACGCTTCCGCTCTATCTGAAACTCGTCCTTGTCGATTTCTTCTAATACATGGGAAAGATCACACTGGTACTTGCTGTTCAAAAGTTTCGCTGGCGTCAAAAATCCGAACTTGTCCGCTATTTCTTGAATTTGCTGGAATCGAGTCGTCATTTCTTGAATGATCTTGTCAAATGACGCGAACACCTCTCGACGGAATTCCTGCTCGTGAGACAAAGCTGCATCTGCGGATTCATCGCCATGCATGCATTTTTTCCCGCGAAATCTTCTCGTTTTGAGTTCGATTCCGAGTTTTTCGCAGAGAGTCTTAGCAAAGTCGATTGCGGCTTGGACGAAACAGTCTCTGCTTTTCACTAGGAGAGCTTTTAAAGCGCAGAGTTTCTGAGCACACTTATCCACACTCAGTCCTCGTTGCCGCAGGTAAATCTGTGCGTCATCTACTTCAGGTAGCACTGCAGCCCAAAAGCCAAGAAAAGTGAGGAAGTTGAATGACTGCATGGCTGTCAGAAGAAGACTGGCTCCCGATCTTGTTTCGGAAGTTTGAGATGAATCCGTTAATTCTTCCAGTACCTCAAGAACTTCCTCAAACTTATTTTTAAGCGTCTTAACAGCTTCATGTCTAGCGCTCCAGCGTGTTTCAGTGACTCGTTTCACTGCTTGACCTGTGATGGCAACCGAAGCGTTCCACCGAGCAGTTGATGCAGAAAAGAAGGCAAATAGCTTCTCCAGAGTTCCAAAAAATGTCACGGAATTCACTGATTCAGAAGCAGCGTGTACCCCAGCCAAGTTGAGTGAGTGGTTTGTGCATGCAACGAATGTAGCTTTGGGATTCAGTGTTTTAATCCGGGCTTGAACTCCATTGTGGATCCATGACATTGTGGCAGCGTTGTCATAAGCCTGCCCTCTTAAATTGTGTATGTCCAGTCCGTCTGATGTTATCTCCGCGATTATATCGTTGCTGAGATCTTCTGCATTCTTTCCTTTTGATTCGAAGAAGTCGATGAAAGATTCTACCACGGCGACCTTTTCTCCTTCGATATGTACGTATCGCAGAACCTGGCTCATTTGGTCTTTGTAGGAAATGTCTGGTGTACTGTCGAAGATTACGCAATAATATTTAGCTTCTTGAATGGGACGGATGATGGTGGATCGAACTTGCTGTCCCAGTAAGTTTATAAATTCATTCTGGGTTTCTGGAGATAGATATGAAACTGGGACTCTTGCTCCCAGCTTTATCTTTGTCAGGTGTTCCATTAGAAGAGGGTCATATTTAGCTAGGAGGTGCACTAACTCCAGAAAGTTCCCGCGATTGGGACTATCATCTCCTCGAATGTCTTCTCGATGTCCTCTGAAGGCCAGATTCTGTTTGGCTAGGAACTGGATAATATTCAACAACCGGTACAGTACATCCCTCCACTTCTTCTCCTCACTTTCGAAAACTTCTTGTTGTTTCAGATCGATGGTTGCTTTACGGTTCAGGCGAACTTCCAACTCCTTCCATTTCAAGAAGCTCTGCTCATGGTCCAGGCTGTTCTCATGGTCTCCAATTCTTGGATTTAGCTTCCACCATTTGTTGAATCCTTCTTCAGATGCGAAGTTCGAGCCGGAATTGCCAAACAGCTTGCAACAGAAACAATACAAGGATCGCTTCAAAGGCGAGTACGCCATCCATGTTCGGAGAACCTTTTCACCGTTAGATAATGGTTTGTAGAACCACTCTCTGGTTAGTTTTCGGGTACCGCCTTTTATTGAAGTCCCTGAGCGAACAACATCGGCAAATTTGGAATCGTTGTGCTGTACCGAGTCAGATCCGCGACGTACTAGAAGCGTTCTGACTTCGTTGGTCATAGTAGAAGGCCAGCAACCTACATCGTCGAGATTCACATCTTTGGCTTCGGCAGGAGCAGAAGGCTCGATTTCAATTATGTCTTCTTTGGCAACATCGAGGTTCACTTCTTCTGCAGGCTTGTGACTAGATGCTTGAGGTACTTCTGGTGAGTCGACTTCGTCTTGACCCTGCTCTGTGGTGGGACCAGAACAACTTCCAACTTCGACGGCAGGCACGTCTTCTTCTGCCTGTAAAGTTATGCAGTCCCATGAATATTGTCCAGAGGACAATTCTAGGCCACGCACGATTCTAGATGGAGGAATCATATACTTACATTGGAATCACTTCCGCTGCTGCTGGATGCCACCGAAGACGTTAACGTGGCTTTCGAACCAGAACTAGAACTGAAATATTTCAGTAATGCACCATGAGACTTCTTCGCATCTGCTTCTTTCTTAGCCTTTTTCTTGCGGTGTTCCGCACCGCTTTCTTTAACTCTTTTCATTTTCAAAAACTAGTTCAAAGTAGTATGCTTGATGAATAGTGTCAAAACATTGTTCGACGTAACTGGAAGCGACGTAAATCGAAACGAGGTAAGTCGAGGACTGCTTGTATTTATTTTTTTTTATTTTTTAAGTATCATAGAAGGGACTTTTCAACAGCAGCAGCAGCTAAAAGATCAATCAGAATCACCACTAACAAAGTATGTAACGTGAGGATAAAAAGAAATTATTGTTACCCTACTCACATACACAATTAAAAAATTGTCGATTTCGCTATCTATTAATTTTTTGTAGTCTTATCGCAATTATTATTAGTAAGTAATAATACCAATTTGTTGCACAACTTTTTTCACAAAAAGAGATAATTTTGTGATTATCTTTCATACGTCAAACGTGATGTTACAAAAACAAGAAAAAATGGAGGACTGAGGGCCCGAATTTTAACAAGATCATAACGTTCAAACTACAAGAAGCAGTGAACTGTTCATGCTTTCACAAATTTTCACAATTTATTTAATAGCATAATATAGGATTTCAAACAGTAGCTGTAATTTAATGGTTTCATTTTATTTGCGTAATTAAGTTTTACGTGTGTGAGAATTGAGGGCCCATTTTGAACGAAGATGTACAAAGCAGTTCAGCGTTTAGCGATAATATCTTGTTTTCACAAATTTTGTTTAGCATTACCTTAGATTTTGGCGCAGAGACTTTTTCGGAAGAGTTCATAGTTCAGCCAGTACAGGAGGGCCTCACACAGTGGGGCAGAATCCCAAAAAGCTGGCCAAAAGTCAAATTTTTGAGTTGTATATATTCGTCTATATATGTTCAGATCTTGTTTACTGATAGTCCTAGGACGAAATTCCGGACCGGGCAGGTTTATACCTGCTCTAGGGTCGCCTCGACATCAGTCGACATTCAGCCGCCGTTCGGTACGCATTAAACAAGCGTACGCGTCGAAAAATTCTTGCCTGTTTCGAAGTGCTGTGAAACGGACGAAACTGTCTCAATTTTAATTCTGCAAAATGGAAAAACTTTCTGAAGGTATGCAGAAAATATAATTATGCACAGTTATTGCTTATTTTATGTTTGAAATATCTAAATTTTGCAACAAGTAAACATAAAAAATTATACATTTTTTTTCGAAAATCGATTTTCTAAAGTAGTTTTAAAAATGTCTTCGCGAGTCTCGACCTTGTTTCAACAAGAAACTGATAGTGTACAGTACTAAATATAATATACTAAAAAACTGGCTGCTCAGGGGTGCTCAACGACTAGTTAGACTAATTTTTAGGGAGAAATACGTGGCGCGACATTAACGGACGTGTGAATGTAATCCATTGATTATTACGTTACAGCGCGTTGATATATTTTCTGTCTATTAACATAGATTAATATTTATTTATCAATTCCATTTGTAGTATGTTCATTTATTGATTAATATTCATAGATCATTTAAATTTTAATACAGTAATTTATTATTCTAAATGTACGCTTTACGAAAGTCTCAACATTTTATAAAATATTCCTGCAAGAACTCTCAGTAGCTAGAACTGTGTTTCCCCCATGTTTGTACGGCGCACAGTGGGGCAGAATCCCAAAAAGCTGTCCAAAATTCGGAAAGTGTCCAAAATGATCTCCAATTCTCTTCTCGGGGGTTTTCGGGGTCGCTGAATACGAATCTGTTATCAGAATTACGATTTTCAAAATGGCGGACCCAAAATGGCGAACATAATTCAACCAATTAGTCAAATAATTCAGTAAAAAATACCCAATCATATTTCTTAAGGGTTTTTGGGATCGCTGATTACGAATTTGTTATAGGAATGTTAATTTTCAAAATAGCAGATGCGATATATAGACGATTCCACAAAAATTTTCAATTTTTAAATATTTTTTAATAGAAAATGTTTCATAATATTTTTAGGTTTAAATGAGTAGAAAATCTCTTGAGCCATGTTTTTATTTTTGAACAATTTCTTGAGTACAAAATTTGCAATAAATCAAATATCTGTTATTTACTTCTAGTAACAAAAATCTTGTATGTCATCTTCAATGTTGGAATCATTCGATTCGGATTCTGATGTTGACCCACTTGTATCCAAATCGGAATCGTTCCTTATCTCTTGTCTGGTGACTTCAGGTTGTTTTAACATTTCTATAGCTTCTTTATGTAAAGATTTCGCCGGTCTCTGGGGCAATTTCCTGATGCTTGAGAGAAATGGATCTGATGATACTAAGAGCCTATAGAAAATGTCTCTCATATTCGATTCTCGAGAGCATTTTCTTGAATGATGTAACCTGTAGTTCTTTATGTCCTTATTGCGTGACTCTTGGGCCTCTTCAGAAAGTTGTCCGATCGGTAAAAGGGCATATTTTACAATTTCTGCTCCGTGCATCAACAATTTGTGCACAGATGTTGGCATGTAATACCATGGATATAAAGCAACGAATAAACGGGCAGTATTTACACAATAGTCTTTGAATTTTTCTTCGTCTATATCATACCCGCTCGAAATTGCCTGCAAAATAACATGAAATCGGTGAATTAAATTTTCATCGACTCCTGTTATTTCAGCAGATATATTAGCATTTTCGAAAAAGCGGCGGGCGGTATTTCCATCGTTTGAGCTGCCATAACCTGGCTTTGGTCGATCAACGATAAGCCCCAGTGTTGTCTTAAATTGAGTCTGTATGTCTTCCTTGCGTACTTTCACAATCTTTTTCACTTCCTCTTCACGAGCTTGCCACTTTTGTGTTGTGAGCTTATACGACAAATGCAAACAGCACTCGAAAAAACGAATCCACGCATTTAATGTAGATATGCCAAATCTTAAATTATCTGTAGTAATGTCCATTTTTATAATTTTGTCGATGTTATTAAAATCTTTAGAGGTGGCTTTGCACAGGAAGCAGCGTTGTGCAGAAGTGGTACCGGTTACAGCGTTACAGACTTTGCCGTCTATCATCGTAAACGACATACAATAGGTTACTGAAATTGATTTTTCATTTTGTTCAGTAGTGTATGGTGCGAAACCCGCAATCTGCTGTTCAATGTCGGTAACTTCTTTCAATGTTGATTGTACATCTTCATGTACAAACTGCAATCGTATTGGTCTGCAGAATCGAGGAGATGAAGGTCTAGGATTTTTCCACACAATAGTTCCTTCATCCGTCTCGTGATTGTTGTAGATTAATTGCAAAGGTACCAGAGAAGTATCAAAAATGCTTTCATCAGATTTTCCAGCCTCATCAAATTTTTGCTTATAAACACTTTGACCGCTGCTTCCATCACATCCCCATTTACAGTGAAGTACTAATTTTTGCAGAATTTCAGAATTTAGAGTATCGATGACATCAGCCTGAAGTTGTATAATTCTGTATGTGGTATGATCAAGTAAAGCCTGTAGTTTAATTTGTGCGCACGACTCAGTAATATTCATGTACACAACTGATGGATAACAACGATTTTTTGCTTTTTCTACTTCATGGTATGATGGGTATAATTTGCATTTACGTGCTCTAGCTGCATTTCTTGATAGCTGATAAGAGCGCTTTGATTCTCCTTTCTCGATCATCAAAGAAAGTGCTTCGTCTGGGGTTAAAGGTGTCTCATTTTTTGACCGAACAGCAGCTATATATTTTGAGGCTCTTGTTGGGCTGGTTAATGTGACATCTTTAAGAACTTGAGCAGCATCCACTTGACCAGAAGTCCTTAAACTCATTTGAGCAGCATACGTCAATTCTTCTGTAGATAAAGTAGAACGTATTTCTTCAGTCTTTCGCCTCTTAGATCTATCGCTGGATGAAGCAAAGGATTTCGAAGGTCGTCCAGATGTTCCTTTTTCATCATTCTTCACAATCTTCTCAGATGTTGATGTTGTGCATTCAGTATCGGATAATGTTGAAAAACATACGGTGCCATTCAACCATTCTTCATTATTTTTTAGAAACTTTTCTTGGCCTCTATTTGCTGCTTTCCATCTGGATCGAAAATTTGCAAATAACAGTCCTAATGACTTTTCATCCTCGTCTACTTGTATCACATGTTCTGTTTTCTTGAAAATTGCATCTTTCAAAACTCCAATAACGAATTTCTGTTCGTTTTTTAAACTGTCTTTCACCATGAAAAAAACATCTCTTCTTGATAATTCCATATTTGAAGATTGGGAAGACTCTGTAAAATACCAATATAAACATGTACAAAATTGAATGACATTATTTTGAAATCATTTTATACTTAACAAAACTATATACGGTGTTCTGACTCGAAATGTACAAAAATAATTTATTACTACTAAAAATGATTTTATATTTATAAAGAAAACGAATATTTATGATATAAATGATTAACAAATATATTTACATACATTCTGCACGAAAAAAAACCGAAATTAAATGAAATCTGTCTTTACGTGAATCACCTCTGTGTCAGTATACAACAGGTATAATAAAGCCTGAACAGCAGGCGGGCTCCTGTCTTTCATACATGGCTGCTCTAGGAGCCCCTCGTTAGTCCTTGCCGAATCGCCGTCTACACTACGTATACACTATGTACATATACACTAATACACCTTTACTGCCGAAAACCGTCACGCCGTACAAACATGGGGGAAACACAGTTCTAGCTACTGAGAGTTCTTGCAGGAATATTTTATAAAATGTTGAGATTTTCGTAAAGCGTACATTTAGAATAATAAATTACTGTATTAAAATTTAAATGATCTATGAATATTAATCAATAAATGAACATACTACAAATGGAATTGATAAATAAATATTAATCTATGTTAATAGACAGAAAATATACCAACGCGCTGTAACGTAATAATCAATGGATTACATTCACACGTCCGTTAATGTCGCGCCACGTATTTCTCCCTAAAAATTAGTCTAACTATTCGTTGAGCACTCCTGAGCAGCCAGTTTTTTAGTATATTATATTTAGTACTGTACACTATCAGTTTCTTGTTGAAACAAGGTCGAGACTCGCGAAGACATTTTTAAAACTACTTTAGAAAATCGATTTTCGAAAAAAAATGTATAATTTTTTATGTTTACTTGTTGCAAAATTTAGATATTTCAAACATAAAATAAGCAATAACTGTGCATAATTATATTTTCTGCATACCTTCAGAAAGTTTTTCCATTTTGCAGAATTAAAATTGAGACAGTTTCGTCCGTTTCACAGCACTTCGAAACAGGCAAGAATTTTTCGACGCGTACGCTTGTTTAATGCGTACCGAACGGCGGCTGAATGTCGACTGATGTCGAGGCGACCCTAGAGCAGGTATAAACCTGCCCGGTCCGGAATTTCGTCCTAGGACTATCAGTAAACAAGATCTGAACATATATAGACGAATATATACAACTCAAAAATTTGACTTTTGGCCAGCTTTTTGGGATTCTGCCCCACTGTGCGGCGCCTAGTAAATCGAAAAGTGAAGCCGATAAGCGTGCCTACCCCCACCCCGAAAATTTAGCTTCGTTGCAAGACCTGTATGTAAGACCGTGGGCGAGGGTACCTCGGATAAGTAAAATCTCGGATAATACGAAAAACAGTACCAATAGAGGACTATTCCACGCATAGGCATAGCAGATTCTTCCGTTTTATCCGGGATTCTGCGTATTATCCGAGGGTACGACTCCGATAATGCGGAGGACTCGGATGAGTTAGGCGACATGGATAATGCGGACCGTCGGTTAATCGAAGGTCGGATAAACGAGGTTCTACTGTACCAGCAAATACGATAATATTCAAACACAGAATATTCGAACAATTTGAGCATTGTTAAAATCGAGTTTTCGGGACAAACCAGCCTTGATGTTGACAAGAGGACACAGATATTTTATCTTTAAACCGTTGAAGCAAGCAATATCGTTTGGACTTTAGATTGATATTGCGGTGTTTTTCTCACATCGAAAAATAACTACTGGACATTTTTTTTTTAATTTCTTGCCTTAATGAGTAATTGCAATTTATTTCGTATGATTTTCTTTTTATTTTCATTCAAATATGTTAGCGTCAGAATAATCGCGTTACCAATTCGCTGATTGCGAGTTTTTATACAAACAGATCGCAAAGCATTGTTATTTGACAAGGAATAATTTACCATCATATTGACTTCAACAAAAAATGTATTCAAGAAAAAAAAAATTCAAGACGTTTTCCACCGTTCGATGTACAAGAAAACAATACAGGACAATTTTTTAAATTTCTTACGGGAATGAGTAATTGCCACTTCTTGTGTATTATTATCTTTTAAATTTAATTAACCCTAAAACTCATGACTGGGGTCCGGTCGCACCTCAATTTTTATACAAAAAATAAGGTTTTTGCCGTTTTTCAGTCTTTAAATGGATTGTTCACTAATGGAATGTTAATAAAATCAAATGGCTCGCACACTATTTACTTTCTTATGAAAATACGAAGAAGTTGAGATATGATAAAGTTCATATCCCCGTAGGACCGGTTCAATGACAAAGAAAAGCACGGGGTGCATGTACACCCCAGTCATGCGTTTGACGGTAAAAAAATAATTCATGAGTTGTTGGGTTAAATATCGATATCGTAAGAACTATCGCGTTACCGTTCGCTGTTTGCGAGTTTTAATATAAACAGATCGCAAAGCATCGTTCTTTGACAGCAGGGATTAATTAACCGTCGTATTTACCTAAGAAAATAAAAATTAATTCAAGAAAAAAAAGCATTAGTATTATTTAAGACATTTTCTACCATTCGTTGTACAATTGAACACTGATATAATAAAAATATTTTTCCATCACTACGTATTGCATTATTATTATTTCCGACCTTTTCACCGTTAATTATGCAACTACTACATATTGTTCATTGGGCATTGCTATATTAAAAATATTCTTGTATCTTTACGCATTTAAGGAGGTCTCTCTGGTATACATCATTTTACATCTCTCTCGTCATCTGCCTCATACACAGCTCACTTCCCGAGGTCTTGGCAATAGTGGCGCCATCGCTGTTTGACCACATTTTTGTAGCCACTTTTTTCAAGCCTCTCCATGAGAGTCCGGACTCCTCCCACACTGTACCATGGACTTGGACCCTCAAACCGACTAAAAAGATATAGGTCTATGTGGTGCCGCTGCTGTCGCTAGTATAGGATAACAGAGAAAGACCGAGAAAAGAGAGAGAGAGAGAGAGAGAGAGAGAGAGAGAGAGAGAGAGAGGAGCGTATTTCAGATAGCGCGGTGGTATATACCGGGCTGGATACATGCGCGCTCGTGGCTGAATTTCGAACTACAACCAACATGAATCTTTTTCATCGTTTTCAGGGTCCAAATTTATTACGATTCTCCTATGCCCGTTTGGTCTCCTTCCCTCTGGGTTCCATGATTCGATCTCTCTCACGCATAGGTAATTTCAAGCTGTCGCTATTAACAATCAGCGCCACGAAGTGGCGCTTTCGGGAATCCTTCCGTTCCTCGATTTTGTGGTCACTTTTGCCATACCCCTTTCATTGGCGTTTGGACTTTTTGATGTAGTCTACATGAGCTCAACCTATTACGGTTCTTTTCACCTAGTGAAAATGCGAGATTATGCACGTGAATTTACTCGGCACCAGGGGGCTGGCATCTTTCACAATTTTTGCTACGGAAAATATCCTGTGTTTGTAGTGTCCTACTCTGCCACTCATGGCGCTAGTTGTTCTCGAACAATCATGATGCGCGCGCAAGGGCTATGCATATATATACACACACGCACACATATAATTTGAAGACTTTCCATAGCTTCGAAAGCGAGGATCGGCTAGTACGGAAAAAAATACACCTTTTCAGGATTACGCGGGTACCCTGAGCCACAACACACGGTATTAGTACACGAGTATAAGTAATTTCGGTAATTTCATCAATTCCGCACCGCGGCTTAAACTCCAAACGTTAAAATAGTCGTATTCCGCGTCGGGGTGGTTAAGTACGCCGTGCGGGCCTCGCGCCTGCGCAATGAGAATATTGTCGGTGACCTACTAGCGCCATGGGGAGAGGTCGCGCTCAATAAAGCGGTCAAAAAGCGTAGCATTTTTATATACGGTAAGGAATAGAAGGTGCCAGTCCCCTGCTCGGCACGGAATGTCGTGTCAAAAATCGAAGGGCGCATGCGTGAGCGTCTTCCTAAAGCGGCGGCGACACGTGCGAAGCTAACGCATAACACGAGTTAATACGAAATAGCTGATTCAGAGACGGCAGCATTTCGACGCCGAACACTTAATAAAAGTTAGCAACTTAAAGTTTATGGCGTAACGAATAAAGTAATATCATCCGATAATGATGAATAATTTGCAGATTGTGATTTTGCGAGATCAGGAAAATCGAATGTTCCGTATACGACGATCACCGCGCGATGCCTCGGACCGCTTCAGTATAATGGAACAAGAATGTATTGCCTAATAGTTCGAGTTATTAACGTAAAACAATTCTATTACTCTCCTATAAGAATTTCCTTATGTTTTAATATGATACAAAACGTACCAGTATGTTTTTATTTGAATGGCTGTACCTCAATCTGCCTCGTGCTAAATCTTCGTGTTCTTTCACAAAATCTAATAACATTTTTTTTGGTTTCATTCATGTTGCAAACTTAGATTCCATTTAAACTCATTACTTATTCGAGTGAAGAGGTTATGTTTTTGTCAATGAGCACGTCTTTCGTGTTAGGCTGGGTTTGATTAGCGTGCTAGTATACCTCTTCTACGGCGCCATGAAAATGTAAGATCACTGGACGGAAGTTGCCAGTGATCTCACGTTTTCACCAGACCGATTCGTGATAGCGTGACTAAACTCACGTGAGCTGAAAATGCGAGAAGTGAGAAGTTTCACCTGAGAACCCTAATAGGCACCCTGGGGGTCTATTCTCTAATTCGGTAAGGACAGTTTTCGCTATCGACTCAATTATGGCTTATTAAGGGGTTACCGCCACTTGCGATTTTGAAAAAATCGATTTTTTTTATTGCATTTTTTTCAAGTATAAGTATCCGGGCCCATACTTCTGTATGGGCCCGGAATAGATGACTCTATATAAGTTTACAAAAAAAAATATTTTCTCCGTGTAAACTGAAATTGAAGCTTTAAACGCGTTTTTCTCAAAATGGCATTTCTGAAGTCGGTGACCAAGATTACTCGAACACTAATGAACCGATCTTCTTGAAATTTTGCAGGCTTATTTAATACATAAAAATGTAGTCTTTAATCGTTCGATTTTTTTTCGAAAAAAATGGCCGTTTTATAGCCAAAAACGGCCGTTTTTTTTCGTTAAAATCGAACCATTAACTTTGACTGTACGCCATTTTGTGAAAAATGAATATTTTTTAAAATCCTTCGATTAAAGACTAGTTTATACTTATATTTGACTAAATCCATCCGCATTTTTTTTTCAGATGATCCACTTCGCCGCAACGTTGGTCACCTCAAACCGTGTATATAAAAACATTATTTCATTGACGGCCATTTGCCACTAAACAATGTAATATTTTTCAATAAAAAAATTACTGAAAGTTCTTCAAGATGTGTTCTTTAAGATGGTATATTGATCGATTAATAAAGTTTTGTAGTTTTCTTTAAACAAAATTCACGAAAAAGGCCTTTTTTGCGCTACAAGTGGGGGTAACGCCTTAATGTGCCTTTATTTGTCTCCGAGATACAAACTACGAGCCGTACACCGGTGCCACTCGGTAACGACTGACTGGTCCTCGCCCGGTCCACGCACACACTCATACTCATAACCGACCAACGCTCACGCACACGTACCGTCTTACGCTACTAACTATGGGGATACTACAGTTAGCTAGCGACAGCCAATCGCATGCACGATTACAGATTAAAGGGAGCCACTTATTGGCTGTCATTGACTAACGATAACCAAAGTTGTCGTAACGAGTTACAGAATAGGCCTACCGACTATAAACACCGCTCTAAGCAAGTCGCAACGAGCTCAAAACTTGCCGGTGGGGACATATCGATCTGTGGTGATTGCACGAGGGGTTCAATAAAAAACGAGAAAGTAACAAAACTAATACTTTATTGAAAAACAAAAAGGTGATGTTCGATTTTCGGAACCATGGAGACTAGATACAGGAGCCTAAACTCGGCATTTTAAGTGATGCCGGAAATTGAAGGGAACAGGGATGGCGCTACAATCGCGCAAAGGGTTGCGGTGCTAGCTTCACTCAATAACAGACCGGACGCGAATTTGACGTCACATTGTATTCTGTTTTCGTAATTTTCATGTGGAAAATTCTCTAATAATAATATAATAATACTTTTACATGACAATGTTTGTGTGTGCGTGCGTGTGTGTAGTTTTCAATTAAGTTTCAAATATATAAGTTGTAGAAAACAACCCTATGTGATTATTTATCCTAGAGCCCTTGAAAGTTGGTAGATAAATTAGATTTGCAAAAATATTTACGGACTTAATTTTTTATTTGAAAACTTTTTCGCTCATGTGTGAAAGTAGTATTTTAGTGCGTTAGGCGCACTATTATACTCCGTAAAGAAAAAAAATAACGGGAGTACGCTCAATGATTTAATTTGATTTACGAACTGTCGTATAAAATTAGTATCTTACAAAAAAATCACAAAAACTAAAATAACTTTTAAACCACTGAAAATCGCATACCATACATGGGGTTCCAATCGATAGGTATTGATGATCCCCATCCTTATGCGTCGTTTGCTACACCCCTCACGTTACACTCTGTATATTGCTGGGCTCGTCGATCTCACTACTATGCTATAGCATGCTATAGCATAGTAGTGAGAAGGCTCCGTACTCGATGCTAACATACTAATTAATGAGATATCAAACATGGTGGGGTAAACACGAAATGTAAAGAATGGTAAGTAAGAATGGAGTACACGTGAAAGGTAAAGAATGAAGATTGAACTTTTAAAAGTTAACAATACTTATTTATTAAGAATATAATAACCATCGAGTTATTGAGCGCTCTCAATTTCGCATTTTTTTCGCACTCTTTTCGTTCGCTCTAGTAACGTGTCAAACTCGCGTTCGGTCTGTGTCGAGTGAAGTAGCACCGCAATCCTTCGTGCGATCGCAGCGCCATCCTTGTTGCCTTTATTTTTGGGCACGCTTTCTTTATCGTTTCTCTATTGGCCACAGTCTTACATACAGGTCTTGCAACGAAGCCAAATTTTCGTGGTGGGAGTAGCCACGCTTATCGGCGCCACTTTTCGATTCACTAGGCGCCGCCACGCGTCGCCACTAGCAAGGGGAAGTGCATTCCCCCTTGCCTCTTAAACGTGAATAGGACCAAGGTGTTTACGTCTGTTTTTGTGACGCGGTTGTCGAAAGAACGTGTATTTGCGACCATATACCCCGAGGTTCTACGCGATTTACAGTGAAACATTTTTTTATCGCGTTTTTACGGATAAATGTGACTTTTTTTGGTAGAGTTTTCGAAACAAATGCGACATGGTTAAGGGTTGCGCGGTTCGCAATTGGAAAACGGGGTACAAAAGTTTTAAGCAAATTGCTCCGTGTTTTGACTGCCCAGAAACGTCGAACGATACAAAAAGTAGCTCGATGCTATTCCGGGACTGAAAGAGTCTCAGAACGTGGGCGAAAAATATTTCGAAGAACTGGTTTCGAAGAGCTTGGTTTTACCCGTATTCATAGTCTCTTCTCATCTCAAGGATAAAGGACGCCTTAATGAAGGCTTCCTTGAATCTCAGAGGCGTCTTTGTTCCATAGTCACAACTCGGCTCTCCCTTCCAGAAGGAAGACATATAGCGGAATAAACTTAGCCGGCAACTATGAAAATATCGAATTCGTTCCCATGCCAATCGATTGTTAGTCGTTTGTTAGTGTTTGTTAGACAAAATCCAGCGTTTGTTAGACGTTATTTATTTAATAATATGAAAAACAAATTTCATGTCAAAGTTAGCCGCAGGAAAATCTTTTCTGATGATTTCGAACTTTTTTTCGTCACCAATCGTTTGTTAGTCGTTTGTTAGTCGATTTCTATCGTTTGTTAGAGCTTAATTTTGACTTTATAGTTAAAAAACTTTTCGCTCCCATAGCACGCTGCAAGCCACGTGAAGTTGGCTGCAAGCCACGTGAAGTTGGTCGCGTTGCCACCACGGCTGAGCAGGGCTTTGTACATGTAACTCCTCAATTTCAGCAAAATGCTGATTGTTTCAATCCTACTCGATTGTCAGTCGTTTGTTAGTGTTTGGTAGACAAAATCCAGCGTTTGTTAGACTTTACTTATTTACAAATACGAAAAACAAAATCCATATTAAAGTTAACCGCAGGAAAATACTTTTCTAATGATGTCGAACTTTTCTTCGTAACCAATCGTTTGTTAGTCGTTCGTTAGTAATTGTTAGTCGAATTTTATCGTATGTCAGAACTTAATTTTTACTTTATCGCTAAAAAACTTTTCACTCCCATAGCACGCTTCAAGCCACGTGAAATTGGCCGGATTGCCACAACGACTGAGCAGGGCTTTGTGCATGTAGCTCCTCAATTTCAGCAAAATGCTGATTATTTCAATCCTACTCGATTGTTAGTCGTTTGTTAGTGTTTGGTAGACACAATCCAGCGTTTGTTAGACTTTATTTACTTAAAAATAAGAAAAACAAATTTCATGTCAAAGTTAGCCGCAGGAAAATGCTTTTCTAAGGATTTCGAACTTTTTTTTCGTAACCAATCGTTTGTTAGTCGTTTGTTAGTGATTGTTAGTCGATTTTTATCGTTTGTTAGAGCTTAATTTTGACTTTATCGTTAAAAAAACTTTTCACTCCCATAGCAGGCTGCAAGCCGCGTGAAGTTGGCGGCAAGCCACGTGAAGATGGCCGCATTGCCACGACGGCTGAGCAAGGCTTTGTACATGATACTCCTCAACTTCAGCAAAATGCTGATTATTTTAATCTTACTCGATTGTTAGTCGTTTGATAGTGTTGGTTAGACCAAATCCAGCGTTTGTTAGACTTTATTTATTTAAAAATACGAAAAACACATTTCATGTCAAAGTTAGCCGCAGGAAAATGCTTTTCTATTGATTTCAAACTTTTCTTCGTAACCAATCGTTTGTTAATGATTGTTAGTCAACTTTAATCGTTTGTTAGAACTTAATTTTGACTTTATCGTTGAAAAACTTTTTATTCCCATAGCACGCTGTAAGCTACGTGAAGTTAGCTGCAAGCCACGTGAAGTTAGCAGCATTGCCATGACGGCTGAGCAGGGCTATGTACATGTAACTCCTCAATTTCGGCAAAATGCTAATTATTTCAATTCTACTCGATTGTTAGTCGTTTTTAGTGTTTGTTAGACAATATCCAGTGTTTGTTAAACTTTTTTATTTAAAAATACGAAACACAAATTTCATGTCAGTTAGCCGCAAGAAAATGCTTTTCTAATGATTTCGAACTTTTCTTCGTAACCAATCGTTTGTTAGTGATTGTTAGTCGATATTTATCGTTTGTTAGAGCTTAATTTTGACTTTATCGTTAAAAAATTTACATTCCCATAGCACGTTGCAAGCCACGTTAAGTTGGTTCCAAGCCACGTGAAGTTAGCAGCATTGCCACGACGGCTGAGCACCGCCTTGTACACGTAACTCCTCAATTTCAGCACAAAGCTGATTATTTCAATCCTACTCGATTGTTATTCGTTTGTTAGTGTTTGTTAGACAAAATCCAGCGTTTGTTAGACGTTATTTATTTAATAATACGAAAAACAAATTTCATGTCAAAGTTAGCCACAGGAATAACTTTTCTGACGATTTCGAACTTTTTTTCATCACCAATCGTTTGTTAGGCGTTTGTTAGTGATTGTTAGTTGATTTCTATCGTTTGTTAGAGCTTAATTTTGACTTTATCGGTAAAAAAAACTTTTCATTCCCATAGCACGCTACAAACCACGTGAAGCTGGCTACAAGCCACGTGAAGTTAGCAGCATTGCCACGACGGCTGAGCACGGCCTTGTACACGTAACTCCTCAATTTCAGCACAAAGCTGATTATTTCAATCCTACTCGATTGTTAGTCGTTTGTTAGTGTTTGTTAGAGAAAATCCAGCGTTTGTTAGATTTTTTTTAATTTATAATACGACAAACAAATTTCATGTCAAAGTTAGCGGCAGGAAAATGCTTTTCTAATGGTTTCGAACTTTCCTTCGTAACCAATCGTTTGTTAGCCGTTTGTTAGTGATTGTTAGTCGATTCTTGTCGTTTGTTATAGCTTAATTTTGACTTTATCGTTAAAAAACTTTCATTCCCATATCACGCTGCAAGCCACGTGGGGTTGGCAGCATTGCCACGGCGGCGGAGCATGGCTTTGCACATGTAACTCCTCAATTTCAGCAAAATGCTGATTATTTCAATCCTCCTCGATTGTTAGTCGTTTGTTAGTGTTTGTTAGACAAAATCCAGCGTTTGTTAGACTTTGTTTATTTACTAATACTTTTCTAATGATTTCGAACTTTTCTTCGTAACCAATCGTTTGTTAATCGTTTGTTAGTGATTGATAGTCGATTTTTATCGTTTGTTAGAGCTTAATTTTGACTTTATCGTTAAAAAACTTCACATTCCCATAGCACGCTGCAAGCCACGTAAAGTTGGTTCCAAGCCACGTGAAGTTGGCAGCATCGCCACGAGGGCTGAACAGGGCTTTGTACATGCAACTCCTCAATTTCAGCAAAATGCTAATTATTTCAATCCTACTCGATTGTTAGTCGTTTGTTAGTGTTTGTTAGACAAAACCCATCGTATGTTAGATTTTATTTATTAAATAATGCAAAAAACAAATTTTATGTCAAAGCTAGCCGCAGGAAAATGCTTTTCTAATGATTTCTAACTTTTCTTAGTAACCAATCGTTTGTTAGTCGTTTGTTAGTGATTGTTAGTCGATTTCTATTGTTTGGTAGAGCTTAATTTTTACTTTATCGCTAAAAAAAACTTTCCATTCCCATAGCCCGCTGCAAGCCGCGTGAAGTAGGCTGCAAGTCGCGTGAAGTTGGCTGCAAGCCACGTGAAGTTAGCACCATTTCCACGACGGCTGAGCACGGCTTTGTACATGTAACTCCTCAATTTCAGCAAAATGCTGATTATTTAAATCCTACTCGATTGTTAGTCGTTTGTTAGTGTTTGTTGGACAAAATCCAGCGTTTGTTAGATTTTATTTGTTTAATAATACGAAAAACAAATTTCATGTCAAAGTTAGCTGCAGGAAAATGCTTTTCTAATTATTTCGAACTTTTCTTCGTAACCAATCGTTCGTTAGTCGTTTGCTGAAATTGAGGAGCTTTATGTACAAAGCCCTGCTCAGCTGTCGTGGCAATGCTGCCAACTTCACGTGGCTTCCTAACAAACTCTGGATTTTGTCTAACAAACACTAACAAACGGCTAACAATCGAGTAGGATTGAAATAATCAGCATTTTGCTGAAATTGAGGAGTTTCATGTACAAAGCCCTGCCCAGCCGTCGTGGCAATGCGGCCAATTTCACGCGGCTTGCAGCGTGCCATGGGAGTGAAAAGTTTTTTGACGATAAAGTCAAAATTCAGCTCTAACAAACGATAACAATCCACTAACAATCACTAACAAACGACTAACAAACGATTGGTTACGAAGAAAAGTCGAAATCATTAGAAAAGCATTTTCCTGCGGCTAGCTTTGATATGAAATTTGTTTTTCGTATTATTTAATAAATAAAATCTTACAAACGCTGGATTTTGTCTAACCAACACTAACGAAAGACTAACAATCGAGTAGGATTGAAATAATTAGCATTTTGCTGACATTGAGGAGTTGCATGTACAAAGCCCTGCTCAGCCCTCGTGGCGATGCTGCCAACTTCACGTGGCTTGCAACCAACCTTACGTGGCTTGCAGCGTGCTATGGGAATGTAAAGTTTTTTAACGATAAAGTCAAAACTAAGCTCTAACAAACGATAAAAATCGACTAACAAACGACTAACAACCGATTGGTTACGAATAAAAGTTCGATATCATTAGAAAAGCATTTTCCCGCTGCTAACTTTTACATGAAATTTATTTTTCGTATTTTTAAATAAATAAAGTCGAACAAACGCTGGATTTTGTTTAACAAACACTAACAAACGACTAACAATCGAGTAGGATTGAAATAATCAGCATTTTACTGAAATTGAGGAGTTTCATGTACAAACCCCTGCTCAGCCGTCGTGGCAATACGGCCAACTTCATGTGGCTTGCAGCTAACTTCACGTGGCTTGTGGCGTGCTATGGGAGTGAAAAGTTTTTTTTACGATAAAGTCAAATTTGAGCTCTAACAAATGATAAAAATCGACTAACAATCACTAACAAACGCCTAACAAATGATTGGTTACGAAGAAAAGTTCGATAACATTAGAAAAGTATTTTCCCGCGGCTAACTTTGACATGAAATTTATTTTTCGTATTTTTAAATAAATAGAGTCTAACAAACGCTGGATTTTGTCTAACAAACACTAACAAACGACTAACAATCGAGTAGGGTTGAAATAATCATCATTTTGCTGAAATTGAGGAGTTACATGTACAAAGCCCTGCTTAGCCGTCGTGGCAATGCGGCCAACTTCACGTGGCTTGCAGCCAACTTCACGTAGCTTGCAGCGTGCTATGGGAGCGAAAAGTTTTTTAACTATAAAGTCAAAATTAAGCTCTAACAAACGATAGAAATCGACTAACAAACGACTAACAAAAGATTGGTGACGAAAAAAAGTTCGAAATCATCAGAAAAGATTTTCCTGCGGCTAACTTTGACATGAAATTTGTTTTTCGTATTTTTAAATAAACAAAGTCTAACAAACGGTGGATTTTGTCTAACAAACATTAACAAACGACTAACAATCGAGTAAGATTGAAATAATCAGCATTTTGCTGAAATTGAGTAGTCTCATGTACAAAGCCCTGCTCAGCCGTCGTGGCAATGTGGCCAACTTCACGTGGCTTGCAGCCAAGTCACGTGGCTTGCAGCGTGCTATGGGAGTGAAAAGTTTTTTAACGATAAAGTTAAAATTAAGTTCCAACAAACGATAAAAATCGACTAACAATTACTAACAAACGACTAACAAACGACTGACAAACGATTGGTTACGAAAAAAAAGTTGGAAATCATTAGAACAGCATTTTCCTGCGGCTAACTTTGACATAAAATTGGTTTTCGTATCATTAATTAAATAACGTCTAACAAACGCTGGATTTTTTCTAACAAACACTAACAAACGACTATCAATCGATTGGCATGGAAAAGAATTTTATATTTTCATAGTTGGCGGCTAAGTTTATTGAGCTAAGACATATTTAGGGATATGTGATTGCTTATGGTGGTAAAACCCGTGATAGAAGTGCCACTCGGCTTGATTTTAAACTAACTCAAACCGCTTGGCTCTCGATTGTCAAGCCGCCATCGAAATCTATTCACAATTTCCTCAAAATCATCAGCAAATTCATTATCAGAATTGTGTAAAAAATCGTCGTTCATTATGCCGAGTAATTATATGGAAAACTTCTGTATGCATTTCCACGTGGTTTTAATTATTTATTGAGGTTACGCCGTACACTGATACACTCCGATACAGTTTACGTGGTTCCAATTGCTTATTTCGATTACGCCGTCAATTGTGATACGCCTCGAAACTTTTTACGAGTTCCAACAGTTTTTTTTTGTTTAAACTCCGTTCACTGCGATACGTTTCGAAACTTTATACGTGCTCCACTTTTAACTGTTTTTGAGGTTAACCTCAAGGAGACTAGAGTAAAGGAGTCCAAACTCCCTATCCTAGCCTGTACGAAGTTCTTTCAATCGGTCGCAGAGATGTAGTGCTCAGTTCCGCCGCAGGCGTCGCTAGTGTTCCCCAGAGCCCATAATATATAGTAATACAAAACTGCATAATGTCCGAGCTCCGCCTTAACGACCAACAGTCATGGTGCGTTCTCTCTTGCACACCCGAACGATGATACAGCCAGGTAGGGATTCCTTCTATTATAATATATAATAATATCGTGGACATGTATATAATAAATAAAATACGAGTTTCTTTAGCTAATTATAATATAGGCGTAGGGAAGCTGGCGTGCCCATCGCCCGGGGGAGCACAACTCCCTCGCAATAGCCACCGACGTGCCAGGCCAACCACCTGGCACGCCGAAAACTAGGTTCGAACACCACCTAGTCAGGCCCCCCACAACCGGTCCCTCTCGGATGGGGACCAAGGATCAGTTGGGAGGGGCACCCGGATGGGATCCACGGCAACGACTACGGCTCGAAATCGGCGCCTAGAGTGGACGGAGGATAAAAAAAAAAGAGCGTAGGGAAGCTGGCTTGCCCATCGCCCGGGGGAGCACAACTCCCCCGCAATAGCCACCGCCGTGTCAGGCCAACCACCTGGCACGCCGAAAACTAGGTTCGAACACCACCTAGTCAGGCCCCCCACAACCGGTCCCTCTCGGATGGGGACCAAGGATCAGTTAGGAGGGGCACCCGGATAGGATCCACGGCAACGACTACGGCTCGAAATCGGCGCCTAGAGTGGACGGAGGAACTCAAGGAGGACCTCATCCGCTGCTGGAGGGATAGCCTGCCGTCGCGAAGGGGCTACATGGCGAGATTGCAAGCCCTGTGGAGCCAAGTGCACCCAGAGCTTGCATACCTCTCGCAACAACATCTGCGAGACCAGGCCGCCCGTCTACGACGACAAGGCTACGATCTCTTATTACTACCACCAGAGCTGTCCGGCAGGCACTCTTCCGCGCGTTCAGTGCGGAGCTCTGCCGGACGGCCTCAAGATCGGTCCCCCCGGCAGTCGGATCCCCCCCGTTGGAGCGTCGATTTGACAGAGGACTGGGAAACAAGGAGGGAGAGAATCACTGGGAAATTTTCTCTTCAGCTTGGTTGCCTAGAAGCGGCAAATGAGTCCCTTGCGGCAGCAATCCCTGAGACTGCTGATCTCCTCAGCTTGAACTGGGCTGTGTATCACGCGGCTGTTGGGGCGAAACCTCGGACACGCAATGATAAGGCGGCGTTCGTGGTTAAGACTCGGCGGCGCGTTGCACAGCTCCAGAATAAGATCAATGAAGCGCGGAAGCAGGCATCCCGTGTTCAATGTGTGTTAGACTTCATTACGGCGGGGAGGGCGTTTACCCCTAAAATCCGAAAAATCAGCTCGGAACTGAAATGCCGTCACCACACATTGAACAAAGCTATCCTTCTTATTGTGAAGGAACGCTACGTGGAGAAGGTGCGGAACCTGGGGGTTGCGAAGCAATCCCTAGAGAGGCGGCTGGGTCGGGCGTTAGACAACGCCCTCTTCCGTTCTGATCCAGGCCGCTGGTTCCAACCACCTACGCCTGCCCCCAACACAGCGCCAACAGCTGTTGAGGTGGAGCGGTTTTGGGGAGAACTGTATAGCAGGGAGGGTCATTTTGATGAAAGCACTCCAGCTCTGGGGCGGTTCGACGCGTTTTGCCGGCAACAGCCGAGTCAGCGTGGCGACTGTCTTCCAGTCACGCGGGGTGAGGTGGAGAAGGCGGTGAGTAGCATGAGGAACCACGCCGCTCCCGGACCAGATGGGATTAACATCTTCTGGTGGAAGAAATTCACGTGCACCCATACCAATCTGGCCCGCATCTTCTCGTCGTTCATCGATGGGTCGGTGCCCATCCCTGCGTGGCTGACAGAGGGAAGGACGGTGCTACTCCCCAAAAAAGGGGATTTGTCGCATCCGGAGAACTACCGCCCGATAACGTGTCTGAATGCGCTCTGTAAGATCTTCACAAAGATTCTTTATGAGCGTGTTCTGCACGAGATCGAGCCTGCATGGCGGGAGATATACGAACAAAGGGGATCCAAGAGAGGACTGGGAGGTTGTAAGGAGAACCTGCTGGCGGACCGTTGCATTACGCAAGACGCGGTCCACCACAAGCGTAACCTCTCGGTCGCTTGGATAGACTACCGTAAGGCGTTCGACACTGTCAGTCGCAAACTGATTATACACCTACTCGAGCGCCTTTCGGTGAGTCCTTACATAGTGAGATGCATTAAGCAGCTCATGCCGCTCTGGAAGACACGCTTCACAGTTAGACTAGTGAAGGCAACGTGTCGACCGGAGTGGCGGGGTATAGGAGGGGGATTATCCAGGGAGATTCTCTCAGCCCCCTCCTGTTTTGCATCTCGCTATTACCCTTATCAATCGCCTTGCGGGCTGCACGCGGGTACGAAGCGGGGCCCCCGGGGAGCGTGGGCGAGGGATCACCCATTTATTTTATATGGATGACCTCAAGCTATACGCTCCCGGGGAGGCGGGGCTTAAGCTCCTCTTGAACATCGTAGCGACGTACACGCGGGCGGCGGGAATGGACTTCGGATTGGACAAATGCGCTGTTCTTCATCTCAGGAGAGGGAGAGCAGAGGGTGTCGCGGCTGATGTTCGGCTGGTGGACGGAAGCGTTTTCAAGCACCTGGATGCCGGAGGGTCTTATCGGTACCTTGGCATCGATCAGCGCTCTCTTCAAGACGCTGAGGGTGTCAAGCGGGCCTTCCGCAGCGAAAATAGGCGGTGTCTCAGATGGATCTGGAAATCAGATCTGTCTGGGAAAAATAAGATCACTGCCACCAATATGCTCCCTGTCTCGGCCCTGCTCTACTCCTTTGGCGTCGTCAAATGGCGTAGAGACGAGCTTAAACAGCTGGACATCGGCACACGCAAAATAATGAACCTCCAGCGGAGTCTGCACCCTCGATCTTCCACCCCGCGCCTTTATATGCTGCGTCAGAGCGGCGGGCGTGGGCTCTTGGGATTGGAGTGTCTTCATGACCGCATGGTCCTCGGAATCGCAAGCGATGTGATAACAAGCTCGGACCCGCTCCTGGAGATTGTGCACCAGCATGAGCTTCATGGGGCGGGTGCTTTTCTTTATAAGGCGGCAGATCGTGCCGCAGAGACCCTCGGCTTGGAGTTCCGCTGGCGCCGGCGTGGCGCCTTGCCAATAGACTCCGTCGCTCGGTTGCCCAAGTCCCGACGTCGGCGGGCAATCAGGGCTGCCGAGCAGACTGTCCTGACTCGGCAGTGACCTGCAGATAGAGGCCACCCCTTAAGCTAGGCTTAAGGGGTGGCCTCTATCTGTCTCTATGCACCCCTTAAGCCTAGCTTAAGGGGGAACCCTCGACCCAAAAGTGCAGAACTCGATTCTGCGGGCGAGACGTTGAAATATCGAATATCGTCGACATTGCGAAGCAATGTTCGTCGATTTTTCGGTTCGTATCGCCCTCGGGCGGTGCGTCCGATGGTTTGCCTGCATTCCAAGCAATGCGCGCTGATGAGATGTCCAACGGACTATCTACTGGGGTGCTAAGCGAACATATAGCCTCTGGCACTCAAGTTGGTGTTATACCTCCTCGTGGTGGTCACCGGATACTCTTCCTCGGAAGAGTAACTAAGTTAGCACCGGCGGGCTTCTTTCCAAGCCTTCATTTGGGGACTCCAATCGTCTTGTGTGGTCATGTGCGCCTCGGGGAGTTTGCATCGCTGCTTGCGGAGGTGCAAGTCTTCGGGGCGCTGGGCCACCTTGTGCGGTTATGTGAGTCTTGGAGACTCTGGACTACCTTGTGTAGTCACGTGAGGCTCCGGCCAAATGGGACTCTGGGCCGCCTCGGCTATGCCGGGGTGGTCATGTGAGTCTCGGGGACTCTGGGCCATTTTCTTGCGGGAGGTGTGTGTCACGGGATGCGGCTGCGTGTTACGGCCTATGTGTCCTGGGGCTCCGGCCCGCTTGGAGTGGTCATGTGCGTCTCCAAATAGCTGGCGTAGGAGGACTTTTCTTCGGGCGCGCTAGCTGGCGGGCACGCGATCGATCGATCATGCATATTCTATTATGATGAATGCCAATACAGAGACTGCCAACCCTATGGGTCGATGGGCTATGCCCAGATGAAGAAATTCAAATCTCAGAGCGGGCCCTAGGGCTCGCATGCTGAATCTGAAAAAAAAGGGTGGCTGTCGCATGACGAACGCAAGGCATGGTCGGTTCGTGTTGCTTTAGCTGGTGAAGTGCGCTTCGAGGTGGGTCCCTCCCAGTTAGGTTGGAAGAGGCATCCTTGCCCGATCCAACTTCCCTTTCCTTCCATAAAGCGGTCGTTCATACCGCGTTCCTACCATATTCAGCCTCCCAGATGAGGGGGTGATGGCCGATTCGTACGCCAGCCAGTGGCTGGTTTGCGGATCGGTACCATGCCTCGGAGGTAGCATTAGATACCAACTCCGCACCTCAGGGGACTAGGCAAGCTCGTGATGGAGTGGCGAATGTTCCCGCCTCCTTTTTCCTTCCCATTTTCCTTCAGACTCCTTCCATTCTTCTGGGTCGTGTCCAGGCGGGGCACAGGAGCAGGCCTTCCCGAGGTTCCCCGTGGATGCATTGGAATCTTGTCGCTCCCGCTTGGAGAGTTACCGAAATAGCTCTCCCGGAAGGACGACGGATTGCGATGTAACGAAACTGCTCTGATCGCTTTTCGACCAGCGATGATCAAAGGATTTTTCTCATCGCCCGGTGTCTTGGACGTGGTTCTCGACATGAAAGTTAGATAGAAGCCCGTAGCGTATGCCCTAGAGGTGAGGTAGCACAGGCTGGACCATTGCGATGGTTCTGCCTTCACAATAAATGTCCTGACTCGGCAGCACGTGGACACACCCATGCACGGTATGTTTTTTCACCACATCGAGGAACAGGGGCTGTCCACCCAGGTGACCTTTGCCTTCTTGCGGTCAGCTGGACTGATGTCCGAGACGGAAGGGTTTATCTGCGCCTGCCAAGACGGAGTCATCAACACCCTGGTCTATCGCAGCCGCGTTTTGGGTCAGCCTCTGCCGACCACTTTGTGGTGGGCTTAATGTGGGTGTGGGTTAATGCATCTACTATCGGCTTGCCCAGTATATGCAGTCTCCGGCTATATCCATCGCCATAACGCGGCCCTAAGAGTGTTGTACTACCATCTACGGCACTCTTATGGGATAGACCGGGAGCCCGTGCCGCTTTATTTACCAGGAGATATTGAGTCCGTTGTCGTGGGCGAGAGGTGCAAGATTTATTTGAACTTCTTATGCGCGACCATCGGGCCGCTACAAGCGACTAAGCCTGATGTTGTCCTCTTCGATTTCGACGACAAGACGATATACGTCATTGAGTTCTCGTCTCCGGCCGAAGTGAACGTGTCGCGAAAGGAAGAGGAGAAACGGCTCAAGTATCAGCCTCTCCTGGCCGAGCTGCGTCGTTTGCACCGAGGACTCAGGGTAACTCTCGTTGTCCTCATCATCGGCGCGCTTGGGGGGATGAAAGAGTCTTTTGTATCGGGCCTCGCTGGCATACCGGTTTGCAAACCCGGTGTCCGGTTGATAGCGGGTCGGACGCAGAAGGCGGTCATACTTGGGTCCCTCCGTTTACTCAGGCAACACGATTGTGGACAGCGGTAGCCGCTAACCCTCTGGCTTGAGGGAGCGGCTATCGCAGAGCGATTTATTGGACTTTTCGCGCGTTTTTGTTTTTTTTTTTTTTTGACTGGGCGGCAGTCGAGGTGGTGTCGGAACCCTCGAGTGTCGCCCAGCGTTATTGTTCCGGTCTAGATTAAGACCGAGCCTAACCCCCGGGGGTAGGTGAATGTTTCCCAGTGCAAACTGAGGAAGTGTGTTGCCCGGAGCAATAAAGTCTAATAAAAATAATAAGATAAAATAATAATAATAAATAATAACATGTACATGCAAGAAACCGGGCGAATGCGGGAATGTTGGCTCTACATGCTGGGGTTGTCTTTTCAACACGTGCTTGTTATATGTATACCCATGAAAACTGGTAATTTTCTAGTTACGTTTAAAAATGAAGCTAAATATGAATTAAATTAAGCGATGAACCAACCGAAAAAGCCGTCAAGCCTAATTGAACCCCAAGCGCGGCAATCACTTAAATATGAGAAGATTATATTTATTGGCAAATGATTGTGTGGCGAAGTTGGTAGAACGATAGATTACTGTATTGATGGTCTTGAGTTCGAGCCTCGGTAGTTTAAATTTGTTTTCTTTTGCATTCGTAACGGTATCTGGCTGTACGAGCGAATTGATGCAGTTTCAACCAATCAAAGAAGTCGTCCGATCCGAAAAGAACTCGAACGAAAATAACATGGAAGAATATATTTTTTAACTTACTGCCATCAATAGTTGAAATTTGTTTTATAATTCCTACCTAGAGTGTTTACTTTTTCCCTTCATCACATTGACTTGCGAGGAGACATCTCCATTATTATACACATAGTTCGATAGCTGCTGTGCTGGTGTACACGACAGATATTTTTGTGTTTGACAGGCGCAAATAATTTTGCCGCCATAACACGGTCAGTTTCACCTTATGCAGTTTTCTGATACTATATATTATGGGATTTGGGGAACACTAGAGACGCCTGCGGCGGAACTGAGCATTACACCTCTGCGACCGATTGAAAGAACTGTTTGAGGCGGGAGTGTCGACTCCTTCTCTCCAGTCTCCTTGGTAACCTGTAGACTGGTCTGTGATACAGGTAAAAACTGCATAGACGCCAGACGCAAGCGCAAGCGTTAGTAATATGACACGAAACAGCCAATCACAGTGCCGAAGGTTTCTTCAAGGAAGCTCGAGACCTGCCTTGAAAGAAGAAGGCCAATAAGGCTCCTTGTTCTGTCGAGGAAGGTCTATGAAACGCGAAATGAGGAACAAGAAATCCTTGTTCCTCAAGGAAGGACTATGAATACGGGTATTAGGCTCCTGTATCTAGTCTCCATGTTCAGATCGCTCGTTCGTAACGTTCGCAATGAAGTCTGGAAGCAGGGCGGCTAGAGTGGGAGGAGTCCGATCTCTTATGGAGAGACTTGAAAAAAGTTGCTACACAAATGTGGTCAAACAGGGATGGCGCCACTATTGCTAAGACCTCGAGAAGTGAGCTGCGTGTGACAGAGACGGACCAAGTAAATACTGAGAAGTTAGCTGTGTATGAGGCAGAATGATACTTGAGAAGTAGGGTGCGTGCGAGAGAAATGCAAAATAATATACAGCCAGATCGCGCGCAAAAGTTACCTCCTCTCTAGCCTCTTACGTGCCCATCACACAATCATAGTAGCGCGTGTCCGTGAGCGAGCGACGCTCGGATATCTTCGGAAAGAGCCGAGCGCGCCGAAGTTTTCCGACCGCGTCTTCGGCAGCTACAGCAATACATGGACCAGGGAGACTAGAGAGGACTGGACACACAGTGCTTACGAAACGTCCGCAAAAACGCAGCAAATAAAGAGGCGCTGCGATCGTCTGTGTCCGATCGATTCGCTCCGCCACTAGCCTCGTGCTCTTGGCGTGCTCTCGGTTGCTGTTGACAGCACATTCGTGATAGGGCACCTAAATGTTGCGTCTACCTCTCCTATTTCGCTGTCTTTCTTATCTTTGCAAACTCATAATAGCAACTAATAATTAATTAAATTATGCGGTGAACCAACAATGTAGGTACACGTATGAGCCAAAAGTTTTGGTCGAAGCGTACAGTAACATCCAATGCCTATACGACCCTGTTGGTTGTACATTTTTGACAAAGCTTGTACCCTCTATATGTCCCACACATTCACACCTCATGCATAGATAGGTCTCATAATCGTATAGAGAGCGGCGCTGAGCTTCCTCAATCCGTCTTTCGCGAAATATTTTATATACATTTCAAAAAAGCGTGAAAATGTCAACCCAAATGCGATACAAAGAAAAGTTTACAAGAAAAAGGGCGCTTGCTAAAAGACTGAAAGCTGTGGCAGCCATGTGTCAAGCAAATGCGGCTAAACGCGATGACAATAACCATAACCGCAACGATCAGCAACAAAAATTCGCTGTCGAAGGACGTCGGATCGTGGGTTTCCAACATCTTGCCGACAGTTTAAATTGTATTCGCTGTAACAAAGGCAATTACATGCATGAATTGAAAAAATTAAATTTGTTTGCAGAATATATTTATTTCACATCCGTCTCAGAATTACTAGAACTCGGGAAAAAATAGGCTTCGAGTTTCCAGATCACGCGCCGATCAGCTTGCTGCAGCATACACTGTTGCTATTCCGTTACAAATGGTTGGGCCCGAGTTCGGTGTGGGGAATCGGCATGATGTGATTAAAAATGAGCCTCAAAGCAGAGCACACAAACACATCGAAATCAAATTCTTTTATTATTTGTGCGCATGCGTTAAGTTTGGACTATTATAATTATTTGAGACGTAATCGTCAGGAGAGCTGCTAGTGGCACAATCTGGAACTATCGAAGGTCGGACTTTTTAAGACGCTAGAACTACGTATTGGCCTATGCTGTGTCCACTCCTTCTCTCTAGTCTCCCTGACATGGACGCTGAGAACGGTCATGTGCGACCAAGCCAAAACGAAGGCTTCGAGGGAAAAAGCAATTTGAGCACGACTCGCGCGTGACATCACCCGACGGAACGCGCGAGGCTTTTAGATGATTTCAATGCTTCTTTAGCTCTTGATTCGCTGCGTTATCAATGTATGCAAAAAAATTTATCGCGCACTCTGATCGCTTATTTTTTAGCTTATACGTTAATTTAAATATAATAATAAATACAAATTACAACTTATTTATCTTCTAAAAAATTGTTTACGCGTTACTCACATCCGTCCTCATGCAAAATAAATTATAATTCATAAAAGTAAGCGGAAATATATTTATATTCGTATTATTGTATTAATTCTCATACTTTCATCAAGCGATAAAGCATTATCCCCAAAAACAAACCAATCATCCATTCGGCCGCGAATCGTCAGTATCAGAAAGTGCATGTTCTACAAGCGATGAGATGGTCCCGTTGGTAGCGTTCCTGTAGGTCTATTCTGTAATTCGGTAGCGACAATTTTCGCTATCGTCAGCTAGTGACAGCCAATGGCATGCACGATCACAGGAGAAAGGGAGCCTTTTATTGGCTGTCGCTAGCTGACGATAACGAAAATTGTCGTTACGAGTTACAGAATAGGCCTACTGGCTTCGGTCCGCAGGGGCGCGGGATCGTTCCCCGCGATCAGTGGTTTTTTTCAAATTATTATTACTATTAATTCTTATTTGATTAGTTATTTTTATTAGTTATCCTTATTATTTTAACTAGTTATCTTTCAGTGTCGAAAAATTTATCGCGCACTCCGACCGCTTATTTTATTAGTTTCTACCTTAATTTAAATGTAATAATAAATCTAAATTACAACTTATTTATCTTCTAAAAAATTGTTTATGCTTTACTCACACCTGTCCCTATGCCAAATAAATTGTAATTCATAAAAGTAAGCGGACATATATTTATATTCGCATTATTATATTCATTCTCATATACTACCATCAAGCGATAAAGCATTATCCCCAAAAACAAGCCAATCATCTATCCGGCCGCGAATCGTAACTTACGAGAATGAATATAATAATACGACTATAAATATATTTCCGCTTACTTTTATGAATTACAATTTATTTGGCATAGGGACGGGTGTGAGTAAAGCGCAAACAATTTTTAGAAGATAAATAAGTTGTAATTTAGATTTATTATTACATTTAAATTAACGTACAAACTAATAAAATAAGCGGTCGGAGTGCGCGATAAATTTTTCGACATTAAAAGATAACTAATTAAAATAATAATGATAACTAATAAAAATAACTAATCAAACAAGAATTAATAGTAATAATAATTTTAAAAAAAGCACTGAGTGCGGGGAACGATCCCGCGCCCCTGCGGGCCGAAGCCAGGAACGCTACCAACGGGACCATCTCATCGCTTGTAGCATGCACTTTCTGGTACTGACGATTCGCGGCCGGAAAGTTGATTGGCTTGTTTTTGAGGATAATGCTTTATCGCTTGATGAAAGTATGAGAATTAATATAATAATACGAATATAAATATATTTCCGCTTACTTTTGTGAATTATAATTTATTTGGCATAAGGACGGGTGTGAGTAAAGCGTAAAAAATTTTTTAGAAGACAAATAGGTTGTAATTTGGATTTATTATTATATTTGAATTAAAGTATAAACAAAAAAATAAGCGATCAGAGTGCGCGATACATTTTTTGTATACATTAATAGCGCAGAGAATCAAGAGCTAAATAAGCATTGAAATAATCTAAAAGCCTTGCGAGTTCCGTCGGGTGACGTCACGCGCGAGTCGTGCTCAGATTGCTTTTTCCCTCGAAGCATTCGTTTCGACTTGGCCGCACATGAACGAGCTCGGCGTCCATGCATCGGTGTAGCTGCCGAAGGCGCGGTCGGGAAACTTCGGCGAGCTCGGCTCTTTCCGAAGATGTCCGAGCGTCGCTCGCTCACGGACACGCGCTACTATGATTGTGCGATGGGCCCGTAAGGGACTAGAGAGGGGGTAACTTTTGCGCGCGATCTGGCTGCACTGCTCTTTCTATCTAAATTCTATCTGAATGCCGAACTTGCTGGGATGCGTATTCGATCCTGTTCCATCTCTCTTACACGACATCGATACTCAGCTTACTTCTCGAGGTCTTAGAGATACTGGCACCATCCCTGTTTGACCACATTTTTGTAGCCACCAAGGAGACTAGAGCACGGTCTTACATACAGGTCTGGAAACTCGATGAAATTCGGCCGGTGGGGGTGGATTACCTGAATATGGTCGTCGTAATGCCAGTCCTGCGTAGTACCGGAGTGTAATAAGGCTTACAGAAGCCTAAAAGTGAAACCGTCCATGTTTTGCAGCTATATAAACTGCTGTCAGTATATGGCGTGGTTAAGCCTCCAAAATATGGTAATTGTACCATTACAGAATGACCTGAGCCGCAGATTTTGATATCGCTAAGCGATCTGAAAGCTTTGAGTGGCGAAAAATCGGAACCCAAAATAGTCAAGTATCGTGACGAAGTCCGACGAAAATTAGACGCCGTTTCAGATAAAGGAAAATGGGAGACTGACGATGTCATCGGGTACCCTGTCGATCACGATTATACCCTTCCACTGGCTATGGACTGTATAGTTTATTACGCGACAGGTTTTTTTATTTTAACTAGTTTTTCATGAAGCGGGCTTCTTATTAACTCAACGTAGGTAGCCGTAGAATAAACTAACAACTCTCACAGCACGATGGTAGAATCGTTGAAATCATCATCCCAGTACAAAGAATTGTTTTTAATTCTTTCGCTACTATTAATTACAGGTGATAGTTTAAATAATATATATTTATCTAACATCATCGGTTTTATGTCTATCACGTTAGATGCGTTCCTTTTTAATGGGTCGTAAGTTAAATTCAAATAGAATCTTAGATTTGAAAGCAATTTTTTGCACTTCGCAGTGTTTATGTTCTGTGTTTGTCAATAAATTAATAAAACCATAACGTGCATACTTTCAGGGTATTTATGCAAGCAAGTTCTGAAGAGATATGATGCGTGTGTCATCTGTCGCAAAGGGGTCTGCTTGAGTTCTAATAACTCACCTGCTCTTTCTAAATTGATGGATATGAAATCTCGTGGCGGGTTAGTCCATGCCAATTCAAAATTCTTTAATCTCATACACTACGTTGAAACGTGTTTTGCGAAGCATTCCTCAAAGGTTAACGTGTTTGATTTAACACTCGAAGATGTATAACGGGATAAAGTTTTCCTTTCCATGTGAAAAACATGGTTCGGATATCTTATTATACGCGATAATTTATTACAAGTTCTCTTGCTAGCTCGTGCGTACTTGCTTCCGGTTTTTCTTTGATGCAGCGGAGTAATGCTTCATCATCGATGGTCGACGGTCGTCCGGAACGTTCCTTATCTTCAAGGCTTGTGTCTCCAGATTTAAAACGATTGAACCAACGCTGGACTGTTCGATGAGAAACTACGTTCTCGCTGAATTCATCCTGTATATTTTTAGCAGTTGTGCTTGCGTTCGTGCCGCGCCGCCACTCGTAAAAAATGATCGCTCGAAGTTGCTCCTGCGAGATCGAAGCCATTTCTGTCCACTAGAACGCGCGCTCGCCCTTTTATACCCTGCCACGCGGAAGAGTAGAAAACATTCTAGAATATTCTCGACATAGCTCGATGTCATATTACGTCAATACGTAAAAAGACATTTTTAAAATTTTTGCGACAAAACTTTTTTATCAACCTGATATAATAATATTGTGTACATATATATAATGAATAAAATATAAATAATATCAATGAAACAACTCGTGTTGTTTCATTCATATGGGCTTATTATATAAAAAGCACAACAGATATAATAATTATATAATAAGTACAACACGAGTTATTTTATTATGGAAACTTATGATTGGCCTGTTATGTTTAAAAATATAGCTAATTATAATGAAACGCGAATAAAGCGATAAACCAACCGTAATGTATCTCGCAATGTATTCATTATTCGGATGCGCGTTACTCTGTTTTCCTGTACAATAATAATAATAATAATAAATAATAATAATAACATGTACATGCAAGAAACCGGGCGAATGTGGGAATGTTGGCTTTACATGCTGGGCTTGTCTTTTGAACACGTGCTTATTATATGTATACCCATGAAAACTCGTTATTTGCTAGTTACGTTTAAAAATGAAGCTAAATATGAATTAAATTAAGCGATGAACCAACCGAACAAGCCGTCAAGCCTAATTGAACCTCAAGCGCGGCAATCACTTAAATATGAGAAGATTATATTTATTGGCAAATGATTGTGTGACGAAGTTGGTAGAACGCTAGATAACTGTATTGAAGGTCCCGAGTTCGAGCCTCGGTAGTTTTAATTTTTTTCTTTTGCATTCGTACGAGCGAATTGAAGCAGTTTCAACCAATCAAAGAACTCGTCCAATCCCAAAAGATCTCTGTTAAGGGAAATGGAAATAAATCAGTTTTCACGCACGATTATGATGAATATAACGGATTTAGTTTAATAACGTAGGAGAGAGACTGTGATACAAGAACGTGGAATAGAAAGTTGTAGAGGGCGACTGTGAGCGAGAGAACCAGGGAGATCTTCCTAACAATAGGGACTTTTCGCAGTCAATAGTTTCAACACTCCCACTTTGACGGCTCGGAAAGTCCATTGCACTTTTCAGTCTCTATCGCTTGCTCATAGCTTTGGCTTCTTTTATTAAATATTAATGTTATTTCTCCATGTCCGATTTATCGAGAACACGCAGCATTTCTTGTTGACGCTGGAACGTGTTTCTCGTGAGCGGCTTTGTAAAAATATCCGCTTGCTGCTCGCTGGTGGGAACGTACTCCAGTACGAACTCCTTTGCTGCGTACATCTCCCGTATGAAATGATACTTGATGTCGATATGCTTGCTCCGTTTGTGGAATTCCGGGTTTTTAATTAACCGGAGCGCGCTCTGATTGTCAATGCAGAGCACCGTCGTCTGTGCTGTAGGGGTCAAGTCGCGTAGCAGTCTCTTTGCCCAAATAAGCTCCTTGACGGCGTGACAGGCCGCGACGTATTCTGCCTTTGTCGTTGAGAGCGCCACAACCTTTTGTCGCTCCGATTTCCACGTGAGCGTTGACGAACCCAATTTCAGAACGTAGCCCGAGGTGGACCTCCTAGTCTTTGTATCTCCAGCGTAGTCCACGTCGCTGAAAACGAGAATCTTCTCGTCGCTCCCACTGTCGTAGTACAACCCGTGACGCGTCGTACCCTTAAGGTACTTCAGGATCCGCTTGACGCTGTTCCAATGTGCTTTCGACGGCTTCTCGAGCTGCTGGCTCGCCTTGTTCACCGCGTAAGTGATGTCCGGCCTCGTGGCGACGGACAAATACATGAGACTGCCGATCGCCTGTCGATAAGGCGCGTTCGCAGCTTCCTTGCTGTCACACGTTGCCTTTTCTGATTCGTGCTGCTTATCTGCCGGAATGGCCACCGGATTCGCGTTTTCCATCCGGAAACGCTCGAGAACACGATTTGCATACGCTTCCTGGTGCAGAAATATGGCGCCGCTCGATTGTCGCTCGATCTGAAGACCGAGGAACATGTCCGCTGTGTCGGACGTGATCTCGAATTCCTTTTTAAGCTCTTCCATCAGCGAAGCGATTTTTTCTTCATCCGCCGATGCAATCAGCCCGTCATCAATATAGATCGCGAGAATCAGTCGCGCTTCGCCTTCACCCGACGTGAATACACACGTGTCAGCTGCTGACGCCTGTAGTTGGAATTTATTTAGTGAATTGGTGAATCGTTTATTCCAGCAGCGAGAGGCCTGCTTCAGGCCATATAGACTGCGCTTCAGCTTGCAGACGCGTTTTGTCCCATCTTCGTAGCCCATGGGCTGACTCATGAAGATTGTTTCCTCAAGCTCGCCATACAAGAATGCCGTCTTAATATCGAACTGTTGCAGTTTCATCCTCGAACATGCTGCAACTGCGAGGATACTTCGAATCGAGTCAAATCTCACCACTGGACTGAAGGTTTCCTCGTAGTCGATACTGTACTGTTGCGTGAAGCCTCTCGCCACCAGCCTCGCCTTGTAGCGACGTTTACTTCCATCAGCATTTTTCTTCAGTTTGAAGGTCCATCGATTGTCGGTGACCTTTTGTTGTTTCGGCAAATCAGCGAGAATCCACGTTTTATTTTGTTCGAGAGATCTCATCTCCTCATCCATTGCACGCCTCCACAGCGTTGCGTCACTGCAGTTTACAGCTTCCTCGAACGTGCGTGGTTCTTCGCTCCGAATCGCAAAACTGACGCTCGTTTGCGCGTCCGCGTATCGTGCAGGTCGTCTGATCTCGTCCCGATTGCGTAGACCGTACCTTTCGCGCTGCTGTACAGCCACTTCTTCGTGGTCGTGATCGTCGAGAGCATCCTCGAAGTCGTCGATCTCGTCTTCTTCATCTCGCCCGGGCTCATCCTCGTTGATTGGGTTCTCTGCGTTTTCTGGTATGTCTTCTTCGCTCGGTATTTCAAGGAGCGTGTATTCGTCCTCCGAGACTTGTTCCTTGACGACTTGTCGGCCTGAGAATTTCACGTCTCTGCAGACTTGAATTTTATTCTCGGACGAAAACCAAACGCGATAACCCTTCGTATCTTCATCGTATCCGACAAGCAGACCAGGCTTGGCTTTATGGTCCCATTTACGCCTCTTTTCTTTCGGAATATGCGTAAATATTTCCTCTCCGAAGACTCTGAGGTAGCTGATGTCCGGCGGTTTACCATGCCACAGCTCGTATGGCGTTGTCCCCTTCACGGTGCTCGGTCCCGTTCGATTTAATACATGAACTGCCGTATTGACCGCTTCGGCCCACAGTTTCGTGCTGAGCTTCCTCGCAAGTAGCAGCGTCCTCGCCGCCTCGACAACGGTCCGATTTTCCCTTTCGGCTACTCCATTCTGCTCGGGAGTATATCGTACAATTTTTTCGTGCTTTACGCCAAAACCGTTCGTTAATTCGCGTACCTCCTGGTTTACGAATTCTAATCCGTTGTCCGTCCTCAAGGTTTGAACTCCGCGCGGCAGAATCTTCTCGCATCGTCGGAGGAAGTTTCGCAGATGATCCTTGACCTCGCATTTCTGCTTCACGAAAAACACCGTCCTCATGTGTGAAAAATCATCCTTCAAGAGAAGGAAATAGCGCGATCCTCCCACGGAATCATCCTGCATCGGACCGCATACGTCCGCGTGTACGAGTTCTCCAGCTTCACTTGCCTTCGTCGAGCTCTTTGGAAACGGCGCTCGATGCATCTTTCCCACCGCGCACGGTTCGCAGAAAAAATCCTTTTCTGCCGGTGCCTCGTTATTTGTCTGCTTCAGGAAATTCTTTACGTATCTTGCGTTTTGATGCGCCATGCGTTAATGCCAATCGCGAAACGTACAGACCGCTGCGACGTCGTTCTCTTCGGCGATAATTCTCAATTTCATGTGAAAGAGTTTTCCTTGCCGTTTTCCCGTTAGAACCGTCTTTCCGTCCTTCTGAAATTCGCACATCGTGTTGTCCGATTGCATTTTCAGACCTTTATCCAATGCCGCTCCCACTGAAAATAAATTATATTTTAGTTCAGGGACAAAGAGCACATTGGATAAATGTTTCTGGTTCCACGTGTGACCGTCGAACGCGAGAACATTGATGTCGCCTCTTCCAGTCGCCAGGATGAATTTTCCGTCTCCGATGCGTACTGGTATTTCGTTCTCGAAAATCTTGAAGTTGGTGAACCATCGTCGCTGCGTCGACATATGCTCGCTCGCCCCCGAATCGAGGCACCAAATCTTCTCATAATCATGCGGCTCTGTCGTGGATGCGAGAATCTCGACGATAAGCGCGTCGCCTTTTGACTTATTGTTATTCGTCTCTTCGCTCGTGCCCTTCTTCTTCTCGGGGCAATCTCGAGCCCAATGACCAGGCTTGTCGCATGTATAGCACTTACTTGGATTTCGAGTACCCCTTCCACGACTCTTTCCTCTGCCTGACTTTTGACTTTGATTCGCCGCGAGGGCACTGTTTTCCGATTTTTCTCCAGCACCGTGACGCATCTCCTCGATCGTGAGTCTGCACGTCAGGTTCGCGAGGGTTCTCTCAGCCATCGCCGCCGACTCCCATGCGCTCACGAAATGCGCGTAGCTGCTCGGCAAAGTCATGAGAATCATCGTCATGATCATGTTGTCGGAAACCTTCTCACCCATGACTTCGAGTTTATGCGCGATATCCTCGAGTCTCGCTATATGTGCCGAGATACTGTCCTTGGGACCCATCGTCGCACTGTACCACTGTTGCTGCAACATGTGTATGCTGGCTTCCGATTTTTGTTCGTACACAGACTTTAGTTTATTCCACATGTCGAACGCGTTTTCACAATTTATTATGTGCAAAAGTGCTTGAGGTCCGACCGTGGTGCCGATGACCTTTTGACCAATGCGATCGGCTTTCTCCCACTGCGCAAGTTTTTCCTCGTACTCCGCGATTGCTGCAGAGTTCGCGCCGGCAGCCACTGCCTCGGGCTTAACCTGATCGCCGTTCACGACTTTCCACGCGGCACTGGCATTCAATATAACGCGAATTTGGAATTTCCACGAGGCCCAGTTGTCCGCGCCTTTTAGATGCGCGATCTTAACGATTTCACTCTCCATCGTCTCTGTCTCTGATTCCTCACTTTTGCACGAGGCGGGATGTTATGCTGAGACACGTTTTACGTTCGTTCACTTCGTTGTGACAAAAAACCGCAGATCTCGAAAATGTTCACCATCCGATACTACTGGGCCCATAACCTGTTAAGGGAAATGGAAATAAATCGGTTTTCACGCAGGATTATGATGAATATAACGGATTTAGTTTAATAACGTAGGAGAGAGACTGTGATACAAGAACGTGGAATAGAAAGTTGTAGAGGGCGACTGTGAGCGAGAGAACCAGGGAGATCTTCCTAACCATAGGGACTTTTCGCAGTCAATAGTTTCAACAATCTCGAACAAAAATAACATGGGAGAATATATTTTTTAATTTACTGCCATCAATAGTTGAAATTTGTTTTATAAATCCTACCTATAGTGTTTATTTATTCCCTTTATCTCATCCCGGGAAAAAAAATTCATGTCTGAGTGGATATGTTCATATATGTTTCAGATATTGTCATATATGTATCAGATATATTCATATCTGACATTTTACAGTATCATATATGATTAGGTCTGATCATATTCCACATCATATATGCATATATAAGATCATATCTGATCAAATACGGTATCTGGCCTGACCATATATGAACTGATATCTGTTTATATCTGACTAAGTACCAAGGAGAGTTGGTACCGTAAATTCGTATCTGAACATACATTATGTGATATCTGAACGTATCTGTTCGTATAAGATCATATCCGATCAAATACGGTACCAGACTCTGCTATATAGATCTCATATATGTTTTTATCTGGTCAAGTACCAAGGCGAGTTGGCAGCGCGAAACCATATCTGAACATATAGGATGTGATACATGAACAGGTACGTTCATATAAAATTCTATTCCATCAGATACGATACCAAACCTGGAAAATATACGAAGTCTTATACACCCATACCTTATCGTATATGCAGTTCAGTTGTTCACACATGAAAACGTCTAAATATATGAAACGATATCCCATCAGATAAGGCATCTCACCTGACTGTATTATATGGGATCATGTGAGTTACTATAATATTGTTAATTATTAACACGTCGAGTGATGACGTGTAAACCCGCTCTATATTTGTGAACATTTTAATATCTTCAGGACTGCTCTAATAAGGTTTGCTCTGTTTCAACAGGGTAAGATTTGCTCTGATATAGTCGGAGTCATACCTGGTCTGATAGTTCAGATAAACTATGATTCTATCATATGGGCAGGTCTATTGTTCATAGATGTCCAGGTCTACTGGGATCCACGGTATTTTATTCTTATATATTCAGATCTGGTCCGGTAGGATCAAATCTGTCTGACAAGATCAGATTTGGTCTAATAAGATTAGATCTGTCCGACATGATCAGATCTTGTCTACGGATTGGATCTGGTCAGACCTGCTGCAATATGGACGGGTCTGCTCTCGAAATTATAAAAATGGCTCTGTTATGATCATACATGCTCAGATATAAGCATACATGATCTGTCATGACATTACATGATCAGACTTGGCCATTTTTCTTGTCTGATCATATCTGATTCTACAGATATGATTCAGATACATTCAGATATATTCAGATATGAACTTTTTTCCCCGGGATGGACTCGCGAGGAGTAATCTCCATTATTATACACATAGTTAGATAGCTGCTGTGCTGGTATACACGGCAGATATATTTGTGTTTGACAGGCACAAACAATTTTGCCGCCATAACACGGTCAGTTTCACCTTATGCAGTTTTGTATTACTATATATTATGGGCTCTGGGGAACGCTGGCGACGCCTGCGGCGGAACTGAGCATTACACCTCTGCGACCGATTGAAAGAACTGTTTGAGGCGTGAGGGTCGACTCCTTCTCTCTAGTCTCCTTGGTAGCCACATTGAAATGCACAGACCGGCCTCCTCCCACTCTAGCCTTCATGTCTGGAAGATTCTTTTGACTCAAGCTAGCCAACCTTGGGGACGTTACAGCCCCAGCTCGTATTGTCTGGAGTTTTGTGTTGTATGAGTTGGCTTTGCCCCGGTCGGTGTTGCAGAGTCACCACAGATCGAGCGATAGTGGCGTCGTCCATCGTCTGCTCGTGGGCACCAAAAAAATTTAGGGTTCGAGCAGCCCGTAAATCCGTACACTTCTATGGAACTCCATCTTCATTGGTCGTATATGGCGCGCGTTCCAGTCTTACTATATTTCAGTTGATCTGGTGCAAACGAGTGGAAACGTTACAGCGTGTTATAAAATATATGAGTGTAAAATATGAACAATGCGAGTATTGAGGATAGGAAATTGTAACTATTCATTAAATGTAACAAAATCTTCGTTATTATTCACGAACATATTAAATATTGCTCTTCTAGTTGCAATAGACGTATTGATAATTTTGGAGCGACCATAACCTTATTCACAGGTTACATCGTAAATAAGCCAGTCCGAATACACTGAATTAGTACAAATGGATTAAACAAAAGGTTCATTAAAGATATATACACACATATATATCCGTAACTAAAAATCGAAAAAATGTCGTATTTAACGAAAAAAGAGATAGACGAGATGAAGCCGCAGATCGAGAAGGCAGTTCACAAGTTTCTTGGATTCGGTGAGCCAGCCATTGTTACGGCTGCTGTTAATTGCATTGCATCCGGCTATGACAAACGTAAAACGGCAGGTTCGTATCAATTGAGATGTTGTTTCGAATGTTTGCCTACTTTTAGATTTAAGCAGTCATCAAGGCTTCTATAATCCGTATTAATATTTATTATCGTATATTTTTCACAGATAAACTTTCGGCTCTTCTCGAAGATAAAAAAGCAACAAAGTTAACTGAAAAGATATTTACGATATACGATGATACCAAAGCGGCTCAGAAAAGTAAAAAGCGCACATACTCCGATGTAAAAGACAAGGAGACTGATGTGAAGAAACCAAAACTTCAAGAGGATGAACTTAAAAATGATTCAGTTATTGAAACCCACCTATCTGCTGATAAGGTAATAAAAATATTGCATTGTCATGATATATATTACATAATCAATGATTATGTAGATTACACATAATTTACATAATAATTATATTCGTATCCAAATCTTGGTAACTGGGAAAGCAAACATTGTCACAATCTATGAACATTATCTTTGATAGGGGGATATCGCTAGACAAAGTTTCCAGCACAAGAAACGACCATAGAATAAAAAAATGTACCAATTGTGGTTTTTCTAACTTACCCACAGAGGCAGAATCGGTTCCATTTTTTATTTATTTTGGAAGTCTGTTGGAAGTATTGAACTTGTTCATTGTTGCACATACAATGCGCTCGATATATTGCTTAAATATATTACACCAGGATGTGTGAAAGAGAAGACTTTCCAACCGCTATATATATATATATATATATATAAATAATGTCGTGATAGACCATGATTTTGCTTGGTTATTCATGTAACCACTGTTTTTCCGTGCCGTCATTTCATTAATGTGACGACTTTCAACAAATGCCCGATAAATTTTCCAGATAAAGCAAATGATGGCGAACGCACAGCGAGAGATCGAGGAAAGAAAAAGAGCTTTGAAGGCTATAAAGCAGGAGGATTTACAGTTGATAAGACCATCATTTAAAACGCGCGAACCCTCGCCAAACGTCGCAAGTATGTACAATCAGGGTTTACTCAGCAAAACGGATTCAGACAAGGCGCGTAAAATAGCTGCTCTTCAGGCGCAAATACGTAACAAGCTGAGTTCCGGAGTTTTGAACAACGTGAGCGTGCCGGACAAACCGACACCCCTTATACTAGACGAGTCTGGTAGAACGGTTGATATGACGGGCAAAGAGGTCCAACTCACTCAAGTTGTACCGACTTTGAAGGCCAATATTAGAGCCAAAAAGAGAGAAGAATTCAAGGCACAATTGCAAGAATCCAAGGGACCCGAGGAGATTCAGGATACGCACTTCTTTGATACGAGACTAGGCGTTAAACCGGCTATAAGAGGGAAACGTGCTCTCAAGTTTCACGAGCCTGGCAAGTTTCAGCAGATCGCCGAACGTATACGCATGAAAGCGCAACTGGAAAAATTGCAGAACGAAATAAGTCAAATTGCGAGGAAAACGGGGATAAGTTCGGCTACGAAATTGGCTTTGATAGCACCGAAAACAGAGGCCCAGAGCGAGGAGGTACCTCACGTCGAATGGTGGGACTCCGTTATACTCACCGGAGCTTATCCCAACGACGACGAACCTAGTTCTATTAAGAGTGCTGCTATCACGAATTTAGTCGAACATCCTACTCAGATGAGACCACCGAGTAAGTGAACATCGCATTTTTTCAATCCAATTGCTTGCTACTCAAAAAAGATAAGCGTAGATGCTCCTTGTCAATTCGATAAAATTCTTGTCTCAAAAATATGATATCCTTTCCAAGTTTCGATAAATTCCATAGATTACGGCCCACAAATAAAAACTTATCTGCACTTCATACAAACTCCACTCACTTTCAATTTTTACAAACCTGTGCAAGCCGTCGGTTTTTTTAAAAAACCTATACGCCTTCAAAGTCTGGCTCAATCCGTTTATCGATAGAAAGTTATTCCTGTAGCGAGTAATCATAAAAATACATTTTTATCAACCCTGGAAGTACACTGTTGGGTCTCACAGACGCGCCCAAAAAGTGCAAAACTCGCGTTTTTTCTCCTTCGTGAAACATTTTCATCTGCTCAAACAGCTTTCTCAGACAAAATATGAACCGAACACAGATTTTCTCTTCACGGGTGCTTTTCTAAGAGACTGCTCATTCATTTAAACCAATAAATCATCTGAAGGTAATTTCAATGACACTACATCATTCGAAAGTTGGCCGGGTCTCACAGACCCAGTGTGTATAACTAAGTAGCGAAAAATATGAATGTACTTCTAGGGTTACATGATAACTCGTTCTTGTGAAAGAGGAACAAAAAACGTTGAGCCACAGTTCTCGCAACATGATTGATTTTTGTCATCTGCAAAATTTAAACGATCGATAACTCTATAATCTATTCTAAACAATTGCTTCCTTTTTTCTGTACGATTTTCCATTTTTTAGCTGACCCTCTGAAGCCTATCTACATGCCTGTATTTCTCACAAAGAAAGAACGGAAGAAGCTGCGTCGACAAAATCGTCGCGAAGCGTGGAAAGAGGAGCAGGAAAAAATAAGATTGGGTCTGGAAGCACCGCCAGAGCCCAAATTACGTATATCGAATTTGATGCGAGTTCTCGGTACGGAAGCCGTCCAAGATCCCACGAAGATCGAGGCACACGTCAGGCAACAAATGGCCAAACGGTTGAAAGCTCACGAGGACGCGAACGCAGCTAGACGCCTTACGGCGGATCAACGACGCGAGAAAAAAGCCAGAAAGCTTAGAGAAGATACGTCTCTCGGGGTTCATGTTGCCGTTTACAGGTTTGTTCTTTTCTCTCCGTAATCTATCAAGTTGCGCGAGGACGGTGATATTTTAACCCTCCTCGTCGGGGTTGCGATAAACAATTGAATGCATAAAAATGGAATCAAGTCATTGTTGGTAATATTTCCAATGAACATGCTCAAGTTTTGTGCTCCAGATGCAAGTGACAGTCTTTGCATACGTTGCCGTCGTGACGTTTTTCGATTGCTATGTTTGTCTACAATGATAGTACATAACTAAATTATGTCCATACACTGAAGGACATCCGTATTAACAGTTACGATGTATGTTAGATAGGTGCGGTCATTTCCACCGATAAATTTAAGAATAAAAGGTTTTCCCACTGCCAAGAACGAATGCCAGGTAATAAGTGACCAGCTCAATAACGACCGGTATGTTCACAGAATACGGGATCTCATAAACAACGCATCGAAGAAGTTTAAAGTCGAGACGAACGCGAAGCAGCTATATTTGACTGGTTGCGTGATGCTCTTCCGTGACTGCAACGTCGTAGTCGTCGAGGGTGGTGCCAAACAATTGAGCAAGTATCAACGTCTTATGTTACATCGTATAAAGTGGGAGGAGGATATTGTCAAGGACACCGATGGCAATGACGTTCCGAACAAGTGTGTACTCGTGTGGCAGGGTACGAGCAAACAGCGCCACTTCGGTGAGATCAAATTCAAGGTTTGCCCGATCGAAAAAATGGCTCGTGAACACTTCAAGAAGTACCAAGTCGAGCACTACTGGGATCTCGCTTACAGCGGCGCAATTCTTGATAATACAGATGACGTTCAATCCTAGAACTCTCACAGACATTTTTTTTCAACGCGCTGAATGTGAATTAATTTTCTTAGCCATTATACATACATACACACACGTGCGCGCGCGTGTGTGAGGGTGTGTGTGCATATGCATGTGTGTATGTGTGTGTGTACACACACACACATATATGCATACATACATACATACATACATATATATATATATATATATATATATATATATATATATATATATATATATATATATATATATATATGTATGTATGTATGTATGTATGTATGTATGTATGTATGTATATATATATACATCCAAGTACGTAAGGGCTACGATTTACGACCGGAGATAAAATAAAGGTGAATAATATGTAATTTACAATGTCAGGTTTAAATAAGACTGTTTATTTGTGTGTAACGTATTCGATTCAGATCTATTTACATTTTTTGAAATTCTTGTTTAACCTAAAAACCACCATTTTAACTGTGACTTTGGTGCGCTGCAATTTTTAAGTTTCAGTAGTCATCAAAGAATCGTTTGCACGAGAATGTGGGGCATTTAAATGCAATGCATCGAACAATCATGGAATGAAGAAGAACATCTATGTTATAATTCTTAAGAATTTCTCTCATACAGTGGAACCTCGATTATCCGAACCAATTGGGACCGAGACTAGTTCGGATAATCGAAACGTGGGTTTTTTGGGACGAGATCATAAACAACACCTTTTTACATAAAAACAGTACATACATATATATTAAAATTTGACATACATATTAACGTTGAAATATGTGTGTGTGTGTGTGTGTGTGTGCGTGTGCGTGCGTGCGCGTGTGTGTGTGTGTGTGTATTTTAAACGCCTGAAAAAAGTCCAATGCCTTTTTTAATATTTTTAAATAAAATCGTCCATTTTTAATTGACGAACGTCTGTAACGCGTTTTTGAGCGACTAAGTCTCGCAGCCATTTGAGAAGGAGAAGTTGGGTTGTGAACGTTCGGATAATTGAGCGTTCGGATAAACTAAGTCATCGTTCGGATAATTGAGGGTTCGGATAATTGAGGTTCTACTGTACTAAGAAATCATGATTTGTCAACAGCTCGGATATTCAAATTAAAATTTACACTATTATTTTACAAATAACTCACGAGACCGAAAGATATTTTTTGTCGAACTGAATTGTACACTTTCCAAGAAAAGTCTGTTTTCGTTCAATTTTGTTCAAAATTAGAAACACTATATTCCATGCTCAATTAGTTATAAACTGTTTTTTACGATACTTCTGTTCTAGAAGTGAAACAAATTCGACACTTAATCCGATAGTTTAGGAAATAATTTAACAGAGTGAATTTGGGTCGGGCTTGCATCTAGACAAATATTTTGAATGAACTATGGTTTCTGCGACGTTTTGATTAGATTCGTCGATTTACCATGAGCAGCAATTGAATAATGTTTGGGCATTTTATTCCTTCCTATAAATTGTTGGTTCTGTTATTGACGACATTAATGGAGTTATCGTAACTGTGTGACGCAAGTCCTGAGAATATAATTATAAAAGGCACATACGCAGGTGAACGCAGAAAACAACTGTGCAACAGGAAATACTAGTTCTGATTAATCAAAGAAGAACTATGAGGAAGCAGAAATGGTATGCCGACATTCGTGTGAAAATAGTACGTATCCTATAGTTACGTTTAATAGGACTTGGCGTGAATCGTCTTTGCATCAAGGCGCCGAGCCGAGAGATTGTAATTTTTCCGATTGAATATCGTATCTTCGGGACATCAGTTGTAAATCAATCGTTTGGTTTACGGTCAATGATGAGTCTTGAGGATTGAGAGGGGAAAACGGAGGGAGAAGGAGTACACGGCAGAAATTTGAAAAACGCACAACCGCATCACCGAACATCCCGTCGGGTTTAATTATCACGACACACGAGCGTTGTGATATCAGAGCTGATCTTATTAAAATGTAGCAATGGAGAAATAGAGAGAAAGAAAGACAGAGAGAGAGGGAGAGCGTGTCACGACAAAATTTTGACCGCGTTCGAGCCATAAATCCTCCTTCTCTCGCTCGATTACAGTACATTTTCTTCGCACGGGATTGTAATGAACTAAAGGAGAATCTCGAAAACATGTCAAAAATCCTCAATGTTACAAGAAACTGCAAATAGTAGTCACATAGGTACTGTAAACTTTCAAGTTCCGGATATTATGTATGAAAATCGAGCCAAGGGGGATTGTAGTCATGACGTGTCCGTAACATCCTTATATAAGTTCGAACGAGGCGCGGTAAATGCTCATTCGTAACAGATTGCGTCAATTGTCGAACAACAGCATTGAGAATTGAATACTCAATTGGCAAACTGTACAGCTTAATTACTACGCCAAGAGTACCAAGAAATCGAAGACTGGAATATTTCAGGTGGAGCGATTTTTTCTCTTACGTTTAAAAAAATAGGAGAATCAAAATGTTGTGTAAATCTTGTTGGTCACGCTGTAAAATCTTAAAAATCGTGGTTTTTAAATTGCTATACCAAGGGTGGCGCTACATTTTTATAATAATGACAACTAAGTGATTCCGAGGTGCTAATTTTAGAAAGTCGTTAAGTTTAATTTTTTTTTTTAGTATACTTCCAATGCCTGTGATCGGGTGTTTTATCGCTACCGAGTTATTCACATGTGAAATTGATAACGTTAAGGATATGTGTCATACGTCCGGTCGGTAAGAATCCTGCGACCGAGTTTCCTTCTAGACGGATTACGTTGCGGGCAGATGAAGTGACAGATGTTTGTATTTTAACAGATTGAAAGGTGTTCCTGTTCTTTTTTCCGAAATATAAGCCGTCTCGGAGAACATTAGGAATCAGCAAATCAGCTATCTCTTTCGCACTCATGGCCGCTCGGTCGCTGTGTCACTTCGCCTTAAAAGTCTATCTCAAAATACTTTTTACGACACTCAATTGTACAAATACAAATTTTGGTGTTTTTTAATTTCCATTTACACAATTTGTTGCATATTCATTATATTTCTTTCATTAACATCATATATCAATACACTTTACAACGTTTCACACGTTCTTAAATATTAAAAATGAAACGTCCCCTTAACGGGCTATCCCTATCTGAAACCCCAATTTGAAGGGTCAGAATAATGAATTCCTTTCTAGTAACGCATTGGTTGGAATAAATTGATTTCTTTCCAGCATGTTGTACACATGTTTGTGGTTACAATGTAATTTTTTCTGGAAAAAATCTTTAAGGTAGTTCCTCTGCGAAAATCTCAACCAAAAGTTTACATACCATGTTCATGTTTAAAAGATTGATAATTGGTTTAAATAGTAATAAATAAAATAAAAAACTACGCAATATTGACTCGGTACTAGTAGATAATACGATGGATATCATTTATTGCCGTAATATATATTTTATATTGTGTTTTTGATCTACCATTGCCAGTAAACTTTTTGCCGGGACTGTCCAGGCTTTGCCCCAATTGTTTTTTTTCCAGGCTTTGCCAGGCTTTGCACCAAAATTGTGAGGGCTTTTCATGGTGATATCTTGGAAACTAGATGGTGAATCATTCTCATTTTTTTTCACATTATTCGTGATATCTTACTCTAGCTTATCCTCGTTTTTTATCAATTTCTTAATTTTAGTTTTGACGGTAAAATTAATGATGCTCTGTTTGCCAATCATAACGCATTTGTTGCGTGTAAACCAAGCCAACTTTAAGTGTTAATATCTCAGGTTTGGGGTGGTCAAACTTATTCAAATTGCACAGATGTTTGGATAATGTATTGAATAACATATATGTCAAATTTCAACCATTTCTTAATTCAACTCTTCTGTGGAGGTACTACCTTAATAGTGTTCGTGGTGCTGCAGTTGGCGTTGCAGGCGAGATCTCTACCAGGCTCATTTGTAAACTGAAATGAAAACAAAGAATGTTTTCCTTAAATATATCCAACTGGCTATAGGTTCACGATCCACTTTTCGAAACGTCGATTAATACGACAAAACAACAGCTTCTCCAAAGAAAACCTCATTTTTCCCTTGAAAAACAGCATGTTGAAGTCATTGTTATTATCAAACGGTTCGCCCAATTAAAACATGCGATCGTGAACCGGAAATGACTACTGTTTGAACGTTAACTATGCAAAGTCAAGTCATTAGTGTGAAAGTTACTCAAGATATCAATCTCGCCGTGTCAAGATATGTACTTTCGAGATAATCGCGTTCGAAGGTTCGGTACACATTTTACACGATCTTGTGAAATATTGTCGCCTTACAGCTAGTCAACTAGTCCGGCACCATATAAGTGTCCTTATTCATAATCGAGATCGTGTTGCACACCTAATCTATGCAATCTGCGGGTACGTCGGGCCGCTTTTGAGTGTTCTTGTGTTTTGATGTCCGCTTCTATTACAGATGAATAATCCTTAACCCGACGAACACTGTTCCACCAAAATAGGTGTAACTTCGTCAATTTTTAGAATTTCAAGGCCCGGTTGGTCGTAAAAGATTATTGGATGTTCCCACTATAACAATATGCAAAAAAAAAAACGATTTTTTAAAGACTCTCTAACCTACGTCGATATATCTTGCCCGGATTTTAATTACATATCAATAAAAATACCTTGTCGTATGCTGACGTGATTATTGGCTCTATGAAGCACGGGCTATGAGTCCTTTGAGATCGTATTTTACTCTAGGCACCCACTTGAAAAATGTTTAAAAGTAATTAATTGTAAAAAGAACTATCGAATTTCCTGGGTAGCGGTATCCCACAAATATTTAGTAATATTTAAACTAACAACGCAAATTTTATAAGCTACTTCATTGAAACAATGGCCGAGTTAAACGCCGATGTGCAGGTTATGTTGAAAAATGCTAGTATAATCGGGCACACGAAATACGATCATCCTGGTCATCTGAAACAAACAACCAAAGATTTTTTTCAATTTATATGAGCATATTTATCGATTGAACTATAACTAACCAAGCCCGAATATTATTACTGAGACTAAGCTGTTTAAAAATTGAAGTTCGATTTATCTTGAAAATAACTGAAGCAAGGGCGTGGCGGGGAAGTGCGCAAGCCGTGACTCAGTGATTCTTCCTTCGAACAAATATCACGCTGATGATAGAAAAAATGATATTCTGTCGAAAAAAACGCGTTTTAAGTTTTCCATGCTGTTACAACTACTACGCTGGAAGGCATGATGGATTATAATTGTTTTGGGTAACTTAGGCATAATCAGTTATACCAGAGTTGCAGAGACAATCTTCCTTAGCTTCGAAAAAGTCTTCTAACGTAGTTCATTCTTTTCTGCTGGGAGTCACCAACTCTAGATCTAGCAGACGTCCGTCTGCCAGTCTGTTGTACGCGCTCCTTGTCTTTGTCGTTTGCAAATACTTTGGCCTTTCGGCTGTTTTTCATTCCCATTACTTCCATTATCTTTAGGATTTTTAAAAACACTTTTCATTAGATATGATAGCGGCTTGGAAAATCGCAATTACAACGGTAGTTTCGCGCAGTGCGAATACGTCAAAGCAAACACCCAGATTAATGGATTTAAACCTTTAGTTTTGTTTTGGGTAAAAGCTTCGAGACATTGCTCCAACAAATGGTCTGACGTTCCACTCTCACAAGCGGGACTGTCTTCCAAAATTGCATTCCCTAACGCTGTTTTACCTCCTACGAAAAGGTGCAGTGTTCCTGTAGTTTCAGTGCCGGATTTATACTTTTCTTAAGTATAGGCCACTTCACTTTGTGCTGCCCCCCCCCCCTGTCTCAATCACTTGTATTTACCTAAGCCTTTTTAGGTGCCTCTAAAATCCGCCGCCCCTTAAGTCTGCCGCCCCTAGGCAACTGCTTATACGGCCTATTGACAAATCCAGGACTGTGTAGGCTTCGCTCTACGGCACACGCGCATAGAACTTTTGGGACAGCCTTCGTGACGTGTATTACCATCGGTTGATCTTTTATGGCCAAATCGGGCCCTTTTCTTCCTCTCTGATACTAAATTTCCATTTTTTTATCCTGCAAAGCCGTAATAAGTATTTAATCAATTTGACTGTGTTCGTCAGTGTTACTGCGTCTTTTCCACCCATGCCTTTGTCCTTTTTCTCGCGTAGTGTCCTATCGACAGGTTTTTCAACGCCTTCAATACCCTCTTTCTTTCAACGACAAAGTCTTCACCGTAGACCATTGGTTCTGAAAGAGATTTACAAGTTTTGCAGTTTCCATTCCCTGCATATCTTTTATAATTTGCTTGGAACTTTTTCATCGATCGCGGGATCATTTTTGTTACCACCTCCATTTCCGTTTTTCCAACAGAACCTTCATTATTGATTGTGCATTGATCATCGTGGTTGTCCTTTCAAATTTTGGATTCCATAGTGCCAATCTTATTTTTTCATAGAACGCGCAATTGGCAAAAACTCGATTTCACAACTAGATTGAAGATTTTGTTACTGTGTACTTCAATAAGGGTGGCGATGCCAAACGAGAAGTTAAAATATTTTTTCTTCACATGCCGTTTCCGAACACAGTCAATTTAGCGTTCTCTTCCTTGCCTTCCTCGGCTGCTTCTCTCTTCACAATGTTATAGACTGATTTGCTTGCACAATTATTATTTTTAAGCCATGCAGAATATATATGTTCGTACCCGTATTCAAATCTTTGACCAATATCTAGAATACTGTAGAATAAAGCGATTCCCTTTAAACCAATGCCTAAAAGTCGAATGTCAAAAATGTCTTCGGTTCATTTTTTAAACTTTGGTGATTAAAGGATAACGGTCGATGTAAATTATACTATAACTGCACTCCACTAATATTTTTAAAACCTATTCATGTGAACTTGTTTTGGCAAAACAAGTTTATGTAAAAATCACGAGTTCAATGATAGCAGAGAAAAACGAAAAGATTGTGAATGCTGTAGCTATGTTTTTGCTTGTACGAAACTCGTACTCTCTACTATCTTATGATTTTTGCCAAAGTACTGACACACTCAGTATTTGCTTTGCTTCAAATCTAGGTCGGTTGCTGCGAAATGTTGTTTCTTCTTTGTCATAATTTATGTGTGTGACGACCTCGCCTGCTCCTTTTCAATCCAAACTCACTCTACTTCTTTGAGAGTTCAATAGCATACTGACTATTGTAACCGGAATGGGACGTCAAACTGCACTAATAAAAAGGAGCATGAAATATGCGCAGAAATTCCTGAGCCTGCTATACAATGGAACAAGGGGGCATTTGCGACGTTCAGACCTTTGTAACTCTAGGAGTTTTGCGAACTTCATAATATTTTGGGGCATAATCTCGAGACGCCAAACTGTAAGAAAATAGAAAAGGAACTCGAGTTTTCGAAAGTCCTCCGGTAGAATACAGTCTTAATATCGCAGTATTTAAATAACGGGTTCGTCGCAACGAATTCGACATCTGAGTCCTACAAAAACTGACTTTTTACAAAGCCTCAATTAACGAATCGCAGACGCATAATCATCTCGGCCGATGGTTGCACGAAATAATCGTATCCGATTATTTCGTAACAATGTCTTACAAAGGGTGCTAATAAAAGTTGTAGCAATGAGCGCCGAATTTTCTGTGATGTTTTTGTGTAGCGGTTTTTCCTCCTTCAAAGTGGGACGATTTGAGAAACGCAGAAGATTGACTTACAAAATCCCGTTTACGGAAGATAAAAAAGTTCTCTAGGACTGACAATGGATGGCCTGTAATTATAGTGTATATTAGCCTTTCCTACGTTACCTTCCTTGCCTTTTTTTTAATTTCTTCTTTGTCTATTTGAAGCGATTGTGACGGCTCAGGTGTACGTTCGATACATCGTAACCGTCAGGTTGCAATCCAGCTTCGTTAGGCCCCACTCTCATACTTTAGTTGATATGACTTCGTCGGTTCCCCATAAGAGGCTCATCGATCGTACTTTCGTTCTAGCACTAGGCTTAGTACAGCTTCGACTTCGGTACGTTACGCCACAATCGATTGCGAATTCTCGAAGCATCGCGTGATTTTTCGACCGGTAAACTCGCATCGTATCCCGAAAAATGTACGTTTGCGCTCTTTTTTTTTCGCTTTCTTCCCTTTTATTCCTTGCGCAGAAGTGCGAGTGAAAGCGCCCTGATTATCGATGCGGGAGCGATCCTTCGGAGTACGCGGTTAAAAAAGTCATCGTTTCTCGACTTTTATGGGTGCAGCGGATCAATTAATCAGTAAACGACACCTCGGCGGGCCTAATCGAGCTGCACTTTATCATCGGTTTTGTCGTCACACGTCGATTCGCCGAAGCCAAACTTTTCCAGCGAGATGTTTTTCTCAATGCTCAGGTAAGAACTTCCATTTGAACGAATCCTTAATATCGTAATCCAGGAATTCTACGTAATGGGGCAGTTTTTCTGCATCGAATTTCCATTTGTATCATCGAAAACTTTCAGTTTTTTTGTACGCTTTTTCAAAGCGCAGTTGGTCATAATCAAATAAGATTTGCGTTGATCATAGTATTTGCCTTATATTGTATATATATTTTTCAATTCTTATTAGCCGACGGACCGAAAATATTTGTCCTTTGAAAATGCACAAACGCATTAACTTAACCTTCGTGATAATTAAATGTGTATTTACCTGATTGTAGGTTTACCTACAATTAAAAAAAAGTATTCATAGTTGATAAATAACGTATTTCATTATAGTCGCAATAGCGATTGAGTATTCTAATTTTGTTTGGTATTTATTTGGTGTTTAGGGTAGTGTAATTAGTGAATTTCGTTATTATCGTGAGCTATCTAGATGGGATTGCCTTGACGCCAAATTGATAAAGTGGCGTGCTTAAAGGTTTTCTGGTTTGTTTACAATAGCTTACTTAATGTAAGACGATTTCTTTAAATGCTTGCTGATATTTCCTGCTGTATTATTTTTGGACAACATTTAATCGATGAATGAAATAGGAATAAAATAACAGCACGATTTATCACTCATTTAAATCGAACCACTTTACGAATCGAATAAGAAAATATCTCATAACCCAATCCATGCTGGATGATATTTTTTTTAATTACACAGTCCGTTGATATCATTAATTTTTTTCCATCTAACATGCCATTGAAACTGACATGAAGAAAATATCTACTCGATTGTTAATTCGGAATTTAAAAAAATACCTGTTACGTTGATTTTAAAAGAAATAACGAGTTTGTTAAATTTTACTGAGAGGTAAAATGCTCTTGTTCGCTATCTCGTTATTTCGTCTTTCAAACCGTGACGGGCGGAAAGAAAAAAAAACATTGTCTTGATGGCGCGCGACACACTTTAAATGACAGATATGGCAGATCCCATTTTTGTTAATTCTGTTTTGCGACGAAGATTGTTCGCGCAGAAAGTTGTGTATCGGAAAAAGATCATAGAGACAGACGATTATTATGTGCCCAAGTTACCGTGTCTGGGATAGTACGACGTCTCGTAGGAATATACGTAACCTAACTGGGATTACGATTTATCGCAATTGTATATATATACAATTGTGACAAATGGTAATCGCGTGTCTGTGCACAAGCCCCAAATTGCGTTTTTTTACGTTCGCGCAATAGTGATCATAATGAATGAACCTTTTACAATCTTTCAGTATTATCCACAATCTTCGCTCTATCGATGATTCAATTTTATACATATCGAACACTTTATATATATATATATATCATTAATCCAGGATTGAGAATATGAAATACTTTTTTTAATAATTGGTCATCTTTCATTTGTTAACCCTTTAGAGCATACTTTTTTCTTTACGTGTACGTTTTTTTGCACTTTCGTTATTGATAATACCCGCCACGGAAAAAAAAATTAATAGGTATGTTTTAGTAGTTATTGAAGTCCTAGGAACCTTGAAACGCATTTACAACCGCCATATTTAATTAAAAAACACTTTTGAATCGTCAAAATCTGAATTGAATTAGGTGTAACACCAGTGTTACACTATGCCGCAAAGGGTTAAAACACCAACAGTACGCATATGTCAATAAGTTTTCCGTGTATTTTCGTATCAAACACTATATATCCATCGGTCTGACGTACAAGGAAACCTCCGACATCTATATGAGAATATGTATTTGCAAATTCGGATTTAGTATAACCGTATTAGTAACGAGAATCGTTGAGATACGAATTAAACATTTATCTACGTAATCGTATGTTGAAAAAACATGTGTGAGTATAATTTATGGAAATGTCGTCAGTAAGTATGCGTGAACTCATAATTCGAGACTTATACAAGCGGCTGGGTGAAAAAAAAAGGTGTGTAAAAGAATTCAGGACTTTGGGACGAACTTTGGCGTGGGATTGGAGAACACCGGTTGCGTAAGAAAATCACGAGGGAACCAGGAAGGATCCGTTAAATGTCAACTCGTTGAGGTGTCGTATCCTCTCTCCATACGTAATATATGTGGGTGTATGCTTCGGTACGGACAGCGAACCTTCGCGGGAGTGTGATCATGAGATATCGTGGGTCAGATGCAAAGCTATATGCGCAGAATGAATATGGTTAAATTAAAAAGCGCGTGGTCCTTGTTCGATACATATAAAATCAAATGATCGCTAGAGCAAGAACAGACCAGGCGATAGAGAGAATCACGAGTGCCTTCAAATGTCATTGAATGTTGGAATGATGTCGTATACCTACATCTATTCAAACCTATTCAAGGCTAGTTTTTTTCGACAATTTGGTTTTCCCGCCTCTCTTCTCTTAATCCGCGGCCATGATCTAATTTGTTTCTAAATGAGTGGAAATCAAGTTTCCATTTCTAAATATTCTAATATTCTAACGGTAAGGTGGCAATTTTGGAAACTATTTGTGTTCTGTATGTAGGAATCTTTCGGCATATAATCAGTAGATTAAAAAAATTATAATATATAGGCAATGATACTTCGAGAGATTCGCGAAACATGAAATTGCCTTCGTGTGGCTGAATCAAATTTCCCAGATATTATGAGAACACCTCAAGGGGTCTTCTCACTTTAGACGCTAAAAAAGGCTTTTTTCATGCATTTTTCATAGGTTTATATTATAGATATTGATATAAAAGTTGTGAGACTTAATAAATACACTTTTGAAATGAATTAAAATTTTTATTTATTTATTCAAGTCACTATTTATAGACTAAAAGGGTAGTTAAAAAATGTCCTAAAATAATTGTACATCTACGCTGTTGATGAAATCTCGGAGATGGATCGTCCGAAACGAAAAAATTTAACGGTCTTAGATTCAGTATGTTAATGGCTATAGCGCATATCATACGATTTTTGATATATGCAAAACAACAAAATGGCGGACAATTTTCGAAAAAACAAAAAAAAACGTGTTTTTTCACCGTTGTTGGCAAAAAAATAGTAAATATCAAAATTTTAAAAAATCTTTGATATGCGCTATAGCTATAGTTGTAAAGAATATGAGGTTAAAATTTCACAAGGATCGGTTCGGTAGTTTCGAAGATTTTTTCAACAAGCTGTCGAAAAACGTTGTTTCGAGAAAAAAGCGTTTAAAGTTTGTTTGGGTTTCATAAATACGTAATAATTTTTTTAATGTATTTCGAATGTGTATTTATTAAGTGTAACAACGTTTATATCAATACCTATAATATAAACCTAGTACAAAAATTCATTAAAATAGCCCTTTTTTAGCGTCAGAAGTCCCCTTAATTACGTTCGCTGCTGAAAATAAGTTACGTTTAAAAAGTACGACACGTTCGTTTTGGTAAAAAGTTCCCTCAACACACTGTTCTATATGTTTCAATGCTATCATTTTTTCAGATAAATAATATTCTAACATTTTACTATATTCATTGGATATTCTTTAATTTTACTTAGCTAAAGATTGAAATAATCTATTTGTTTCTTTTTACTCTACGCTTCTTGTATCACGAAATAAAAAAAAATACATTGTAAGTCAAATTGTGATTAAATTGATAAAGGAACCGTTTATTAAAGCAATAATTTTTTTGATACCGATAAGATATTTGATACTGTACATTTTATCTAACCGAATGGCAATTGACTTACGACCCATTTTCTAAGTATCTTTAACTCGGAATTAAAGCTCTTCCGCTAAAAAACTCGCAAAGTAAGTATTTGTGTACTGAGATTGGGTGCTGTGTCGCAATAATCGACAGTTCTGTCAAGTGTCGACAAGTCGAGTGAGAATCAATCAAGCATTAATGGAAAAATGCTCTATTCGACTATTCATTTAATTATTGTTTGGGTTTGTTTGGGTCGGTTAGTATTGTTGGGTTAAAGAGTAGTAGATAATTTATTGCCAAGAATTTAAACGTATTTTCGTGGTCATTTTTATATTGATTAAGATAGTTTCGCTCGAAATAAGTCCACTTGCATTATTTATCGACGAAATTAAGTTACATTAATCGTTGCATATAAATCATTGAAGGAATGGTTTACAATTCGGTAATAAAAAATATGCACAAATACTTGATTATTTTTTAGATGATTACAACATAAGTGATTGTTAAATAATCGAAATGAAAAAGTTTTTCACAGAAGCGGCTCTGAGAAGCATGGCTTCTTTTATACCGGAATATAAGAAGTATGTTGGAATCAATTTATACAACTTCTCGCAATAATAAACCAACGAAAACTTTTATAATTCACAATAGATCATCATTAATCATCAAAGTGAATGTTAATAGATTTTAATAGAATTTTTATTGTACAAAAAATACGTGCATGAATAAGGTAATACACACATAATCATAATTAAGATCAATGCAACTTTGATTGCGTAAAAAATTATGTCCACTTCTATAAAAACCAGCATCATTACTGCGAGAATAACCGTTGCGATTTCTCTTCAAGGAAGGACGGTCGAAATATATCAGAAAAACTTCAGCTCTCAGCACGCTGTGGTCCTCAAGGAGTTTGAAGGGGCTAGCAATGAAGAGCGATCTCGTAACCCATAAATCATAGACTGACAACTTATTAATAATGCAGACGTGCCTTATGTCGCAAGTTTAAAAGAGTGGTACATTCGAACCTCGATATAACGAATCTCTAGGGAAGTTCATCGTTATATCAAGTTTTTGTTATATCGAAGTCATGTTCCTTAAAATGTTCTTTTAAAAAATATATCAGTCCTATAAATACAGGCATATTTTTTAAGGAAAGAGGGGTTCAAATTAAAGCAATTTCCACAAACAATTAGCAATTAGAGCATAATGTATATTATTATGAAGTTGTATCAAGGTTGTCGTTATATTGAGGATTTCGTTATACCGAGGTTCGACTGTAATGCATTTTTCCATCGATTCTTTCAATTCCGGTTTCGGCACGCGAAAATAATATAATCGTTATGCATTGTCAGTCTCAATAGTAATTTATTAAGAGCAAAACAGAAATTAAGTTTCAAAAAGTTATTTGCCCTAAGATTTGTTGAATTGGATTTAGAAAAAAAGTTTTTTTGTCATTCATGACAAGCAGTTGAAATAGATTTACCCGAGTGATGCCTATTATTTCATTAAAATAAATGGTTGAAATGTCAATTTTTCACAATGTCGAAAAATCGATCAAACATTCTTTAAACGCGTTATTTCAAATCTTCAAATAAACGTTATTTTACGGGAACGAAATGAAATGGTAAAACAAAAATTTTGAAATATGTTATGCATTTATTAACTTTTAAAAGATAATTTTATTAATAGCGTTTGCACAATAACATTTGGAAAAAAGTGTCGACATGTGAGAGTTAAATGACCTCGTTTTATGAGAGAAAGTATCTCGTAATATTTTACCTTCATAGTAGTTTTGAGGTGTTAATGACCGGATCCTAGCAATTTTTCATTTCAACAGCGAATAAGCAACAACGAAACGGACAAAGGACCAATAATGACGCAAGATCTTAAAGGATTCGTACGACGAGTGCGAAATATCACATGGCGTGACATCGCACTATTTGCGCTAACATAACTCAGAATTATGCGCATGTATATACACATGTATATCAAAATATAATACTGATAGATATGCGTCCGCACATACATATATACATAAATAAAAATGTATTCAAATGAAATTATTAACAGCTTGTACAAAATGTTATTAGCTCGAAAAAGCAAAAGTAATTATCGTGTTTTTCAGTTCACAAACCATTTCAGTCGTACAATTAGAATACGAGCAAGAACACATTCTCAAAAACTCGTATTGCATCAAAATAAAAGTCAAATATAGTGAGTTGTTTTGAAGACGTATCAAAAGGTCATTAGTTCCAAGTGACCATAATTCTAGAACGGTAATTTAAAATTGATAGTAATCATTTAGAGCAACCACAGAAATAGTCCACCAACCGAAAGAGAAGATCCGGGGTGAGAAGGGATGGTGAAATTCCTAGCAATTAACGGGGTCGCAACGATTATTTGTTCAGTGACATTTATATTACGATCCTCTCTTCACGTTCGCCATGACGAAACTCTCGTGCTAGAAACATATGAATCTAGATCTAAGTTCGAGCTGAAAATGTCTTTCACGTTTTGCACGTGGTTTTTTTCACTGGAGCAACAATTCTCACATATAAAAAACGAAATTCCTGAATTTTGTTTTCCATACACAACGAAAGTGCAGAGCGCGGGAGCTCAAACATGAATAGATGCGAAAAAAGTTAAGTAATGTGAGTAGCAATATTCCTAGAGTAAGCTTATTGTCTCGGCTATTGACACTGCAAATTAAGGGGGGGCATACGTATTTTCGGAAACTAAATATGTTTTCGGTCCCGAACTTTCACAGTAGATACGAAACAGTGATCGGATGTATTTTATGGGATGAAATTAAATCGCCTTCGAGTAGTTGGCCCATACAAACGGGCAATTTCAATCCGGGTGTTATTAACAATGTATTAGGCCTTGAAGATGAAAATAGTAATCTTCGTTCTCATAATTGTTTTTAAGTTCGAAGAATAATGGATTAGGTGATTGCATTGAAACCTCCTGTTCAGCTGTGAGGGTCTCTAGACGTTTTATCCTTTAGTACGAAACGGATGTCGTTCATATCACCTTGAACGGTGACCTTGTGCCACTAACTTCCAACAACCAAGTTACAAATGGACAATGACACGTTTTTTCCCCGATGTGTACTTTTGCACTACTTCGATTAAAAAAATGCAGCTGAAACTCACTGATTGTTTACACATACTTATCGTAAGTGTGTGTACAGTTTGGTTTCGACTTATTCGTTTTTGATTCAAAAGTGGCGATTGTGAGCTTCATGGACAATTTGAAGATGCCGAGTTGCGAAATTCGCTAAATAAATACTCTTCTCAAACACTTGATCAGCGGCGGACTAAGGGGGAGGGGGCGGTCCGCCCCGGACCTCTCGTCCTGGGGGGCCTCCAAATCCCGAGAAGGCATTTTTAGCCAAATTCCAACCAAGAATGAAATATGTTCAGTACGGGGCAGTATGCCTTACTGGGCATACTGCAGTATGGGTACGTATCCAAAATATAAACATAGGTTGGCAGGTACTAATTCACCTGTTATCAGGTCATGTTAGCAATTGTCAATATAGCATAAAGCTCTACCTACTTATAGCCAGCGCCATCAAAATTGTGCGCGCCACGCGGTGGGCCACGCTCACTCTATGGTGGCTTTGGCACGAAACATAAATACTAGATCCGAACAATAGAGAAATTTTGTACAAAAAATTACATACATGCGTACTAAAGAATAACAACAGGGGAAATCAACCAGTCCTTACTGTCGTAAAATTACATTATAACTTGTAACTTCTTAGAAGCCAAAATGAAGATAGTAGCAGCCGCTGTTGTCGACTTATTCTGTTATACCCACCATAAGCGGTTCTTAAAACCACCAGAAAACCTCTAATACCGCCTGGTGTTACAACTTACTGTCTAGTAAGTAAGCAACTACATCTGATGCACTTACACAAAAAAATATTAAGTATTTCAAAACGTATTTTTTTTCAAGAAAATCGAACTCGATTCAATTACTATACCCTGTGGTCTATATTCATTCAAATCTATATACAGCCAAAACATTATTCAGGGAATCCCCATGGCGCTGGTAGGTATTTACAGGATTGTAGTGTTGCCTACACCATAAAAGTTGACACACTATGTATCAAAGGGACATGCCATAGCAAAATATAATGTATTATAAATTTGTTTACACGTTAGTGGTTGAATATCTTGCTTACCACTAGCAAAAACCACCGGCCACTAAAAACAAATTTTATCCACTAAAAGGGAAGTCTAAACCCCCAGTTTACGTGGAAAATCCACTAAGTTGGTGACACTGTTAGCCGCTGCGGGACTTTCCTGACCCACGGGCTTACATACAGGTCTGGTGACAAAACCACATTTAAATGATGCCATGAGGCACCGTTACAAGATCTACTTTTTATCCCGCTCGCCGCCACATGCGTCGCTCCAATCGGAGGATATCCCCCACCCACTTATAATTTCGGTGTTGTCATGTGAACGATAGCCTCGGTCCGTGTGTCATCGCATGCTCTTGAGGCATTTCTTTCACGAACTCGAATATTTAATAATTAATTGATTTTCGTCTATAATCAAATAAAAATACATCCCCGTATACTGGTAAAATTGCGAGCCAATTTATCGAACTTTTCGCGAAGAATAACGACTCTAAAAAAGCTCTCATTTATACGGCGTTTTATGGAGATAACGCGCTGGCCACATTTCTATGTAATAATTTGTACACTAAATAACTCTAGATGCCAGATATAAACCGCTCACACGTGTAAAATATTGTAAAATTTCGTAACGACAATAAAAACAACCGGTCCCCGAATGTTTAGAGAAAATATTCAGGATTAAACTTAGAAAAATGTGACTAGCAGAAGAGTAGCTGCGACTTTTCAGAGAATGGGTCTATCAATCAGTTTATATCTGGAGAGTGGCAGAGACAGACAGAAGCTATTCTGTTCATGTCGCACACGTACCCGTCAACAGCAATGCCACGTAGTGGCGAAAAATGTAAAGAAAAGTGGATCGGCTTAGCGCGCCTAACATATCGTGGCCGTTTCCACACCTGTATCAAACCTGTATTCAATCCAATACTTCTTGACCATTTATGTCTCGGTCGCATTATGCGAGAGAAGTTTTTCTAAACTGAAATTTATAAAAAATAATGTTCGATCTACGATGAACCAAGAACGCCTAGTCAATCTGTCCATTCTGTCAATTGAAAGGAAAGTTTCAAGGGAAATAGATTGCAACGACGTTATTGAGAAGTTCAATAAAATGAAAGCACGAAAACATGTAAAATAGTTAGACAGCAAAAGCTTTGTTTTTAAACATATAAGTACATTAAAAGTTACTTTTTTATTATAGTCTTCATTATTTCTTTGCACTCTATCTGCTAGGTGCTGTGCTGAATGCTGGTCCGTATTCTAACTTTTTTAGCCATAGCATAAGTAGGGTGTATATTACAATTACATATCCTCCATAATATATCCATTTTTTAGCAGACCGGGGGCCTCATTTATATGCCGCACCGTGCCTCCGACGGGTTTAGTCTGCCACTACACTTGATGAACTGACTGAACAGCTCGACCATGGAGCCTAGATACCAGGAGGTTCAGCGGCAATGCAAAGGCGCTGAAAAAAGTGTCCCTGAACATGTCCCGAAGTGATGGCGCTGGGGTGCAGCGGCACCTACATATATACTAATATATTGGTCAACGAGGTGAAAGTGATCGGATGAGTTTCTAACCTCACGACAGACCGATCGTGACATCAAACGTCGAAATATCCGCCGATTCACAATTTCTTCATGACGGTTCGGAAAAAAAACGCAAAAGCCAGAAAAGATCTCAAACTCAAACTCAAAATGGCGGCGATTACAACCCATCTAGAAAAACGTGTTTTTTTTTACATATAGCTTCACGGGAGACCGGTTTTCTCGTAAAATATAAGACCTGAAACAAAAACCAAAAAATGATAATTTATATATTAATAGCTATGAGACTACCTAGAAATTTGCTTTCAAATTTTACAAAAATAGCGCACTTTGAAGGAAATAAATTGATTTTTTGCCAAAAAAGCAGTAAATTGTTTATAAAAATAAGTTTACATTTAATCAAAAAACGGCTACGTACTCCCATAAAGAATATGATTGTGAAGCTGCTATAAAAATTTCAAATCGATGCATGCAAAGGTGGTCGAGTAATCCATCTTCCGAGATCGAACAAAGTGGTTTCGAGAAAAACGCGTTTAAAGTTGTACGAGCAACTCAGCGCGCGTTCCAAGGCGCCACGGCCAAATCGATAATTGAACCTTTAAATAAAAAAAATTCCTACAGGACCAATTGCATATTGTTTTTACGACACCAAAGTATTTTTAGGAAAGAAAACGTCTTTCCAAAATCCTAGAGTGGTGTTATCCCTTAACACTAATGAGGGTTAGGTACATCATCTGTGATCTGTCTTAGATCGCACCCATGTTTAGCATATATCTATATACATATAGGTGCCGGAGTACCCCAGCGCCATCATTTCTTGTTCTCGTTTTGGGGACGAGTTGAAAGGCCTCGCTGAACCTCCTGGTATCTAGGCTCCATGAGCTCGACTTTGACAAGTCGATAGTATCCCAATGTACACATGTTATAGGGAAAACACGGACAGAAGGAAAATGGCTGCCACCTGAATTTGGCGAGACTGCCATTGCGAATTGACTAAACATCATCAGTTCTATGCTTGAGACGCACATAAAACAGTTTCTTGTGTCGCATTGTAACTGGGCATGAAAAATGGATTCATTTTGACGACTCCAAAACTGAAAATCGTGGGTTGATCCTGGTCAACTATCAACATCGATTCCAAATTATCCATGCTCAAAGCCATGCTGTGTATCTAGTGGGGTACAGAGTCCAATCGGAATATACATACATTTGGACGACTTCCATACAACGAGGTGACCACATGTTGCCAATTGTTTTGTAGGTAATTTCAACTGCGAGGAATGCACCCTTGAAATATCTCCTGATTCTATGGTGTTTTGCGGCCGTCAAAAATTATTTAAAAAATCTACAGATATTACACAAAGTGCAACTATCTCATGGCATAGAAAATGTAATCAGACATTACGGGTAATAAAAAAATAGGTAAATGTAAATAATATGAGTTGGTATTGATTAATTTTCAAAAAATTTTGATACATTGAGATAATATAATTTTTAAATTCATAACAAGATTATAATTGGGTGAGGAGAGGGCAATCGGCATGTCACAGCTCCCCCCACTCCACTACAACACAGTGGCAGCAGAGTAGTTAACTCAGGCCCCTATACCCAGCCTACCTCAACAAACATATCCAGTTTTGAAAGCATTTTCAGGGCTAACATTTTCAATGCTAAAATTTTCGTTGCGGCCAAACAATGCAAACTTCAACACCATTACAAGGGACAATTTAGAATCGATTTTGTTCGCCTTTCTGTGTGAGAAGAGAGAGACTCTCTCTCTCTCTCTCTCTCTCTCTCTCTCTCTCTCTCTCTCTCTCTATCTCTTTCTACATGTAATTTACACTACATTACAATTTTTAACCACAGATGTACACTACATTTAATTCGGATTTTTTAATCAATCACAGGCATTTAGCATGCCGCAGCTTCTCCCCACTCTACTACAACACAGTGGCAGTGGAGTAGGGGTAGCGTTAGTTTTGTGTGACATCTTGCTAACTCAGACCCCTATACCTAGCCTACCTCAACAAAGATATACAGTTTTAAAAGCATTTTCAATGCTAAAAGAACCAGTATTTTGATCTTATTTTTTTGGACTGGGACTTATAAAAAAATGCTCCCCATAAAATATGTGTGCCATTATGTCAACTAGAAAATAAGTCCTCGACAAAAACCACGTAGGATTGTTACTTTAACGGTAAATCACAGTTTAACCACGATTTTTGTTTGTTGTTCATTATATATACTTCGGTTATTTATCAACGTACTGTTCTAAAACTCACACATGACCTAGAGGAATGTATCTTCAAGAGATATCTCGAAATTTTGTCCATCCATGTCATATGGTTTAGCAATAATAACCGATTAACATAAAATTGGCGTTTTCCTATCGCAAGCGATCCAGAAGGCTCACAGAGTGCAAAAAAATAGAGCTGATAGTTTTAAAAAAATTATTTAAATTAAACACTTTTTTCTATGAAATCAAATGTTTGCTCATAAACAAATATAAATAACTACTTGAATTTGACAGCTACTTGCAATATTCTTCGAATTTTCACGTCTTACTTTTATTGCATCTTTGTGAGACGCGTCATTTAAAAAATAAGTCTCAATACCTTCGTTAAAAGCGGAGATACAGTTATTTAAACGTTACTTCGATTTATTATTGGTATATTCAACATTTTCGGGTAATTCAAATTCGTGAGCATTTTTTATATTTTTAGGCGTAACATCCAATATTATACAAACCCGGCGGAACATTTATCTCGTTGCAGATCATGATTGAGTTTGATCGCCTGCGCACGAAATACCGAACAGCGGCGTCAGTGCGGTCAGTCCGGCGTGGTAGGGAGGCACTGCCTCTCCCGCCGCGGCTCCCCTCGCGCGGCGTAGTTAACTATTTCCATGTCTCCCGTATAAATCGTCGGTGGAAGTTTTTTTTTCTTTCGCGTATTTTTTTCACGGATACGAAAATTTCCGTGAAAATCAATATTTTTCAATAGTTACCCCAATAACTGTTGTTTTACTTCAATTTTGATGTAAGCGTGCCTATAACAGATCTTATATTAAAAAAGTGAGGGTATTACAAGTCAATTTTCGCTCGTCCGCAATGTTATTTATTATAATAATTGTGTAATATTCATTCTTATAAACTAGCTTCGCAGTAATAATATTCTTTGTCCGTCTGCTTCATAGTCGTAATTTGTATCGGAATCATCCGTGTTTTTCTTTGGTTATTGAATACGTAACATCAGTCGCGTTGTTGATTTCATCGGCGCTTAAAACTATTTCGTGTTCGATAACGTTTGAACAATTTTACCCGTTACATTTCTTACACAGTGTGGTGCACTTTAAGCCAACCTTTCGACACGCGTAATTTGTTGGATCATTACTCTTATATTACTATAAGTATAAGTATAAATTATATAAGTATATTACTATAAGTATAAGAAATAATTGCACTAACATTACGTATTCAATAAAAACGGGAATGATTGAGATGCAAATGACGACTACAAAAATGACGAAAAAAAAAAATTATTACTGCGAAGCTAGTTTGTAAGAATGTATATTACAAAATTATTGTAATGAATAAATCTACGGACGAGCCAAAATTTACTTATGCCTCTTTAGTATAAGATCATTTATAGGCCCTCATACATGGAACCCAAACAAACAGTAGTTATTGGGGTAACTATTGGGGAAAAAAGGAAATAAAAAAATGCTGTAAGACGAAAATAAATGATAATGGCGTTTGCTATTCCATGCGCGGGTGATCGAGATCAATCATGATCTGCAATGGGATGAACGCACCGACAGATTTGTATTGTATTGAATGTCATGCCCAAAAATGTTAAGCAAGCTTCCAAACTTGAGTTACGCGGAAATGTTGAATACAACAATAATAAATCGAAGAAACGTATAAATAACTGTATGCCCGCCTGTAACGAATATATTGAGACCTTTTTGAAAAAGACGCGTCTCTCAAAGACGTATTAGAATCTTAAACAATATTTTAAGTAGCTCAAATATTCAAGTAGTTGTTTATATTTTTTTATAACCTAAAATTGTATATCCTCAAAAAACGTGTTTTTTTCCTAAACATTTTTTTCACTTATATGAACGTACGCGCTGGAAACTACCACCACGATTTTTTGCACTGTGCGAACCTCCTGGATCACTTGCTATAGGCAAACGCCGGATTTACGCAAATCGGTTATTATTGCTGAGCTATATGACATGGCTGCATAAAATTGAAAGGTATCTTTTGAGGATAGATTCTTCTAGGCGATGTACAGTCGAACCTCGATATAACGAATCTGTAGGGAAGCTCGTTACATCGAATTTTCGTTATATTGAGGTTGCGTTATGGCGAGATCATGTTCCTTGAAATGTTCTTTAAAAAATACATATTGGTACTATAAATATCGGGATGTTTTTTAAAGAAAGAAAGGTTTAAAGTAGAGGTATTTTTACAAGCAATTAGCAATTAGAGGATAATGTATATTATTATGTCGTTGTATCAAGATTTCCGGTGTCTATCGGAAGGGAATGGACATACAATAAATAAACAACAAATCGTGGTTCAACTTTAATTTACTGTTACACTAACAATCCTGTGTGCTTTCTGTCCTCAACTCATTTTGTAGACGACAAGCGCACAACTCGTATAGGAAGCATTCCTTTATAAAACCCATTCCAAAAAATAACAGCGAAATACTGTTTAGAAAGAATAATGTTTGCTGGCCACAAAACACGATAGAATCGAGAGTTATTTTAAGGGTACATTCCTAGCGGTCCAAATTACCTACGAAAAAATGTGCAATATGCTGTTCTCGTTGAATGGAAGTGATGTTTATTCCGACGGGACTAGTAGTGCTTTATGAACTCTTGACTTCCAACAAAACAGTTACTGCCGAACGTTACCAACAGTAGTTGTATCGTTTGATCGACAATTGAATTGACAAAAGGCCGCCAGTAACAACGCATCACACAAAAGGTGATTCTGCTATAAGGGAAGGACCAGTGCCACGTTGCACCAGTGGTAAAGAAAACCAGTAAGACTACTGGGCTGGGAGGTCTTCGAGCCGTAATCACTTGTTCCAGTCGATGCAACACGCCTTACAAGATACCTGCTTCCGTAATTACGACAAAGCCCAAAAATGGGCACATGAGTGGAAAGCGTCAAGAAACAGGGCATTCTTCCAACGTGGGATTTAGCTTTTGCCAGACACGTGGGAGAAAGTAGTAATATCCGAGGGAAAATAGTTCTATGAATGTAATCCAGCAAGGCTTACGAGATTAATGCTTAAGAATGGAAGAAAAAACAGCGCGTTTCAATACAACCACTTAATCTTACATATCGTAATTCAGACATTCAGTCTAGCTTCAAATATGTTTGCAAACAAATAATATTTCTTCGTGTTCCTGTCGCAGTGTCATACACTTTATATTAATGTAAGAGAATGCTCAACAAAATATGAAGAAATATTCGAAACATTAAGCGTTGATGGTACATGAGTGGATTGAGTTATAGAATACTGAAATCAGATTATAGAACATTCGTCTTTTATTTCTTTTTTCAGTGCTCTGTCATTCGTGGTACTCTCACAATGCACGACCCTCCCACCACGGATGCTGCAGGATTTAAACGTCCGGACTAATATATCGATGGAGAAATACTATAAAACAGAAGAAACGATCCGAAACTCTGAAACTCATCTCACCCAAGATTCACCATCTTGGTATTTGGGCGCATCGCATGAGATGAATGAAGGCGCGAAAAATTTATCGCGTCGTGCACTCATGAGTGAAACGATGGCTATGATCATTGTCGAAGCGCTGAATATGTCACCAAAAGACGTCATCTCTCTCTTGCCATCAGTTGGGACATTCGTTTGTTCCGGGGACACGGCGATTGCTTATGCTAAGAACAGTGCCGAGTGCAAAAGTCGATTGACGCAACGTTACCGAACTTATACCGGAAGATGCAACAACTATCTTCATCCAACATGGGGTGGTGCTCTCGAGGCATACTCGAGATTTTTACCACCCGAATATCAAGACGGCGTCTCGTTACCCCGTACGAAACTGCCTAGTGCACGTGAAGTCTCGTCAAAGATTCACTCTGGTGGACCAGATCTCAAGCATCCTCATCTAATGGCGCTCACAGCTCTCTTTGGACAATTTGTTGCTAATGACTTGACCCATACACCCAGGATGGAATTGACCGATGGTATGAGACTCAAGTGTTGCGACGTGAACTACGAAAATTTTCATCCAGAGTGCTTTCCTATTCCTGCTGACAATACAATCGGCTGCATGGAGTACTCGAGATCAGCTCCGCATCCGGGCAACAGCCTACAGGTGAGTCTGGCGTCGTTTTGGTGGAATTATCCATTACAGTTACGCGACATTTGGTTATTTTAAATGCATATCTTATAAATAGTAGCTACCTTTGGCAAACTTTGGGCGATGAAGTACCAGAGAGTTTTAAAAATATATAAGACGGTTGTGCCGAACGAATAATGCTGATCGCAGGTATTACTTCTGACTGAAGTACTATGTGCTTCACAATGTAGAAGTATTTGAGATCACGCAAAACATATAGTAGCAACCTCTTGCCTTAAACGTTTACATGCGCATAATACATTTTTTTAAACATTTTTATCCGGCATTCCTTGTGAAGGGATGTTTAGGTCCAAGGCAGCAAATAAATCAAGCTTCTTCTTATCTGGACTTGTCAACAATTTACGGAAACTCTGAGAGAACTGCGAAAGTGTTGCGTTCTGGTAATGGAGGCCGTTTGAATACGCAAAGAAAAAATCTACCTATGCCATCAATGAATAGTGGAAGTTGCCGTTCCGACAGCAAATCATTGCCGTGCTTCTTCAGTGGTGATGCTCGGATAAATGAACATCCCGGACTCGCACTTATGCATGTACTGTTTCTCCGGGAACACAATAGAGTAGCCAATCAACTGGCCCTGCTGAATCCAACGTGGGATGATGAGAAACTTTATCAGGAAGCTCGACGCATCGTCGTAGCTGAGATGCAACACATAACGTACAACGAATTTTTGCCAGTTATTCTCGGTGAAGGGAATCTCGAAAGGTACATTCATTATTGTTGGATATTCTTTTGACGAAAAACTTATTCCTTGCAATTCTTAGAATATCTAATGGTTTTTATGTGAATTTCACAGTGTAGATTTTATAACTGTTTTATCATGTGTGTTTATCGAAATACTTGGCTGTCTTTCTGAAAGTGATATACCGATTGAAGTATGAAACTCTTGCAAACCTTAAGTAGGAATGACATGGACATAAAAATGACAGTTCAGGGCATGGCGAATCATTTTGTACCATTTCCCTACGATCTACATTTTCAATTGAATTGTGTGCATTTTGTTTCGTTTGTTTTGGTCAGAGAACAGTTTTTAATCTGATTGTGCCCGTTGTGCTTACCTGGTGCACTTAACATCTACTTCACAATTATATGCACTCAGGATCGCATGCATTTTAGGTGATTGTATTTAAACTGGCTGTTCGGTTGTAGGTAGTTCTAGGTGTTTTATACTTTATCATCTCGCTTATGTTACCTCGAACGGTAACTCTGTGCCACTTCCAGCCAAAAGACGCCATATTTATTTGACACAGGTGGCTCGAACGAGCGAGCTAAAAATGGACCGCGACAAGTTGTTTTTCAAGATGTTTAGACGATTCAGAAATGGCGTTTCTGATCCTTATGACAAGTAACGACCAGGTAAGTCCAAAAAAATTGGGGATGCCGAATTGCAAAATTTAGCGGATGTAACCTTTTGTCAAACACCTGAAGAATTGGCTGAACAGCTGAATGTTGACAAGTCAACAGTATCACGATGCTTACTGGCATGTGGAAGATACAGAAAGAAGGAAAATGGCTGCCGAACGAGCTAAGCGAGAACGCCATTGCGCATCGAGTAAACATCACCATTTCTTTGCTTGTGAGAGACAGAAAAAAGGTTCTTGTGGCGTATTATAACTGGAGATATAAAATGCACTCACTTCAACAACCCTGAGAACAAGAAATTATAGGTAAATCCTGGCCAGCCGTTAGCATGAACGCCAAAACGAAATATGCACGGTCACAAAGTCATGCCGTGAATCTGGTGCGATATGGAGAGGGTAGTGCTTTATGAGCTCTTGAACCCTAAGCAAACTATTATTGTTGAACGTTACCAACAGCGGTTACAGCATTTTAACGATAATTTAATTGAAGATCGGCCGTCATTAGCACCTAATCGCCGAAAGGTGAGTCTGCTGCAGGACAACTCTCGGTCCCATGTTACATTGACGGTGAAAAAAACACTGTTGGAACTGGAATGGGAGATCCCTCCCTCGTCGAGCGTATTCTTTGAATCTTGCCTCAAAATGATTATAACTTGTTGCAGTCGATGCAACACCCCTCAGAAGATACACACTTCCATAATTACACTGTGACCTCTCATATCGGAACCACCACAGATGCACTAACCCCCACCATGTGCCGAAAATCGATCGGTAGCCTTTCCCACCGCATGGTGGGAAAAGCCCCAGGTCCTAGCATTAGGCTCGAAGCATGGTAGATAATGAGAGAGGGCTTTGAGGGGTACTGCAATCAGCTACCCGAGCTGCGCAGAGTCGGTTTTAGTGGATACGGTGCCCAACATCCATTTTTACAAGTGTGATGCGGAGCCAATCCCGCCGCTGTGCGGATGTGAGAGGTCGCAGTGTACGAAGAAGTCTAACAATGGGTAGATGAGTGAATATGGTCAGAAGACATCCTATTAAAGTGGGATCCTTTTAATATGGTCAGAGGTCATCCTTTTAAGGTGGGATTCAGCATTTTCCAGATAGGTGGGAGAAAGCAGTAACATTTCAGAGAAAATACTCTGATTAATGTAATCCAACAAGTTTTTACAAAATATATACTCAAAAAACGAAGAAAAAAACAAAGGGATTCAAATGCAACCACCTTATGAAGTGCCTTGGATGCGAAAAGGTTAAGTTTCTTTTTAGAGTTTTAAGTCGAGAGAGGTTGATATCGACGTATCACTTTCGAAAGAATATCCAAATATTTTTTAGCTGTATCATACGTGTTTTTAATTAAGATCATTCAAAGGTTCGATCTACGTTTGACGAATCGAGGCTATTTCCGTGGTTACGATTCGAGAATTGACGCAACAATCTCGAATGCTGCCGCTTCGGCCGGTCTATTTTTCGTCGCCGCCCTCACACCAAAGACTCTCGACCTCGTTGACCCCAGATCGACAGTCAAGTCCGGCGAGAGATCTCTCTTCTCGGCTTTCTACGCTCCTCAAGAACTTTACGAGGCCGGTGCTATCGATCGATTGATCACTGGTGCTACAGGTCGGTTTCTACTTGCATTGAAATTGATTACGGGTATAAAGTTTCAGATTATTTTAAAAGTACTGCGCGGTAATCGAAAGTAGTGGGAGGAGTTTGAAATGATCTAGTTTAGCTCGAAATTATCGAGAATTCGAGTAATCTATGACGTTCAAGTTATCCCGAGTTTATAAACATTGTTTAGGTACCATAGATGATTTCGAACATCCAGATTTCTAAAGCATGTACAGGTTACCCTGGTAGAATTTTTTTCCGAATTTCTAATATTTTTTTCTGTTTTCCCCCAATTCGGAGAAAATCGGGAAAAAAATGAGAAATAATAATTTTAAAATATGCCGATTTTCCCCAATATTCCTCTTTTTGAGAGTTAAAATCATTAGGTTTTTTTTAAATTTCTTTTTATCATTCAATCATGATTTTTACTCTTCTACTTGGTCTTCTTTTTATTTTTTATTGTATTTGTTATGCACAATAACAAGTCATTATTTTTGTGCTTTTTTTAAAATGCAAAAAAAAGTGGAAAATTAAATATTCAGAAAAAAATGCAATCGTCTTTTCATGTAGATAGGAAGCATGCACGGTACGGTAATCCGAAAGATAATACTTGTGCAAAGCAAAGTATATTCTTTTGTTTGCACAAGTATTATTGCACTGATTTATATTTATGTAGAAAAAATGATGAGGACTAATGGTAAAAGAATATTTCCGAATTTTCAAAAAAAAATCAAAGGAATTCGGAAAAAAATAGGGAAAGTTTAGAGAAATGCGGAGAAATTTGGGAAATTTCGGAGTAATGTGGAAATATTTTTTTCCGGATTTCTCCGGGAAGTCTCAATTCACTGAAAAAATCGGAGAAAATCGGAAACGTTTTGGGAGAAAATAGGAGTTTTTAAGAAAAATGCAGGAAAATTTAAAGAAATTCGGAGAAATTTGGGAAATTTCGGAGTAATGTGGAAATATTTTTTCTCCGGATTTCTCCGAAAAGTCTCAATTCACAGAAAAAATCGGAAAATTTTTGGGAGAAAATGGGAGCTTTTTTTAGAAAAATGCGGAAAAAATTCTACCAGGGTAGGTATTTATGAAACAACACAATAATCTAGAAACTGTCGAAACAACTATTAAATGATTTAGCAATTACGTATATAATTTGAAGATGATCGTATAAGCCTATTTTATTATCCTATTCTATGTTACCTGATAGAATCTATGTTCACTGTCCCCCCCCTCCCGGCTGCATGTTCCTATTTAAAATCAGCGAGGTCACCCTCTGTGCAACATGTAAGAGGAGCCATCATCGCGCGATGTTCAGTATACCAAATCATTCGTACTAGCTTACAAAAATAAATATTCACACATCTGTATACATAGAAGGACTGAGGTGTCATCGATATCCGTTAGAATGAGGGTAAAATGGTTAGTGATGCCGTTGTCTGGACTTCCTGGCTAATCCAGTTCCAGTTCCTGGCTAATAAAGGTCATGGTCAAGGTCACGATCGAGGTCACCACCAGATTCGCCTTGTTAAAATTGATGACTTTGGTCGTAGCGACATAATTTAAAAAGCTTCTCTTCTCAGAGGTGTTCATACTGTGTTCAAGTTGAATTAACCCTACAGTGATCTTTAAGGTCAAATTCGACCGATGACTTGAATACATATCTGTACGTCGAATTTCTCGTTCTATCGATTGCGGATGTTAAAAAAGGAGTTTTTATTACAAAAAAAAAAGTTGACCTTGAAATCACCTTGAAGATCATGGTCAAGGCCACGATCAAGGTCACCACTAGATGCGCCTCGTTAAAATTGATAACTTTGGTCTTAACGATAGAATTTAAGAAGCTTCTATTCTTGTCCGAGGTATCCATACTGTATTTGAGTTTAATTAACCCTGCAGTGACCTTCAAGGTCAAGGGGAGTCGGTGACTTAAGTATATATCTCTACGTAAAATTTCCCGCTATATCGATTGCCGAAGTCAAAAAGAGGGTTCCCATTTGAAAAACAAAAGTTGACCTTGAAATAACCTTGGAGGACATCGCCAAGGTCAAAATGAAGGTCACCATTGAATTCCTTGAGAAAAGTTACTTCAAGAACGACCTTAACATTTTGGGAAGTTGTCTTACCTGCAGAAATATTCAGCCGTCCCGTTACTTTTGTGACACCCTGTATATTGCTTTTATCGATGAACTCGGAAAGCTTGAACCGACCATGATTAGCTATAAGTGAGTTAATGTTAACTTCTGTGATTACTAGTGTTGGTAGCTCATTTACGTAGGATGTCATAATTCTTATTAGGGAAAAGGTTATTTTCTATTATATTCCTTATAAAGTAACTGTACATCCTCTGCAATAATGAAGAATCGATTTTTTCACGAAAAAGGTATAAAATAAAGAATAAAATTGACACGAATTGCTATAGAATGATAAAAATAGGAAACGGAAAGAAAAAATGGATGTAATTGAAAAAAGTCCATACGAGAATCGATCCCGCTATCCCGCGGCTATGAATTCGGGCCGCTGCCGTCGCGCTACTGGCGGCGCGTGCTGACAGCTGAATTTAACCGGTATAAATGCTGTGTGCGCAACCTTTTCGTCCCATTTTTTCGCAATGTACTGCTTGCACAGTGCATTATAACTCCTATAACTGTGCGAAGTTAAAGGAAAATCGGTGTCCTCTGAACGTCCCGCCCTCCCCTTGTAAATAAATAAATGACTGGTCTGAAGAACATTGGAATTCACGAATTCACACATTTCTTCTATTAGTATAATTAGCAAAAATTAAAAGATCGACTATTAATTTTTACTAGCTTACATTCAGACCCTTTACGCTGATATTCGACTAAATGAATGTGTGCTACATAATGAACTTCAATGACATTATTCAAAATAGCTGGCCATTCGAGAAAGCCATTGCCACCGGGGTTGAGCGAAATACTGCTGGAGAGATATTTCCACGATGGGAAAACTCGCGATGTTGCTGTCGATTATGCAGCTCAGGTGATCCAGCAGGGAAGGGATCATGGCCTCGCCCCGTACGTTAGATGGAGATCTTTCTGTGAACTTCCGGAAGTGACAAGCTTCCGGGATCTCGAGGGTACCATTTCCAATGAAAGTATCAAAAGATTTCAGCGAGTTTACAAGTATGTTTCTTATATGTTAACTATTACCGCAGACAATAACCTTTCCATTTGATTTTCTGGACTTGCTCCAGTTTTATAGAATGATATATAATCCCAGTGTGAAAATTGACAACTACGATTGATAATTATTGCACGGTTCATCGCAGACACGTGGAAGATATAGATCTCGTGACGGGTGCCCTGTCGGAAATTCCAGCCGAAGGTTCTGTCGTTGGTACAACGTTCCTCTGTCTCTTGGGACGTACTTTCAGGAATTCCAGACTCGGTAATGCAACACTCCATTTTTGCTTCTTAGTCAGACCAAAGTGAGGTCTTCAAATAAGCTATTTGTACTTTATTTATAAATCGAATCGATCTTTTCTGATTTTCAGGTTCTAAGGCTTCAAATTTTTCATATCATATATACTGTAAATTTAAAAAAAATATAAATCCTGCAACCTCGAGAAACATGATGTAAAATGGAATCGTATTTATGTACAAAATCGAACGATTTCTTAGCAAGCATTCGTTGCATGTTTTCATAGCTAAGTTTTTCTCATATAACCTTTACATTTCCTTGACTATCTAAATTATTGTTTTATTTCAGGTGACAGATACTGGTATGAAAATGGAAATACTCCAGGATCTTTTACCCCCGAGCAGTTGGATGAAATTCGCAAAAGTACTATGGCCAAAATTTTGTGTGACAACGGTGATACTCTGAGAAGCATTCAACCAAGAGCCTTCATTCTCAAAGATCCTTTTCTGTGAGTCCCACATTTTGTTTGAACTTTTATTATTATTCTTTAACGATCTTCACATTTAAGGATTATTGTCAAACAGTGAGTGCAGTCGATCAATTGGTGTCAACATAATATTTCCCCATCTTTGTTTTTTTATCAGTCTTTTTGCATATAGATTTATTAAGCATAGACCGCATAGCAAATGACATGACATTCTTTTTCCGCAATTTCTTTTGATCAACATATCTATATCTTATGTTTTGGCCTAATGTTACTTTTTTTTTAAATAATAATTAGAAAAAGCAGAATTAAATATTTCATGTGAGGTGTTCGCTATTTTTCTTTTTCAGCAACGAATTGGCCGATTGCTCATCGTATTTAAATGGAGCGATGAATCTGACGATGTGGAGAGAAAGACGGAACAATTCCCAAACAAATAACGGTTAACGGCAGAGTGACATTTGTTATTTCCTTAACTCATGAGTTTCTCTTGAGTCGTTCCTTTGTTGTTAATTGGAAAGATGCAAGTGTTCGAATGATTAAATGCAACAATAGCGATGAAGAAAACAGCCAAGGGTACAGTTGTAGGATCTCTTTGTACAATTGACCCCTTGCACTCGAGAGGTGACTTGCGCTCATCACTTACTATTCGAGCGATAAAAAGCCTCGAGTGAAAAGGTTTAATTGAACATAGAATCAAATTTGTACAATCTGTTTATATTTCACTAGAATATTTGTAGTGTACATACATTGTTATATGTATAAGGGTAAAGATGGAAAAATAGCGTATCTTATTTTAAAATCAAACTGCATATATCGCCCTGAGATATAGTAAAAAATGACTAATGCAAGTTTATACAACCGTATTTCTCTCAAAACATAATTTGTCCTGATAAAACTAATATCTGAGAATACTTCCATATGACATACCAAATAATAAACTCCAATGGTGCAAAACTTTGCATCTTCCTTTATCTTTATTCGTTTCCCTTCGTGGAGGCTCTCAATACGCGAAAACCTTACAGTCGAATACTGTAAGTTTAAACGAAACGGGCACACAGAGTAAAAGCAAATTCATAGATATGTACATCAATGTGTAACGAACTTAGATTCAAAGTTGAATCAATAAGCAAATATGAATTTTCCAAATATACAGTTTTTAGAGTCTCGCAAAAATGTCAAAGCATATTACTTTCTTTTTTTTTGTTTGTGCCTTAAAGAGATGACATTAGCTATTTCGGTATCTATGTTTTTTATTGTAGCTTCCATTTGTACAGGTCCTTCCCCTTATTACATTTCCCACCATATTCCACTCAATCCCCACCTTGCGGCCGCTGCCGACTTCCCCCTCTATATCGCATTCACCATGACATATCTGCCATGGAGGGAAACTGCGGAAAACCTATACTAACACAGCCGGTCCCAGGTTCACTTCCCAGTTTCGAAGCTAGTCGCGTTTCGTCGAGAAAAAAATAAATCATAGGCTTTAGTCATACACACACGACATGCACACTTACCAGTCCGTGTGCGTGACATCCGTGTAGAATTGGAGCTACATCGCGTCCGTATTTATTTTTCTCCGAGACTACGAAACTGCGATTCGAACCTGCGACCTCCCGATGTACTGGTTCAGAGGCAAGTACTCTAACCACTAGACCAGCAAAACAGTTATATTTTGATATATTTTCTGCATTTTTTATAATCAACTTCACCGTGATTATAAATGGGTTGTCTTTTTCTTTGATCCACCCGTTATAGTAGCATTATTGTAAGCCTTTACTTTTATCAAATAAACACATTGAAAAACAATTAGGACTGCCATTATGAATACTTACGTATCATCTCACATCATGTATTAAGTAGTTTACGCTAGTTTGGCCAGAAAAGTAGTTCAAGATCATCGTGAAGTGTGTCAAATTCTTCGGCTTAACTCTCGTGATTCTTTTGTAAGAATTGAAAAATGACTATTCAATACGATGATTATAGTGACTCATATTGTGTGTAAAAGTAAATTTGCTTTCTTTTCATATTCTTAGGGCTCGCGTATATTGCTTACGGTCGACTGCCGAAGGCAGCAGTTGGCATGCAAGGTTATTTCGCATATGGAAAACAGCGAAAACGGGGAAAACTTAGGGAATTTCTTTCCTCCTGAAATAATCAGGCGAAAGTCAGGGAATTTTGGAAATTTTCTGGAATTTTCTCAATATTTACTTTTTGCAAGAATTACGAAAAATGAAACCGACTAGACAAAAAACTGAACAGTTTAAAAATAAATATTTTTAATATTTATATTATTCTTCAATATATACGAAAAAAATTGATGTCAGTGCCAAACACTGAAAATTTAAAAAACTGAAAATCAATTTACTATAAACCTCTCTACATTTGCATTCGATTTGTCGATACACAACCACATCATTATTATCATAGATGTGTTTATATATTTTTTTATTCATTGTCTTCGGCATAAAAAATTCTGTTTATAATAAAGAACAGGTTCTGTATTTGCTTTTAATGTATTTTTCTACTTCACAATGTTTGAATTATTTTTCGAAATTCAGTTTTTCAAAAATTTTATTTAAATTTTTAACATTCCCATCTATTAGGTGTAGTTAAAAGAAATCCATTATTTTTGCGATATATGGCTTTAGCAATCTGTATCTCGCGTTGTATAAGAGCGATCGGATTACGCGAAATGGCATTAGAAAGATAAGATTTCGTACTAAAATAAACATCTCAGACAGTTTTGTGAATGCTGACTCAATATTGTTTGAGCGCGCGCCAAAGATGGCCACCAGCAACGTGAAAGTACGCCATACTTTGCAGTTTTTGTTCGATAAAGACAAAAACGCAAGCCAGGCGGCTGAAAATATAAACAGTGTTTATGGTCCTGATACTGTAACAGCCAATAACGCGCAATTTTGGTTTCGTCGATTCCGTTCCGGTAATTTGGATGTCAAAGATGCACCACACTCTAGAAGGCCAATTGTCGAAAATGTCGATAAAATAACGGAAATCGTCGAGTCCGACCGTCATGTAAGCGCTGTTTCGATTATCCAGGAGCTAAACATTGCACCCATAACCGTTTGCAACCACTTGAAGGAGGCCGGATCCAAAAAGAAGCTCGATGTATGGGTGCCACACGAGTTAACGCAAAAAATCTCATGGACCGAATTTCCATCTGCGAATCGCTGCTGAATCGCAACAAAATCGACCCATTTCTGAAGCGGATGGTGACTGGTGATGAAAAGTGGTTCATTTACGACAACGTCAAGCGAAAACGGTCGTGGTCGAATCGCGGTGAGCCGGCGCAAACGGTGGCCAAGCGAGGATTGACGGTCAGGAAGATTTTGCTGTGTGTTTGGTGGGATTGGCAGGGAATGATCTACTATGAGCTGCTCCCCTACGGCCAAACTCTTAATTCAGACCTGTACTGTCAACAATTGGACTGTCTGAAGGAAGCAATCGCCCAGAAGCGGCCAGCTTTGGCCAACCGAAGAGGAATTGTGTTCCATCGGGACAACGCTAGGCAGCACACATAGATAGTGATTCGCCAGAAGTTTCGGGAGCCTCGTTTGGAGCATCTTATGCATTCACCTTATACTCCGGATCTGGCACCAGTGATTACCACCTGTTCCTGTCTATGGCGAATGATTTCGCTGGTAAAACATTCGCCTCAAGAGAAGCTTGGGAAAATCGATTGTCCCAGTTTTTTGCCAATAGGGACGAGGGTTTCTATGAGAAAGGGGGTATCCATTAATTACGTGAGGTGATTTTGGCGATTTTTCGACCCCCTCTCTCCCCCTGGTGAGATGTGAGATTTTGCTCGACCCCCTCCCCCCGCCCCTAATCTCACGTGAGATTTTTCAAAATGCATACGTTCACGGAAAATAAATTGTAGTAGAAGTAACTGCGGTTGTAGTACCATTTACTCCATCATGTAAAGTAGTAGGGAGACTCTCCCTACGTGATACAAATTACGTGATTACTAAAATCACTAAAATTACTTAAATTACGTGATATTTGCCGAAGCTCCCCTCTCCCCCACGTGAGATTGGGTGAGATTTCGCTCGACCCCCCCCCCCCCCCCCCTAAACGCCTCACGTAATTAATGGACGCCCCCAAAGGCATCATGAAATTACCTTCAAAATGGCAACAAGTTATCGATCAAAACGGTGCACATTAGACCTAAATCGGATCATTCTAACTATGCTAAATAAAGCCTTCAATTTCATGCAAAAGTAATGGATTTCTTTCTACTACACCTTATATTTTATCTTAAAAAAATTATTTTATCCAGTTCAACATAATTTTCCAATAGAAGGATTGAATTGAGAGTTTTCTTTGTTTTTTCAAGTCGGTTAAAAATGTTATGTTTTATTTCACAAAAATGATTCATTGCTATTTCTACATATTTAATTTTTCCCGTATAGTTTGTAACGTTTACATACTAGTATGGTCGAAGCGATACTTAACTTGTAGTCTTTAACTTTAAAACATATGGGTCATTCCATGTCAAATCGACAAATTTTTTACCTGACCCCCTTTGATTTCACTGAAAATTTTCTATCTTTTTCTACCCCCCGAAAGTTATTTTTCAGAATTTTTTCAAATTTTTTTTCCCGACTCAAAAAAAGTTATGAATTTTTGAAAAAAACCGCTCTTTTATTTTTAAATTGCCAGAACTTTTTCAAAAATTGACTGTTTGGGAACTTTTTTTTTCAAAATTTTTGTTTTTAAATGTAGTTTTCGAAAAAAAATATGAAAAAATTTTCAGAATCCCAGATATATGAAATATTTTAGTTTTTTTGAAAAAACCGTAATTTTCTCAAAGTCCGACCGTTTTTTTTTTTTATTTTGCTCTAAAAATACTTCAACTAATTCTGCAATGATCCCCGTTAATCAAAAGATGTGACGACAATCGCTTCTAATTTTTTTTCCTGATTATAAAAAAATTTTTGTTGAATTTTTGCTGATTTTTTATAACTTTGTTATGAAATTTTTTTATTTCCTCGTGAAACCTCAAAAGTTAAAAAATAAAATATTATTGGAGAATTTCAAGTGATTATCGTCCAAGAAATTGTTATTTAAAAAAAAAAATAATTTTTTTCTCTCATTGACGTTATTTTTTTACTCTTATGGACGTTTTTTTTTGGTACTGAAATATGACAACTTAACGTCATTTTGGTACTGAAACATGACAAAATAACGTCAATGAGAGAAAAAAATTATTTTTTTTTTTTAAATAACAATTTCTTGGACGATAATCACTTGAAATTCTCCAATAAAATTTTATTTTTCAACTTTTGAGGTTTCACGAGGAAATAAAAAAAATTTCATAACAAAGTTATATAAAATCAGCAAAAATTCAACAAAAATTTTTTTATAATCAAGAAAAAAAATTAGAAGCGATTGTCGTCACATCTTTTGATTAACGGGGATCATTGCAGAATTAGTTGAAGTATTTTTAGAGCAAAATAAAAAAAAAAAAAACGGTCGGACTTTGAGAAAATTACGGTTTTTTCAAAAAAACTAAAATATTTCATATATCTGGGATTCTGAAAATTTTTTCATATTTTTTTTCGAAAACTACATTTAAAAACAAAAATTTTGAAAAAAAAAAGTTCCCAAACGGTCAATTTTTGAAAAAGTTCTGGCAATTTAAAAATAAAAGAGCGGTTTTTTTTAAAAATTCATAACTTTTTTTGAGTCGGGAAAAAAAATTTGAAAAAATTCTGAAAAATAACTTTCGGGGGGTAGAAAAAGATAGAAAATTTTCAGCGAAATCAAAGGGGGTCAGGTAAAAAATTTGTCGATTTGACATGGAATGACCCATATATATTTGATGAAAACAGAGTGTTATTTATTTGACCCTAATCTGGGTCATTTGCAAAACCTGTATGAAAAACCTGGAAAAGTCAGGGAATTTCTGAGACAATAATGCGTAACAACTCTGACATGGCATGCCGAAAGCACGCCGACGTCGACTGCTGAATTCGGCAGCCGACCTAGTGTAAGCGAGCCCTCATGGTGATGAGAAACCAAGGCTACGAGCCCAAGCACACCATGTTCACCGATCCTCGATCGAGATTTGTTTCACCCAAATTTGGTTATCTTAGTTTTGTGAACTTGATTGTTGAATTTTATAGGTTAGAACTACAATAAAATGGCTCATTTTGTGGGCAATCTGTGAACAATTGTGAATCCAAATGAATTTTCATAGTAAACACGCACCGGTGTAAAAGATTTATAATTTTAAAAACATTCTTGTTCGGTTGCTTCAAAATGGACCATGTAAATGTATGACATTTGCAGTCCAGCGATACTGCTTAGCGCGTTACCGTTGACGAGTGCTATAATGTACATATAAGACTTGTACGTACACTGTAAAAAATTTCGGTATAAAAATTAATATACAAGTATAGGAAGTTTTTATGCGGATACCGCTTATGAAATTTCAGATACGATTTTGAAATTCCAAAACAGGTTATTTAAAAAATGAAAGTGTAGTTCCGTAATATTAATATACTTGTGCGTTTGAAAAATAATGCACGTGTAAAGAAACAATCACATCCAAGTATATTGAAATCAAGAACCATTTGCTGATATCAAAATACGAGTGTATATTAATTTCACGGAACCAAAGTTTTGCCTTTAGTGTACACTGTAAAAAGCTTCTGTGTAAAAATTAATACACAAGTGTATGATGTTTTTATGCGGACGCCGTTTATGAAATTTCAGATAATATTTTGAAAATCCAAAGCAGGTTATTTTAAAAATAAAAGTGCAACTCCGTAGTATTAATATACTTGTGCGTTTGAAAAATAATGCACGTGTAAAAAAATGTTCGCATCCATGTATATTGAAATCGAGAACCATTTGCTGATATCAATATATGAGTGTATATTAAATTCAAGAACCATTTGCTAATATTAATATACGGGTGTGTATTAAAATTACTGCTCCTAAGTATTAAGTTTATTTCAGAAATTGATAATTGCAATACGTTTTTATGTGAAAATTATCAAATTAAGACCACTCAATTCATATACTGTATGATGCTTTCGGGATACTTGTGTATATGATTTCTTTCGCAGCTTTATCCCATAATTAATATTGAATACTTGAATAATAAAATTTAAATGCAGTGAAATCACTGCACGTATGTATTTTTTTCTTTATATATGTATTCCTCAGAGGCACCTTCCCCTTTTACCATCCCCTCCTTTATTCCTTCCATCATTCACAATCCTTCCACAGTCCCTCTACATTCCTTCCAGAGTCCCCCCCCAGAGTGTTGACCGCATCCACTCTTTCCTAATGCACTACTGTATCGCATTTGCACGAGGGCCCAGGGAAACTGCGGAAAACCTGGGCCGATACAGGCGGCTATATTTGGCTGAGTTTCATTTGTATTACCATCAGAAACTCAGAAAAACTGCCTCCCACTCAGAGGGTGACGCGCAAACCAGTGCACGGGCTCCAATGCTGCTTAACTTCAGTGACCGCCGAGCCCGCACACCGACCGCGCGCCCATCTCTGTCCACTGCACGCATGTATTTGAAATTCATGTGATTTCGAGATATCGTCCGGGTCAATAATTATGAAAATCATAAAATGTTTCTTCAATATTAATATACGAACACATTAAATTCAACTTAACTGTGATTTGTTTTTGACAAACAATTGTTATTCTCAGTGGCTTTTGTCTTGGAAATTTCTGAATCGAATCACAGTATTCATGTACTGGGTGGTATTATTCCGAGAAGTATATCATCGATATTCCTAAAGATTTGTCTTATATTTAACTCAGCGTCGATGAGAAATAATATCAGATAGGAGTACAATCACGATACTTTCAAATTCCAATTCGGTTCCACATGTATTATATTTTTCAGGCAGCCGTAAATAAATTTCAAACTTGTTTTGTATTTTCAATACTCTGTTTTTTATAGTTGAATTAATATACAACTGTTGTAATATTTAATTAAAGACACGGGTTAATGCAATACATTTTCCACAAATTTACAAACTTGTTTTTGAAATTCCATGTTGCATCGATGAAATTCTATGTCCACGTTAGAATTTCATGTTCCTGTTTTAAATTTACGGTACAAGTGTTTCAAATTTAATTTCATCTACTGAGTTCGTAAAATTCAATTCCTTTGTATCTTAAATGTATTGTAAATTTCATATCATTTTTTACAGTGTAATACCATATCCGTCGGTGCACTCTGGAAAGGCTGAATCAAACGCCAAATGGCGTTTATAGTAATTTATCGTTATGAAATGCTGGAATCTCTCGATTTCGCGTGCTACATATGTGTACTAACATATAAACACACATTGCCATTAATAAAATGATGAAATTATATTTGTGCAAGTTATTTCTTGTCCTGTAGGACCTGTTGGTTTGTATTCACCAATAAACTTTCAGAAAAGATAGATTTAAGAGTAAGATGCAGATGGACCGAGCGGTCAGGACAGAGGGAGATAGCTGATTCCGATAATATTTCGGAAAAAAAAACGAAAAACTTTCCGCTATTTTAAAAGACGACACATCTAACGCTTCATTTCTCTGAAGTCAACGAACATGGTTACTAGATACAGGAGACCAAACTCCAATGGCGAGAGACTGAATAAAGTGTACCCGACATGCGAGTAACAGGGATAGCGCGTCGATCAAACAGACCGATAAATATAGTAATATATCGATCGACGAGGTGAAAGTGATCGGACGAGGTTCTAACCTCACGCAGACCGGTCGTGTGTGAGGTGACCATACTACTTTAAACGACTATATTCGCTGTCTTCAAAATATGTACATGAGCGTTTTAAGCGAAAATATATTTCAAAAAGAAAAGAAGTGAGCCGTATCGTTAAAAAAAGATTAATGTTTTTTATAGCGAATTTAAGCGAAAATCAAGCACACAAAATATTAGGCTGTGCAATCATGACAACGTATTCGGCAATTATGCTCGGGAACCTTTAACTACTCGGTGAGGATAATTAACAACGAATATTACTTATTCTTATTCTCCGAAGTAGTAATAATTAGTTAAGGCGACTAGGCATCGAAAAAACTCGATTTCTTTCGTTTTTTTATATTCTGTTACTACAATTTCATCCGAACCTTTCGGCGCATAGAAAACTCAAAAAATCTTAAAATTGCGCTCAGGAGAGCACTAAAAAACTCCAATACTCCGTATTGATTGGTACATTAGAGATAGGGACACTAAAAGGTCTTCGGCTGTACAAGCATCGAAACTGTATGGACCAGATTTTCGTATTCACAAGGCAGAATGCTTTGGGCATGTACCGAAGCGTATGGGGAATAGATTGCAGAACTACAAGAAAGCAACCCCCGGAATAGGTGGGAAGGAAAAATTGACGGATTTTTTCATCAAAGAATTAACGTTGTATTATGGCCAGGCAATTCGAAATAGCAATACTGTGGAAGAAGTGAAGAACAATATCTGGGCAACATTTCACCACAAATGCTCTACCGACCGGAAACCGCAGCACGATCACTGTATATCAAGACAAGACAGCTGGTGTGCTCGGCAAAAAGCTAAATGTGACGGCTCACAGAAGGACTACACATTCAAACCTGCACTGCATGCCAATGTCCAAAAAGCAATAAAACCAGTGTACGAAGATTTAACTGACGAGGAACTATTGTCGAGATTCACGGGACATTATACACTAAATTCAAATGAATCATTTCATTCGATTGCGTGGAAAACTTCTTCAAAAACATTATTCGCCAGAATTGATATCGTTGTCATCGCAACAAACTTTGTTATTTAATGACGGTTCGATTCGTTTGCGGGATATTATGAAAGAACTACGCTTGGAGTACGGAGCGCGCGCCGTTGAAATGTACAAGTTGCGTGGCCAGAAACGCTTGTTGGATGCGGACAAGAGATCGCAAGCATCGAGAAAAGAAGCTAGGGTGGAAAAAAACCGACGATCCATGATTGCTGCCACAGAAAAAGCTGAAATTTTTGTAATTAAGTTGCAATTTTTCTGCCGTAGTATACTGCGTGAGAACTTGGACGCGTTTTTCTCAAAATAGCATTTTATACTAGTTTTACCGCCATAACTCAAGAACGATTCAAGATATCGCCTTGATTTAAAGAAAAATGAAGATATCAACTTTCTCTACAAAACGAACCGACGTCTATATAAAAAAATTGATTTATTATTATTGTTATTACAACAAATGTCATCCGTTTTTCGATCTTTTTCAAATTTTAGTCGCCGTTTTTTAAATTCTTATGTTTTTATTTAAATTTTGGTTTCAGTCTGTGTAGGAACATCTGAAAAGAATGGTGTTTGAGAATTGGCGAAAATTTCAACCAGCCACTCAGAATCGTGGCAATGGGGAGCTGTGCATCAGATACGTGGTTTTCTTTATCCGCCCCTATCTTTTTGTTTTGTTTTCATTGTTATGGGGTTATGTTACTACTGAGCAGAATTTTTCCTGGACGTTTATAACCCTTTTGCTGATCATCCAGTGCAGTTTGAATACAATCCACAATACGTTTTTTAGAAGAAAAAAAACTGAAACGACGTATTTCGTGGGCTAATTACATTACGCTTACGGAAAACTGTCAATCATTTTTCAATCCATTATAAATATCTGCTAAGAAAGTGCTACCACGGAACCGAAAAAATAGGTACTGTTCGACTACCTATCGGACTAACGCTTGGTACCGTGAAAATGAGAATTCCCAGTACGGTTATAAAATTATTAATGTTTTTAATAGCGACTTTGTTCGACAATCAAGCATACGAAATATTAGGCTGTGCAATCATGGCAACGTCGTAGACGGCACCAATGCTACCTATCTTATCCGTATGCGGTAATTATGCCCGGAAATCTTAAACTACTGTCACAGGATGATTAACAACGAATATTATTTGTTATTATTCTCTTAATTAGTAATAATTACATAATATTGATTTGATAACTACCCAGGTAGCAACATATTATCTATATGGTATCCGAAAGATATCCTGAATGGATATGGATAATTTTCTGGTTGTCCAAAAATATGCCGTTTTGAATCACAAATAGTATCACTAATGACCGCTTCGCGGAAAACTTATATGTATCAATTAGTTAACTATACGGCAACTTTTAATGGTTGACTGATTGACAACCAAAGGTTAACTTTTATCGGTCGTCGGTACGTTAGCGTGGAGTTATCAAATCGATATATCCGAAAGATATCCTCTTAAGACGGAATGATGCCTCATCGCGGTCGGTATGGTAGAGCAATTGTAGATACCCAAAAATCTCTGAAACGGCTCTTCAGATCCCGTCGAAACTTTGCCAAACGACGTCAAATAGGTAGACGAACAGCTGTCTGCCCCTCAAATTTTCTGAATTTGAGAAAAAAAACGTAGATCGGGTTATCATAAGCCAATCTACGGTTTTTTTCTCAAATTCAGAAAATTTGAGGGGCAGACAGCTGTTCGTCTATCTATTTGACGTCGTTTGGCAAAGTTTCGACGGGATCTGAAGAGCCGTTTCAGAGATTTTTGGGTATCTACAATTGCTCTACCATACCGACCGCGATGAGGTGTCATTCCGTCTTAAAGGCATGAGAATGCCAAGATGCCACAGGCATCTAAAAGTTGACAAAACGACATTCAAACGGTATCAAAAAGTGCTATCGAATGGATATCTATTATAAAAGGCACCTGCGGATAAGGCCTAGCTAAACGAGATTTGCGATAAAAATAAAAAATATTCAAGTTAACCAACGGTTTTAAATGATAATCGAACTTTTATATCAATTAATATAAAATATAAACAAAAAATAGCAACTTCCACCATGAACATAAGCGAAATTAAATGTTTTTAAAAACCTCGACAATAGTCTTTATTTTACTATGGTAGGATAATAAGGCCTACGTTTTTAACGTACTTAAATAATTAATCTGCATGTTATACATTTGGTATTTCCGATCAACAATCATATAAATGCACAAATTACATTTTAGAAACGCATATAAACTATACATTTGCATATTTAACCGTCATCAAGGCACTTAAGGAGGTACACCAGCTTCATACAATGTTGCCATGCTAAACCATGGTCAAATTTCAAAATGGTGATAGATCAAAAAAAAATTTGGTGAGTATATTCTTTAGTATTATATATGTCAATACAATTTTTTTCAGATTTTTTCATTGTGCCGTTATCGAATAATTGAACATTGAAGTTCACGTGTATAAGCATAGGGTTTTTATAGATATAGGTATATATTCCGGGTATAAGAATAAACGCTTGTGAATTATTTGTAACAAAACGGCACAACCAAAAAATCTGAAAAAATTTGTATCTACATGAATAATACTAAAGAATATGATCACCAAATTTTATTGATCTATCACCATTTTGCTGAAGCTAGTGTACCTCCTTAAAGTCAGCGGTATCTTCAAGCGACAAACCGATATACTCCCCATGATACCACTTTACGCATTTTGTGCACTGCATCATGTCAGCTGTCCTGCTCACTTCACAGTCCTGACCGTACCAACTCGCTTGCTCTTGTGAACCACGGTTGCCTTTGGTGGTGGAGATCTTTTAATTTCTTTTCTTATCTTCATTATTTTTATTGAACAGAGCTTTCGCGATCGGAGTTCCTCTGTAATTGATGGCTTTTCGTCTAATCGTAGGTTATTTTTCTGTAATTTTTACTGGTGAGGGCATAAGTTGACTAAATGCCACTCTGAGCCGGGTGAGCGGCACCCTGTCTTCATGATCGTCCGAACTCGAAGTACCGTGAACCATATGGTAAAAACTTCCTGTAGGCACAAAAAATGGAGATTAATCAATTAGGAACCAAATTCACACCTTATTTACATTTGTAGCATCTTAAAAGTAATAAAAGATCCATTAAAAACAACCAACCTTGTTACCAGAAGAGAGAGGATAATAAGGCCTATGGTTACATTTGGTAGGCCTTTGATACCCGTCGACTACGTGTCTAGAAAAATCAAAATGTAAAATATTTAGACCACGATAGCTCATTCAAATTTTCAAGATCATAAAAATATGAAGTAATAAAGAAACGGTCAGCAAATATATATAGCTAAGTGTAATATTACAAGAAATACTTACGATTGATCCGGAACGAATTTTATTATTCGCGCCGCGCGGCGGTTCTTCACAATGCATGATGCAACACTGGCGACGGGGAGCGTGTTATCTGGTGTTATCGCGCATGCGCTAGCTTGTAGCGAAATCTTGTAGCTTGTGCGTTATGCGCCTGCGTGTGTAGCCTTGAGCGAAAGTGCGTATTCGAAATTCGATTTTCGTTTGTTAGGCCTTATTACCCGCAGGTACCTTATATATATATCCATTTCTTTATAAAAATCAACTTATTAATAGTTTAGGATATTTCATATAGCCCATTATTGCCTATTTTTGGTTATTACATGATATTTTAATTAAGTTAATATTGTGTACGATACGGTTATCGCCGTATCAAACTACAACCTTAAATAGAACACTCTTATGGGCCGGAGTCCAGAATGGTTGCACTTCTGCGTAAGTGTTATAGCTCTGTTAGTTTTTTTATATTGAGAAAAATGTAAGAGAGGAGACATACCCATCCCATAATGTATTTAACACACTTCAGGAGTTAAAAAATCATAGTGGGGAGCTTCTATTACGACTGTTTTTTTCTATACTTACTGCTATGGACATTTTTTTTAAAGTGAAATTAGAGGATAAGTCAGCCATCCGAAATGCTATCACTGATTGTAAATTAGTCCATACAATCGGGAACTCAACGAACTCCTTGTTTTTCATTTTTAAATAATCTGTAAGTAAGAATTGATACGTTTTCAGAGTGGGACTGAACAATTCCAAAAAGTAATTGTTAGTGTCTGTTGATATATTTAGACTATCTTCTTCTTCAAAGAAAATATAGAGTCCATGCAAGAGAGACTCATAACGAATGTCGTAGCACCAAGATGTCTTGGCATGCGGAAACTGGTAGTTTTGGTTCCAGCTTTCCAAGCTCAAGATAAAAAAGAAGTTACTCCTCTAAAAGTGTAGAATTTCAAGAGGCGCGGCAGTATCTCGTCGCGAAGTACTAAAAAGCAAGGGGTACCAGGGATATATTGAATTCTCAACTTAATTCTCGGCCTTTTTTTTCCTACCTTCGACGTTTATTTATAGAAAAAGTAATACAAACTTAATCTTCGAAATAATCATCCTCAATTTCTCTACACTTTCGCTATGTATCCGGCAATTGTCAACGCCCAGAGCACAAAATACAGTGGTTCTGTTGTGATCAATTGATTGGGGTTTTTTTTCGACCTTTCGAAAGATCTGAAGCGGCTATCATGCAGGTGATGTGCAGGGATCGGATGCGATAACAATCCAAAGGGGCCAAAATGTGACCATGCATTGCCCTGATGCAAGATTATTTGGCTTCATCCGTTACCAGTATAAGGTCTTTTTTCGCGGTACTCGGTGATGGCTCATTGGGATTAACCGACGATTTTCGCCACTTTGCCCTATTGTAGAGAATCCACTGTTCGTCACAGGTCACAGTTTTATGCAAGAAGTCCTTTTTCTTGAATCTTGAGAGCAATGACATAACACCATCAAACGTCTGCTCTTATTCTTAGCGCTGAGTTCAGTGGGGACCGAACAATTCTGTTTTTGAACGTACCCAAGCTTGTAAACGTTTAAAAATGGCTTGCGGTGTTACTTCGAGTTCCTGTCCGAACTCTACCAGTGTACAAGAAGGATTTTATTCCAGTAGTGCTTCCAATTTTTCATCCTCAACATTTTGGCTGTCCCGGACTTTTCCCCAAAGCCCCACAAATCATGTCCTGAGTATCCGCAGCATTCTTTCCAGTTGAAAGTAGAAAAAAGGTAGTGCCTCAAACGTTGCTTTTCGAACGACATTGCAACTACGATCGATTTTTCATGTTATATTCACAGTAGGCTCATGTATTATACCTCGTCTTGAAGCTGAAAGGGCGTGCTTCAAAATAAGTAAACGGCGGGGAAAATTCTGATTCGAATAGGTTCTGCAATCGATGAAACGTAGCGGCCGAGAATTAAGTTGAGGACCTAATACTTACGCGCCAGTATGCAAAAATACCAGAAGTGTTTTTTTTACAAATGAAGTATATAGTCATTTGTAAAAAAAACACGCGTCACAATGAATTTTTTTCGATACTTTCGTTACATAATTCGAACCTATGCTTTTTAATGCCCCGATTACGATTCAAATCCGTCCAGATAATGCTGAGATATCGTTATCGTATCAATCAAAGGTGCAGAAAATATAATAAATCTTGTGGATGTCTCCTGTAGGTATCCAGTCAGCTGACAGAAATTGCGAAATATGCATGCGTTTAGTTTTGATTTTGAGTAATATATCGTCTATTATAGAAAATGCATACCTACTCCATTTACAGTTGATTTGTTCGCCTCAATTTTATTTGATTTTGGTGAACGTTCAGAATTAAGAATTTGTCGATTGGCTTACCCTAATGTTTAGTGAGTGTAACAAAATTCGTACATAATCTCACGTTTAACCTATATATAACTTCGCCATTTCTGCAATTAACAACAAAATGTACTACGAAAAGATTATGGCTTTCATTCTTTAGAATGAATATATTTGTCTGCATCATTCGGCCCGCAATAATTTAAATTACTTCAGGCTTTTCATTCACATCTATCTGGAAACCGTAATATGCGAAGTATTAATTTTGCTCATCAGTGCTTTAATATTTCGAATCTCCATTTGTTAAAGAGCCACATAAATTAGTTTTGTTATTTTTACCAATTTTGGTTTTCGCGCGTGAAGAGTGATTGATATGTAGGTACAGTGAGGATGTATATGAATGTTTTGAGAAAGAACTTTACTTTTTCCAATCGTTTTTAATATCTTTATTCTCAAAACTTATCGAAAATGACAATAACCAAGGATATAATACTAATATAAATTTTTCTAAATGATTGTATCGCTTTAAGGGGTCTTCTCACTTTAGACGCTAAAAAAGGCCATTTACATTATTTTTTTTGATAGGTTTATATTGTAGATGTCTATTTAAAAGTTGTTACACTTAATAAATACACTCTCGAAATACATTTTTTTTAATCCTATGTATTTATGTAACTCAAACAAACTTTAAACGCGTTTTTCTCGACATAACGATTTTCGACGGCTTGATGATAAAATCTTTAAAACTACAGAACCGAGCCTTATGAAATTTTAACCACATATTCTTTACAACGATAGCTATAGCGCATACATTTTTTTTATTATTTTGATGTGTACTATTTTTTTGGCCGAAAACGGTGAAAAGAAATACGTTTTTTTTTGTTTTTTTTTTTCGAAAAATGTCCGCCATTTTGTTATTTTTGCATATATCAAAAATCGTATGATATGCGCTATAGCTATTAGAATACTGAAACTAAAACCGTTTGACTTTTTTGTTTCGGCTGATCCATTTCCGAGATTTCATCAACAGAGCAGACCTACAATTTTTTTAGGACCTTTTTTTGACTACTATTTTCGTCTATAAATAGTGACTTCAATAAATAATTTTTTAAAATGAATTTCTAAAGTGTATTTATTAAGTGTAACAACTTTTATATCAATATCTATGATTTAAACCTATCAAAAAATTCATGAAAATAGCCTTTTTCAGCGTCTAAAGTGAGAAGACCCCTTAAGAATATTGTTGACACTTACTGTTACAAGCTGCGAATTGGAACGGTCCTTATTCAAATTCGCCTTTACAAAAAAATAGAGATCTTCTATAGAAGATATATAGACAACGACCAACCCTCGCTAGTCTCTAATTGCTCTTTTACAACCGATGTCTTGAGCAGGGTCGACCTGAATGATATTAAGAAAAAAATCGTCACATATAAAATTAGTAGCTTTGCAGGACCAATATTATAGATCGTTCCAATACTTGTCCAGTACCAGTATGTCTGATGTGAAATACTATTATATGGGTGATGCTCTCGAAATGATCACTTTGCAGGACAAAGTAATTTATAAACAAAAATGTTATTTTTTTTTCATTTCAAAGTTGCAATTGACTCCAGTTCTAAACGATATAATATAACTCTCTATTGATTACACTGATTTGTCAGATTTTAGGGATTTTAATCGAACGAAATAGTAGGGCCAGAGGAATAATGATGCGGAAAGAGGAATGATGCAAACTTTTTCCTATCCAGCTTTTATTGGTTTAGTACTATCTTCATCTTCTTTTTCTTTGAATATTGATATCGCTCTTCTCTTTCAACTTCTCTCGTCCTACCCTGTTTAAGTTAAATGTTAGTTTTTCAGCTTCTCTTTTTCTACAGAGCCTCTCTTCGTTCAATAGCGGCATGGCAATAATCTAAAAGGATCATTTTTATGTAACCCCATGCATATCCCCACATACGTAACCAAGATGGTGCCATTGCTCCAGCACATCCATCATTCCTCTGGATCTCACATGTCCCCAAAGGAATGATGCAAGAGGAATGACGATTCAAACGGGTTTTCGATACACAGCGCGGTGTATTACGTTTTTCTAACCTCAAAATCGGATGGTGAGTAGGCGTCTAAATGTTCCACCTGAGCAAATAAAGAGAGACTTATATAATTGAAAAATGATACAGTTCAGAATGATCAATGACCTCATAACACACAAGGTCTGTAGAAAAAAAGCTTAAGATACAAAAACGATACGACGCAATCAATCTGTTTGGAAAAGTAGATATACAAGGCACTGCTCTGGCAAGCATGAGCAATTAGCGCCACCCGTCAGACAATATATGAACTTATTTCCAGCTCTGCAGAGGAATGACTTTAAAAAACAGTTACAAATGTTCGTTATTTATTGTGAGATACCTGTGCTTATTTTTGTTATTTTTCAGCGAGGAATTAAACAAATGTCCAATGGTTTCGAGGATCGTTTTTTTTTCTGATATTTTTGAACTTTCATTGCTCTTTCTGGTTGCTAGTGTGTATAAAGTCTGGATAGTTATACTCCAGAGCAATGATTTTCATAGACAAAATGCAATTAAAAAAGGATAACGGAGATTTTTCTGCCCAATTTGTTCTGTAGGATGATTTCGAAATATTAAAAAAAAAACACAAAGTAATTGAATAGCATCTATTCAAAAGGTAAGATCGAATGATAATTTCGGGACGATTACCCATATAATTTTACTTTGTTTTATTTTTCATCGTAGTTTCCATTGTACGGGGTCTTCCCCTTATTACATTCCCCACCATATTCCATTATTCATCCCCACCTTGCGGCCGCAGCCGACATCCCCCTCCGTATCGCATTCACCATCACATTCTTGCCATGTGTATAGGGAAACGGCGGAAAACATATACCAATATAGCCGATCCCAGGTTCGCCTCCCAGACCTCTTTCGGAGCTAGTTGCGTGTCGTCGAGAAATAAATCGCGGGCTACAGTCATACACACATGACACATACACGTACCGGGCCGTGCGCACGACATCCGTGTAGAGCTGGAGCTACGTCACGCGCGTATTTATTTTTCTCCGACACTACGAGACTGAGATTCGAACCCGGGATCTCCCGATGTTCTGCTTCAGAGGCAAGCATGTTAACCACTAGGCCAGCCCACCGGTTTGAATTACCCATGTACTATAGATATATAAAACTATATTATAGTTAACGGCCTTGTATTCTTTCACTGCAAATAACATTACGTTTGTTGTTTCTGTTTTTTAGATATGTTTACATTATTTATCTATTATTATTACCCCTAGATTACCTAACAGATTACCTTGAAGTCGAACCTCGAACTTTTCGTATGTGATCACGCTCTAAGGGTGCGGTCCACTTAGCGCTTGTAACGCTTGCGATCGATCATACGAGATAGACCTACGATCGTGAATACATGGTCCATCAGAGGGAGATGAATGCTCGCGGGCATTATGAGGACGATCTGGAATCATCCCAAGGTCCAGCTCTACACCTCGAGGTCACCTGAGTTGAAGAGCGAATGGATTAATCAGACCCGCAACCACTAAATTCGGACTAATTCAGGTTGTGGAACTGTGCCTAAATGAGAGACCCCCCCCGAGTTGCTACGCCCATATGTAAGACCGTGATAGTGACACCGGAACACTTGTTACAGCCAATTACTTATCGACCGAAATAATAAAACTGTCTCTCTATTCTTTCCGGGCATACCTAAAGTCATTGGAGCAGAACGCAGAGAAAGTTGAATATTTACATCTAATAAGCCGTTTTTCAGTAATCGCGCACGGATATACATTGCTTTTCTTTAATAAAATGTTTCTCTCAGGTAACACATCAAACGAGAAAAAGTGAAAGTCTAATTGTTTGAAGAAAGCATTTTACGCATAAATCGATGTGAAAAAGATTGGATCCTACTCTCCTCATTTCCCTACAATCATTCTTATATAGGACGTCTTGTTCGATCACTTTCATCTCGTCGACGTCTTGGTCACTATTTTTAGTGACCAAAAATAGTGATATATCACTATTTTTATGGATTGGTTTGATTAAAGAAACACCCGCGGCGATATCTTCAACACCTTTATTTTGCATAGTGTCGTGTCCATATTGTTCACCAAGCATTTTCTTGAAGGTAACGTTTTAAAGAAAATTATCATCAGCGTCATAAAATATCTAACCGACATAAGAATTTGTCAAATGTCGACTTCGACAAATTATAAAACATTTTTTATGAAAATCAATTTAAAAAATAATATCGTTCACGGTTCACGGAGTTCATTGGAGTTTGAACTCTGGTATCTATTCGGAGTACAAATATGTCTCTGCCGTTTGACAAAAGACGGCCCCACCAGGAGGTTATGGTTGAAATTGTCAGATGTAAAACGTCATATCGTAAGGTTGGACATATGGCAAGACCATAACCTTGAAATATTAGCGATTTTGTAGCAGCATCATATAATTTTTTCGTGCGAAATAGTCGAGTTTTTAGCCAAATAAACGTCTTTTGCGGGAACTTTTGATTTACTTCTTTAAGCATGGCCAGGTGGTCCCCATGATTTCCTCTTCTTTGGGTTATCGTAGTGGATCCATTTTTCATCGCAAGTGACTATACAATGCAAAAAAAAACTCATTCGCTTATGCCTGGCAAGCAGGATCACTAAACATATTTTTTGCTATGTGCGTTCAGTGGTATCGGAATAATAAAAATGGCAAGCAACATCTGAGCGACCCCTTTAATTATTTGCGATGACATATAAACCCAAATATATCAACGAGTATAACAAGTCACTTACCTTTAATTGCTTAATTCTGGACAGTGTTTCAGTACCGATTCATCCTCACGAATTAAAATGAAAGGAGAGCATGCAGACGAATAAAAAACTTCTACTCACCTGGAATATTATGTTATATTTGTATTTGCATGCAAGATTGTATACAGGTACATGCATACACACAAAAAAGTACACGTGCCCTCGTATAAGTGTGCGCTTGTATAAGAGGTGAGAATGACTTCTTACCACGACAAAGGAAATGCGAGAAACCTTGATCCGTTGACCCGGTTGTCTTGGTTCTTGGCTAAGGTACGCCACAACCGAGAAATCTCGAGTGGCGAGAAAGTCGAGAAATCGCTAATGCCGAGACAACAATACCCACGCATGGGGCCTCGCCAATCCCTCACGAATCGTTCTTGGCATAGCAATACAAATTTGCGCCCTCTATCGCCACTTAAAAGACGTTGCTTAACCAGTTATTTGAGTTTGCGTATTTATCTATCGAACATATTCTATTTGTTGATAAAGTATATTGGTTCAACATACATTGAGGCTGCCTCCATAACATAATGTTTTGAAGGCTAATATCTTATGTAATTAAGTGCACTACTTTTGGTAATTTCAAATTGAGTGGTGGGACAATAATGTAACCCATTGTCATCAAAATCGATTTTAGCCGAAAGAACAAAGCTATTAAATAAAATTTGATGAGCCAATTGGAGGGTTATTTGCTTATAAATTCTACTAGGCGCATTATTTTAAGTTAATTTTAGTTATACATAATAAAAAAACTTCAAACAAAAATATTCTTCTAATTTGGCATTTTTGAAGATGGAATTAAGTAAGAATGAGTTACTAAAGATGCTGAGTGCAAAACGGACCTCGAATTTGTTCTGTATGTGCATATTACGTCACAACCCGCGAATTTTCTCTATGGGCATGATACGTCATAATCAGAGCACAGTAGTAAAAAATAATTATATTAATACGTATATGATGTAGAAGTCGTTCAACGGATTTGAAAGTAGCCTGTCTAATTACATTTCTGGTTCAATTATTGTACGGTTTATTTGGCTTAGTATTAGATTATTTATTTTTGCTCACTTTTTTAAATTGATTTCCATTTATAGTAGATACTTTTTTTCTAGATTATCCACGATGTCTTCACTCGTTTTCACTGTCCGCCGTAGAGATCGAAAAAGCTCCTCGCAAATATTTTTTTCCCCCTTGGTCATGAATTTAATAGCCAACTTAAATCTGTTGCATCCACTGAGTGTAGAGAGGATATCGATAACGTCATTTTCACTCTTGTGAAATTTGAGTCTTTCGAGACATGTAACGAGGCAGTCGGTGAGTAGATCCGGGGGAATTTCGCTCCTAAAAATTTTACCACACAGCATATGTCTGAAAAATGTTTCGTTATCAATTATTGTTCATGTTGTATTAAAAAAAAACTTTCTACGTCGAATTTCATGTACAATTTTCACAAATTTCTCTGTATTTCTTCCTTGGGTATTGCGTTCAAACACGGATTAATTTTTTTTTTAATCGGTTCTCGGATGATTTTTTCGTAACTTATGTTTCATATTGATAAAAATTCCGAACTCTATTTGAATAATTCTATTAAATATATGAAACGCATGATGGCGTATACGATGTGCTTTTTGATAGACGATTAGATTTGTTCTATTGAATTTTACCTGGACTCATGCAACAATCGAAATTTGTCGGTATGATCGACAGATCCCTTCCATGCCTGGCGAAATTCATGACTAGTTGTTGGTATCGTTTTGGTAGAGATCTTCACCGACGACGGTTGGTTATTAAGCTTCAATCTCTGATTTATAATCTGTGTATTCGCGTCATTATTTGCGATGCAGTTCCACTTCACACCGACTTTCGGTATCATGTCTTTGCGGTGTAAGGGTTGCAAGTGGGCAGCCTTGACCTGGATGTTTTTACATTAATCGATTAAAAACTATCCCCATATCGGTTAAGCATCCACTCAGGGCTCGATATACTACGTATATTTTTTCCAAAATAACGAATTAATCCTACAATTAATTCGAAAAATGTAATGTTTCGAAATGTTTTAAATGTATCCCTTCTTCCTCCCCCTACTTTTCTATATGGAATACAAAGTGAAGAAGGTTGTTCCAGTAAATTATTATTACAATTATTTAATACAAAATAGTCTATAGATTTTATTAAATATGAGAACGGAATATTATACGGAACATTATAAAAAGGAACGAAGGGAATATTACAAAATGTCTTTTCAGAATAATGTGGACTTCAAAAATAATTTAGCCATTTCCGATTTTGATATGTTCAATATTTTGATAATTTTTGTCTTACCATTTGGCTGAAGTCTTCGTAAGTAGGCACAGCCTGCTCGATGGCGCGAAATTTTGCATCATTCTGCAAGCTGTATAATGCTTCAGCCTTAAGGGCCTCGTGTAATTTTTCTCCGAGCTCTTCGTAATCAATGGTTTCTTCAGAAGCTTTCATGATATCAAGCTTTAATGACAAAAAATGAAACCTCTAGATGGAGGAAAACCTTTCGAATGTCAACTATACTTGTTATTACTCGTTGTTAGGGTAACACCTCGACGGTGTACGCAAACCTGTGTATAACTATATCGAATATCGAGCAATGGTAAATATACCAAGTAGGGGATTACCTATCAAAAAAGTCTCCTTGGGTTTGTGTTTATCATCTTTTATCCATTTATATAAATTTGAATTTTCTGAATAGCTTTCCTTTGATCTGCGTTTCTGAATACAGTGATGTTGATTTTAGTTTTCATACCATTATTTATCGCGTGATACTTACCGAAGACGTTTGTTCGGGTTTGGATCTACTTTTTTATGCATTCACCCGTGTAGGGATTTGTTGGGGAGTCCTCAGATCCTACCACATCGATATAGCGATTCGGTAGGGGCACCGCACATAAGGAGTCCTTATTGGGATCCAATTGGGTGCTGTACTGTTCCTCGACGAACGCCGTTCGAGATTTCTTACCACGATTGAATCGAAAATATGTGAAAAGTCACGAGAAAGAACTCGACGTGTTGAAACATAACCTGCACGCTTCGACAGCGTGTCCGTGCGTGGTACTATTATGTCTACATTCAGTAAAATAAATAATAAACGGTAATTACAGTGGATTTTCAGGGATGACATTCAAATCGACTTTCAATGCTGTTGCTATATGATTTTTGAAGGGCGGGCGGAGAAACGAAACGCTTATGCTAGTGCATTGTGTGACGTCACCAGTTTCAACTTATTGTAGCACAATATTAATTGTGTGTACGAATGAATATCACGACAATTTTTAAGTGTATGGTAGATAATTGTAACTATTATTTACATATATGTTAAGTTGAAGGAGTTAGGATTATTAGAAAATTAATTTTCGATGTTTAAACATCCTAATAAAATAGACACAAGCTTTGGCAATGTTGCGCGGTTCTCTTGCAATTCGAGGCTGTTAGGTCGACTGCAATGACTATGACAGGTCGCAGCCGTGTTACGCGCGTTTCGTGCCGATTCGCTTTTTCAGAGGATATGTTAGAGAAAAAGGAGGCAACAAATCATTCAGAAAAAAAGATTAATGCGCTGCAAAGTTTCTGATGGAAAAGACGATTTGTCACTGCTTTTTCTTTCAGAAAAACCCAAAGAAAGGAGTTCTATGGCGTCAAATCGCACGATCTTGGTGGCCAATTCTCATCGCCGCGGTACGATATAACACGATCATGAAACTTTGTCTGCAATAACTACATTATTTCGCCCGCAGTGTGGCAGGTTGCGCCAACTTCTTAAAAGAATACGTCTTGCAAGTCCATGCCGTTTAATTCATTCCATAAAAAGTTTGTTATCATCTCACGATAACGAACACTATTGACGGTAACCGCATTTCCAGCAGCATTCTCGAAAAAGTACAGCCCAATCACTCCTCCAACCCAAAATCCGCACCACACCTAACTCGGGAAGCTGTTGAATCATTTGTGGATGTTTGTTCTCCCAAATGCGACTTTACTTCCCCTTACTCTCATTTAAATTTAACGTATATGAAATCGGCCCGTTACGTCTTTCAGTCTGCTATTCCCATAGTTCCGACGTTGCCCCATTTTAATACATACGCCACAACAAGCCTCACTCTTTCGTAAATTGGTCGCATATTTTTTATTCATTCTCATTAATTAGATCAATAACCTGAAGTTCTTCGGTAGTATTGTTGTGTACACTATCCTGCATAAAATTTTCGTTTTTTGGATCACTTTCTTTACAAGTGCGAAAGCATTGGAATCTGTCAAATGGCGATATGACATCTGGTGGCGAAAATCAAAGTACATTCGGGGCAAAGCGTTCAATAGCAATTATACGTAGTCGTGCGATAAAAGTATTTAATTTCAATAAAAAAACATGAAATCGGTGAAAATGTTTAAACAAGGTTTCCACAAGTTTTCCATTGCAGGGAAACGCTTTGTGTACGTGAAAAATTATTTCGGAAATGTACAAAACCTATCAATTAGAGGTTTGGATGAGAGCCTTGAAAATTAATAAAGTGAATGCAGGCACGAAAGTGTACTCACTACATTTTCGGAAGGACGATTATATACTACCGGGTACGTAACCTTAGAAAACGGGGTAAAGGCTGCTTTATTGACTTAAAAAACCAACATTATGCACCAATTTCGTCTTTTATTCCATATATTTTTAAAGATATAACCGCGAAAAAACGATACTTGAAGACTATCGCTGTCCCATCGTGCATTGTACCAAATTCTGGAAATGCGGAGACTCGTGAAGGTCGAATGAAAAGAGCTCGAAAAAGAAATCTGAAAGAAAACATCGCCCGAAGTTGATACTTCACCATTAATTGCATGGGGATTATTTCGTAGTTGAGACGTTTGTAAACAAAACGTTTTGAAGCTGTCAGCACCAGTAGCGCAAACGCCGCTAATTTCACGACATTTTAAAATGTGCCCTGCCTTCAAAATCCGTTCGCCTTCCACAGAATGGCGTTGTTTTGGATTGGTACCGGCCTAGTCACAAGTTGCACTCATACTTATCATAATTTAGAAATTTGCACTAAATTATACGACTGTTTGCGTTTCACGATCCTCTTATGCCATGATTTTCAGGCTCCGCCTATATGACGAATCCCAATACGCGACAAACTGAACATATTGTTCCATGGAACCGATTGGTGGGTCGTGGGTCGCCAGACTACTTTAAATAAATAGTCGAAGAGTCACACTGGATTGACAAATTACCGTTTATTGACTAAAAGGATGATTGGATTATTACAACGTATATAGAGAACTTGAAAAATGGAACTTTATTAACGCTTTAAGGAAGTAAACTCTACGAAGACGATACACGCTCCTACTCTACTATTCACATCGGTTCGTAAAGACGTAGAATTTCCCGCGCGTCCCTCGGTCCCAAACCTCCAGATTTCGTGGTCGATTACAGACTGACTTGTCCCATCTTATAAAGGTGTTCCTCGCCTCCCTTGGCATCCCCTACCACGTAGGTGTTCCTCCGATTATCGCGGGGTAGTTTTCCACCATTTCGATGGGTGAAGGCGGAAGAGCGAAACTCGGTATTTTTCCATTAGCCGTAATGACAAACCTGGCCGAGGCTCAGGTTATCACTTCAGCCATGGGAAAAATAGATAGAACGGATAAGAAGGAGCGTAAATCCCCGGCCTCTACAGGATACGCGCTTCGGGGCTTAGCGTTATTTGCGCTAGATTTCTCCGGAGGAGCCATTCTGCCAGAAGAGGGTGTTGAGACCCATCGGCCCACGCCCCGTGACGCGGCGACGTCGACCGGCCAGTAGACGGAGGTACGTCCTCTTTCCTCGATTTCAGGGTACGGGAGAGCTGCCTTTGGTTGGTCCTCTAGAGCTTGGCCAACCGTCTCTCGGCCTTGGCCTGCTGCATGGTTGTTTTCCTGCAACAAACTCGACACAACCATGTTACCAATTGAAATTTCCACGAAGCGGTCCGCAACCCTCCAATAAGACACAGCGATGCGATCCCCTGGAGAGTTCTTCCTGTATTAGACTCGAGTGTAGTGGTTGGACGTCCGTTTTTCCGCCTGTACTCCATCTGGAAGGACAACCAACAATATTTAGGTCGAGTTTTGGGCTGGACCTACCCTTGGACAACTCGAGGTTGTTTCCCGGACAAGTCGATTTTCTTTATCAGCCGCGGCCTTTCGCTGCTTGAGCTATCATCCTGAAAATATCTTCGGAAGGGTTTCGCATTCGCGGTATGTACCATCTTTACTCGCAACCCAGACTTGGTGGGGTACCGATAGACCACGTGGTTTTTTTTTCGTGGTGCACGCTGATTACCTGATACGGTCCGAGCCACTTGGCCGATAGTCCGTGTGACGGTGCTTTATTCAGGACAAAGATCCAATCCTTTTCCTCGTATAGAGGCATCGGGTTGCGCCTGGCACTATCGATGTATTTTCGATTCTTCTCTCTTGCAATCAACAGGTGGTGCCTGGCTTGATACAGTTGATTCCAGTGCTTCTGATTCAGTTCATCGAACTTCTGCTGGAGATTTGACGTGTTCAGTTGTTCGATTGCGCTCGGGAAATTGGACGGGTGAATGAACATGACGTTGAACGGGGTATCTTGAATCGAGGTATGGAAGCTATCGTTAAACGTAAAGGCAATTGCGATCATCTTCGTATCCCAGGTCGTGATGTTGTTCGTGCACATCGTTCGGATTAAATCCTTCAGGACCCCGTGAATTCTTTCAATCGATCCGTTCCCTTGTGGGTGTGTAACCGTTGTTCGTATTGGTTCGATTCCCAAAACCTCATCGGAGTATGTCATCAGTTTGTTATTAAACTTCTTTCTGCTGTCGCTAAAGGAATCCTCGACCGACAGAGCTGGAATTTGACAGCAAGTTCACGGATTTCCCTCTCGATAGCATCAAGTTGCGTCATCGAGAATTGTTTCGGGCGGCAAGAATTTTGAAATGTTTCCTTCCTTGTTGTAAGTGGCCTCGAATTAGCTGGTACAGTTCTTGCTTCCAGGCGTCCTCCCGATATTGAAAAAGCGTTGCGTATATTTGTCTCCTTTCTTTTATTACGCGTTTGTCCCACGTTGGTGGTTCGGGCTTTTGCTTAGTGAGAACGATCCATAGGGAATTGACTTTGGGGTAGTTTGGTCTTATGGTCAGCTCGTTAACCCTTCCTTGGGGCAAGGCTAGGTTGTTAAGGGGCCAGGCCACTTTGAAAATTTCAAAAAATCGAAAACAAGCAAGACTTGAAGAAATCGACAACGAGGAGCAATCAGAAGGGATTTTGTACGGTGCAGGAATTGCCGGTTGAGTTTAGGTAAGAGTTTTTCATGGTATAAACTTTAAACGTGTTTTTCTCGAAACAACGTTTTCAAAATCTAGCTCCATCGTATCTCTAAAACTAATAAACCGATTCTCTTGAAATTTGAACCACATATTGTAAACATGATTCGCAACAAAATTACTCTCGATGGTTTAAAAAAATTTATTTTTACTCTTTTTTTGCGAAAAACTGCGAAAAAACGCGTTAAATTTTTTTTTTTTCGTTTTTCATCTGCCATTTTTTTATTTTTTGATAAAACTTTATATCCGAGGATCATTTTGTAGCTGGTGTCATACTGAATCTAATGGACTTTGATTTTTTTGTTTCAGACAAGCCGTTTCCGAGTTGTGATGGAGCTACCTAGCCCATCTATTTTGAGGCGTTATGTTAAACTATAGTTTTTGTACTTAAAAATGAATAAAAATGAATTAATTTTTTTAAAATGTATCCCAAGACTATTTATCAAGCCCTACAACTTTTATATTCATATATTTTATAAAATTGTTTTAAAAATCGCGGAAATAGCCTTTTTCGTGGCTCCAAAGTGGACTGGCCCCTTAACTCGCTGCGTGATGTCTTCTACATCGTCGAGTTCAACCCACGGGGTTCGTTTCCATTTTTTCGGTTGCGAGGCAGGTTTCCTCAGAGTTTCGACGCTCCGAAGGATTTGGCGTATCGCCAGTCCTCTCTCTTCTTTTGAGCACGACATTCCATTGATCCCTAGTTCACGCGGTATTCGCGATAGCGCATCTGCCGCTACTTTTTCACATCCCTTTTTGTATTGGATGTCGAAGTCAAATTCCTCTAGGCAAATTCTCCACCTGAGGATTCGCGAAGACGGATCCTTTATGTCGGCCATCCAGACGAGGGCTCGGTGATCGGTCTGGATCTGGAACTTGTATCCTAAAAGATATTGGCGTAGTCGTTGTACTGACCAAACTATCGCTAACATCTCGTTTTCGGAGGTTCCGTAATTTTTCTCCGCGGCGTTCAGAGCACTAGAGATGTAGTACACTGGGTGTCCTTCTTGTGAAAGGACCGCTCCTAACCCATGATCCGAGGCGTCGGTTGTGAGCGTGAACATCTCCGTGAAGGCACGACTTCAGTTCTTCGAATGCTTTCTGGCATTTGTCGGTCCAGTTGAATTATGCGTCTTCTTCGTGAGGTCGACCATAGGTCGAGCGATGTGCGAAAAGTTCTTGATGAACCGTCGGTAGTAACCTGCGAGTCCCACGAACGACTTGGCCTTTGTTGGGTTGGTTGGTACCGGGAAATCTCTAACGGCTTAGATTTTCGCGGGGTTTGGTTGGACCCCATCTGCTGTGATGATGTGTCCTAGATATTCGACCTCCGATAGGAGATACTTGCACTTTTCCGGCTTCAAAGTCAGTCCACATTTTCGTAATCACTCGAATACGGTAACTAGATTCCAATTATGTTCTTCGATCGTTTCCCCGAAAATGACAATGTCGTCCATGTATACCCAACTGATTTTGTGATTTAGTCCGACTAGGCACTGATTCATCATCCTCTGGAACATAGTTGGTGCGTTTTTCAGACCGAATGGCATTCGTTCATATTCGAAGTGTCCTTTCAAGGTTGAAAATCCTGTATACTTTTTTGAGGTCTCGTCCATCATGATTTGATGGAATCCAGCCTTTAGGTTAAAGGCGCTAAAGAATTAAGCATTCCCGAGTGAATCAAAGATATTCTCGATTCGGGGCATGGGATAGGCGTCCAGTACCGTATTTTTGTTTAGTTTCCGAAAGTCAATGAGGATGCGCCACTTCTTTTCCCCGCCAGGTCCAGGTTTCTTTGGGACGACCCAAACGAGTGAGTTGAATGACGAATCGGATTCCCGGATGATACTCATTTTCCGCATGTCGGCTACCTGAGTCTTTATTTCTTCGCGGTGGGCGTGAGCTGTCTTGAAGTTGACAATGTTGATCGGTGTATCGTTAATTGGTATAATCTTATGCTCCACGTGTGGTGCGGCTGGTAAGTCTTGACGTGGAGATGTAAAGATGTCTTGATACCTTAGGATAATGCGGCTGATTATCTTTTATTGCTCTGGTTCAAGGTGGTCGGGGTTCGAGGCTTCGAGCAAAAATTTGTGTTTTTGTTCCGGGCTGAGGCAGGTATTATCTGTTTCTCCACCTTCCATCTTTACGTTCGTAACCCTGATCTAGTTTTCGTCGAAGATCATGACCTTGTCCATCGGGTTTTCAAACATTACTTCTGTGTGGCCGTTTTTGATCTCGTTCACATACGATGTTTCAAATATATGTTCCTCCCCGTTTTGGACTGTCCTGTCGTAGACGCCCGTGGTAATTAAGCACTCACGGTCTCGGCCGTCGATTGCTAATGCCATTATCACGGCCGTGTGGGGTGGTATCGTAATTCCGTCGGTGATCAGGGTGCGACTTTTTGGTTTCAGGATAATGCGTTTGTTTGAAAGATTATAGTCCCTCTGATTCATGAATTCCAGCCCCATGAACCCGTCCTCGTGTATGATAGAATCGTCGGGTAGCACATAGAAGATGCTGGTGACTACAAGATATCTCAATCTGATCTTTTCGATAGACACGAATCGGCTGGTCCCCATGGTGAAGCTTCTTTTAGCCTTTTCTATCGGGAACCATTGTGGTATACGCCCTTTTTTTATCAGGTTTAGAGAACTACGACGTTTAATCGCCTGCTTCTCCTGAGTCTCTTGTTCGATGATGTTGTACACTTGTGGTGGTTTGGGCAGTGGCCTTGTTTGATAAAAATTTCCCCTCTGGGGTCTTGGGTTACCTTCGGCCGGCCGTGATTGGGTGCTTCTTCTAGGTCTTGAGCAATCCTTCACGAAGTGTCCCTTATCCTCACAATTATAACAGAAGGACTCGGCAGCGGCTATGTCGGCGTTCACGGTAATCGGTGTTTGCCGAGTGCCTCTGTGCGTGTTCAATGCACCGTATTGTCTTCATGGAAGCTGACTGCTTCAGATGCTGTTGGGCCAAGTAGGCTGGCAATTTCGCCCTTTCGGTGTTTGCTGCCCGCTACGCAATGTTGGCTTCCTCGATCTCCTGAGCGGCTTGCTGTGCGGCTGCGAGGTCCGAATACGTGTTGATGTAGACTTTCAGGTTATCGGAAACATCCTTTCTGCATCCTTGGATGAACACCGTGATTGCCTGATCGTAGACCAATGGCATGTGGTCCAGGGAGTCCTTAGCTTGCTCCCTCTGGTCAGCGTCCTTCACGGCGTGCAAGGCGTGGTTGAAGTTCGCGATGTACTCGAGCATGGTTCCGGTCTGCCTTACCTGACGAAGCTTATCTATGCAGATTTGGAAACCAGGTAAGTAGCCGAGTTGAGTCGTAACGAACTCGACGAGTCCAGGCTCGGTGTCGACGAGCCCGGTCGCGAGCCGCGAGAATTCGTGCGATATTTTATGCACGAAGACCACCGAGACAAACGCCGCATTTCGCATTTCGCAAACGCATTTCGCAAATCGCTTGATCCAATCTAGTATTGGTGTCGTTCTCTCCAATTCGGGGACCAACAGGCGCACTCAGTTGCCTTCATTGATCCTTCCGAGGGCTGTTCGATTAGATTACTCTCGAGCCGTGGATTGTAAGGATCGTCCGGCGGATTTGGTGGTCCACCGAACGGGACGTCGTTCCTCTGGTTAACGAAAGGATTTTCCCCTGTCCTCTTGGGGATTCTTCCGGTGGGTCTGGACCTGTCGAACCAGGTGGGCCTCCTGATCTCCACTCGCTCGTCCGTCTACTGTTTAGCTCGGCTGATCCGAAGTTGTTCTTCCAGACGGCTGATTGCGTGAGGTGGTTCCGCTTCTCGGTCGGACCGCAATGTGCATTCTCTGATTGCTCCCATCTGCAGTGGACAGTCTCGAGCCGGGTCGCAAACGGATTCGGGGCGGGGTTTTTTTCTTCCTTTAATATTTCCTTGACGGATCTTAATGACATCTTGCTGCGTTGATATCGATAAGTCTCCTCGAGTAATATTCTCTGCTCTTCGAGCTCTCGGGCCGATTGTCTCGAAATCAGGTCGAGCTGTCGGATCTCCCCACGAAGTTTTTCTTCTCTCTAAGCTTGCCTTATTGATAGTTTGACCACTCGATCGTACTCGTCCTGAGCTACGTCGAACCCCGATGTGTCAATCTCCCAATTTTCCATTTTCCCGATGGTCGAGTCCAGGAGTGCGGCCGGGGGCCCGGCCCCGTGGGACGGTGCATGGTGATTTCTCAGGCGATGAATTTTCTTCAGCATCCCCTCTTGTTTATTTCGGCTTCGTGGAGCTTCCTTCGGAGCGTTTCAGCTTCGGCATCCCTCTCCTTAAGGGCACGGAGCTGATTAGCCAAGCGTTGTTTTTCTAGGTCCGCCGTTTCCACAATGTTTACGAGGCGTTCGCGCTCTCGCTGGATCTCTTGAAGCCGTTTCCCTCGAGCTTCTGCATGTCTCGGCGGTGGTCTTAGCGACTATTTCCCGATAGGTGGAAAGTTGCTCCTGGGCATGCGTAAATGTTTGAGTCGCTTGGAGTTTGCTTAGTTCGACTATGGCGATTACTTCCTCTTCCGTCGTTCTCAAGTAAACGAGGCGGTGTAATTTGAGGTAGGACGGTGGGGCTCGGTCTTGACGTTGGTTCGGGCCGGCGACGGACAGGTCGTTTTGACCCGTCGCTGGTGTCGTGATAGGTGGGCCCTGGTCATCCAGGGCCACAGCTTGTGGGTTTACTCGCTGCGTCGCGACCGCGAATATTCCTTCCTCTTCTTCGTTTATTTGGTCGGCCACAGCTCGATCTTGCTCGACTTGTCGCGCTCGGGCAATCTCGTCGACCTGAATCTGTTCCGTCCGCTCGTGAGGTCTTCGTCGGCGGGTATCGACGGCTACGTCGTCACTAATACGTCGGGCTCGATTTCTAGCTCAAAAAGCCTACCTCGTGCACTCGGTAGGCTTCCTAACATGCTTCGGATCGCGGACCGTTATACTAATAGTCTCTTGATTGTCTCTTCCAAAGTTTGTATCTCGAGAAGTCTGTATTCCTTCAGTAATTCGGCGTCCAGGTTCCGAATTTCTGCTCTTAATTCAGCATATCGCTCGGTATGTTTCGCGATATCATTTGGGTTCATCTTGACTTATATCAACTGGCGTCGTGACGCAAATTAATCTTTATCTCAATGCAGACTTCACGTTTCGCGCTTATGTTCTCGAGTTACGATAGTGAAAAATATGCTGAGATATTATTCTGACTTACAGTAGGGAGAACAGGAGTAGGGAAGTGACGTTGATGATCATTCCGCGTACTTCCTCCGATTAAGCTCTGGTCGCATTGAACCTTGGAATCTTCTCTGACAAGACGGCCCCCGTGGATCTGTGGATTGGCTGCCACGTGGCTCCGGTTCTTCGGACTCCAGTATCGTAAATTTCGCTTCGGTGATTGTGATTCACGAACTCTTTTACACTATTCTAAGCAGGCGTGATGTTACTACCGCAATAGCACTGATTCACTCGCGGGCTTAAAATGTCTATGGGAGACGCTAACTTTCGAGATTTTCGGCGCGGAGGACGAATTTCGAATAGTCGATCGTTTCCGAGGGACGCACGTTAATCAAGGTACTTTTTTTTTTAATTTGTAGTGCAAATGACTTGTCGCAGGAGACTCCAAGTTTAGAAGATCGATGTAGTCAGTATGACTTCTACAGAGAGCAGTCGCTTAACTATATCCTGGCAGGATCGCCAATTTGGTCCATGGAACCGATTGGTGGGTCGTGGATCGCCAGACTACTTTCTTTAAATAGTCAAAGAGTTACACTGGGTTGAAAAATTACCGTTTATTGAGCGAAAAGAGAATTGGATTATTACAACGTAAATAAAGAACTTGGAAAATCGAACTTGATTAACGTTTCAAGGGAGTAAACTCTACGAAGACGATATACGCTCCTACTCTACTATTCACAGCAGTTCGTTAAGACGTAGAGTTTCAGGCGTGTTCCTCGGTCCCAAACCTCCGGTTTTCGTGGTCGATTACAGACTGACTTGTCCCACCTTGCAAAGGTATTCCTCGCCTCCCTTGGCATCCCCTACCACCGGGTAGGGGATGCCAAGTGGGCGTTCCTCCGATTATCGCGGGGTAGTTTTCCACCATTTCGTTGGGTGAAGGCAGAAGAGCGATACTCGGTATTTTTCCGTTAGCGATAATGACAACCTGGCCGAGGCTCAGGTTGTCACTTCAACCATGGAAAAAATACATAGAACCGATAAGAAGAAGCGTAAATCCCGGGCCTCTATCAGGATACGCGCTTCGGGGCTTAGCGTTTTTGCGCTAGATTTTTCCGGAGGTATCGAGACCCATCGACCCACGCCCCGTGACGCGGCAACGTCGACCGGCCCTCGTCCTCGCTAACAATATATCCGAAAAAGGCTCACACGTAACGTGGATTCGATCCCAGGCCCTCTAGGTGATGACCTGTAACATTGTCCACTGCGGCAGGTGTACTTGGTTAATTCCTGAATTTTTGTATTGTCTATATATGTTACAATACATAAAGTTGGATTATTGTAAAATGGACAGATTAACAAATGTAAATAACATTATTGGATTAACGACTTAATTGCTTTTGAATTGAGAGCAATAATCACATAGAGTTACGTAACCTCTAATTGTATGTTCCCAATAATTTATTCTGGCTAGTGCGGCCGCAGTTGGCTAGTGTTGGTTAATGAGTCATCGCGAGGTACCCATGTGAAGATATTTTTTTCATTCGCAACGACATCTGTAACTCAAGTTGCAACTTAGTCCGCCATGAGCCAATCGCTCGATCGAACCACGGTCTTACATACAGGTCAGGAAACTCCACTGAGGGAGGGGGAGGGAAGTGTAGCTCGCATTCGGTAGACATTTTAAAATATTCTCATGGCCACTGGAGTTGCCCGTGTAGAGTTACCCGCTTAGGCGAGGAACGGCGGTCGGAGTGGGGGGTCTCTGTTTAAGTCCCACTCACGGTCTTACATACAGGTATTTAAACCAAGGCGATTTTCCGTGGTGGGGGTAGGCACGCTTAGTGTCCAAGGCCACGGTCTTATATACAGGTCTGGAAACGACCACGATTTAGTAGGTACGCTGGACCGATCCACGTTTCTTTACATTTTTCGCCACTACGTGACATTGCTGTTGAAGGGTACGGTGCGACAAGGACAGAATCGCTTCCGTCTGTCTCTCTCACTCTTCTGATGAAGGCGCATGTGTCATCGACCGTGACCCTAATTCAGTTTATCGCATATTTGATAGGGATACGAATTTAAAAAAAACAAATGAACACATAATAAGCTTCCTGAAGACCAAAATGATTGACATACACCATCATAATTGAGGTCATTTGCATTTCATATAACAATTCTGTAGAATCAAGCAGCTATGATGAACATAAACGATATTTATGCCAAATTACCACTTGGGGTTTGGTAACCCCAAACTTCAGGGTTCGATTCCTTAACAAGTTCGTTTTTTATTTTCAGATAACAAATCGGTTCATTAAGCTAAATACTTTTTTGCCACATTTATTCATCACTTTCTTTTTGTATGCGTATTATTGGCGCATTTAAATGATTCGATTGGTCGGGTAAGTTCTTTTCCAGTTTCTACAGTCTTCGGATTAATTAATGGCAGTAAGTAAAAATTATGTACATAATGTACGTTCCAAAATTAAATAACTATTTGTTTTGTAATTATTGATTTATTTTGTTCTCGGTTTTTCTGCATTAGTAAAAATGGTATTAACCGGGTCATTGTATTCTTCAATTTTAGCAGTATACGGCGATGTATTTTTACCTGATTATAAACGAAAATCAATTAACTGTTAAATATTCGAGTTCGTTAACGAAATACTTCAAGAGCATGAGATGACCGAGACCGAGACACACGGAGCGAGGTTATGGTTCACTTGACAATACGGGAAATAATAAGCGGCAAGGGGGGAATGGTAGGATCACAGAAGACCGTGGGTGGGGGGTACCCTCCGATAGCAGCGATGTATGTGGCGGCTAACGGAATGAAACGTGGATCGTTCAACGGTACCAAAGAATTCAGACGTACATAGAAGAGCAGTTCTTGAGGATATTGTTTCCCGATTTTATTGGGGGAATTCCCCTAAGGTTACTTCTCGATTAGCGGCGCTAACGGAAGTTTTCATTTTCGCTCTCGCTTCCGCTCGTAGGCTTAAACGCTGGGGACATAACGGGGTTCTGCTTACTCTTATAGATGTTATGCGCTGGGGGAATCATTGTGTCCTGCTTTTTCTTATAGGTACTATGCGCTAGAAACACGTGCGATCGTTCTCGCTGGGGACACGCTCGCTCTCTCTCGCGCCTTCTCGTTTTGCAAGTGCTCTCTCGTTATTCCATTGTAAAATAGCTTTTATTTGTTGTTAAAAACAAAAGATGTATTTTTATTTTATTTTTTTGTTTCCTTTGTTTATTGTTTGTATTTTATTTATTTTTATTTTTGATGAAAATCAAAGTTTTATTGTAAAATAGTTTCATTGATATGCTTCGGTTAGGCATCAGAAAAATCCTGTTTGAAGGGGTGATCCAACTACAACAGTCGTGACACAAGGCTCATTGTTATCAAAAGAAATATTTTTTTCGCGTCAACAGTTAGAAAACCCCTTAATTTTTACCTCCGTCACACCCTCCCACTCCAATACATCCTCTTCCTCCTGATAGAAGAAACACACCACCTTCCCGTGGCTTCCATTGCATAATTTTAGCTCACGCATGTTTTTTTTATTTTTTATTTTTATCTGGAAATTGCCAATCACTGATACCAATGTTTCCCCTACTACAATAAATGTATTACATAATAAGCACACGTGAACTAAAATTAACTAAGAGTGGGTTGATTGAATATTTAAATTCTTGCGTTAATTTAATTCATTATTTCGTGACAAGTTAAATTCATTTCCGCGGAAGCAAATATAAAGAGAATTAGATTCCAGAAAAGAAGAACAAAGAAGGAGAAAAAATGAAATAATTAGGGTTTGAACATCCGACTCCCCATCCAGTTCATATCCCTCGTGCTACAAAAAGAAAGGGGTATGTACTTTCGCAATTGGTTTTTTTTTTAATAAATTGTTTTAATAAACTTCAGTTTGCACCAAAATGATTTAAGCTATTCATATAAATTATTTTTCTGAAAAAAAATCCAGCACGTCGGTTTCGATCCAAGACTCTTAGCTCGAGCGTGCTTTCGCTCCGCAATGTGTAAGAGAGAGAGGTGTTTCATTCCGCCCCCCTCCCTGCCGTGACAGCTGTTCGCTCGTCACGCCGCCACGCGGCAGTTTGGGTCGCAGAATACTTGTCTTCAGGCCGTCTATAAGAACTGTTCTTCTATGTATGTCTGAATTCGTTGACGGTACCACCCAGCTCCATTGAAATCGGGCTTTGTTTCCAGACTTGTATGTAAGGCCGTATCCAAGGCGCTGTTGTCGCGGAGTGTCCTCCCCTGGCCTCGCAAGTTGCCGCGTCCACGTCACGTTTAGCAATCATGGACGCGGCGGCTTGAGGTGCCAGGAGAAAGACACCCCGCGACAGCAGCGCCTTAGACACTATAGTGGCTCATTCACAGCCCCGAATGCAGGACGCCGTGCCGACACACGGTGGGCGGAGCTTGCAGGACGTACTAGGCATCCTGCAACGTCTTGCCGGACGCCGCGCTGCCCAAATAGGGTTTTTCAATCGGCACAGTTATGGCCCACGACTGGTTGCCAGAGAACAAACGATGGCGCGGTAATTGCTATGTAAACGGGCCAGATCCGCACCATGCATGGTTGGTAATGGTAAACCATGGATGGCTGCTAAGACTTGGCCAACTATCATACGCCCATATTGGCCCAGCGACGGCTGCCGGATCTTCTGCCGGAAATGAAAAACAAAAAATGGACAAATTATGAATATAAAAATTCTAGTAGTATCTTTTTTGGTTTCTTATGCTTTACTTATGTCCATGTACATAGAATAATTGCATTAAAAACGCTTTCTGCATTGTTCAAGTTTTCACCTTTCATCGGGATCGAACCTGCGCCTTTCGTTCTAGTGTCAAGCGCCCTACCCACTTAGCCATTCTAACACTTACAGAATCCATCGTTTGTTCGTTCCTTAATTTTATGCCGATAATTTTATTCGTGATATTAAAGTTTACCGACAATTTTTTTGGTCCATTTAGGCTGTCAAAATAACTCGCTCGTTTTGGGTGAAGTTCCGAAAAGCATACTCCTGAAATTTTGCACCGAACTTCCTCTCATTATTCTAAGAGAAACTATTAACGGATTTTTGACGGCTAGCAATAGTTTTCGATATATCGCATTGTAAAGTTTATTATTTCACGCCATACGAGTATATCTATATATCCGATAGATACCCCCCACTCCTCCGGCCGCTCTGCTTCCTGGCAAACCAGGGAGGCTAGAGTAGGAGGAGTCCGATCTCTTATGGAGAGACTTGAAAAAAGTGGCTACAAAAATATGGTCCTACCGGGATGGCGCCACTATCTCCAAAATCTCGAGACACGAGCTGGGTGTGACAGAGACGGAACAAGTAAATAATGAGAAGTGAGCTGCAGTGCAGCCAGATCGCGCGCAAAAGTTACCCCCTCTCTAGTCTCTTGCGCGCCCATCACACAATCATAGTAGCGCGTGTCCGTGAGCGAGCGACGCTCGGATGTCTTCGGAAAGAGCCGAGCGCCATCGAAGTTTCCCGACCGCGCCTTCGGCAGCTACACCAACACATGGACGCTGAGCACGTTCATGTGCGGCCAAGCTGAAACGAAGGCTTCGAGGGAAAAAGCAATCTGAGCACGACTCGCGCGTGGGGTCACCCGACGGCACGAGCGAGGCTTTTAGATGATTTCAATGCTTATTTAGCTCTTGATTCTCTGCGTTATTAATGTATACAAAAAAATGTATCGCACACTCTGATCGCTTATTTTTTTAGTTTATACGTTAATTTAAATATAATAATAAATCTAAATTACAACTTATTTATCTTCTAAAATATTGTTTACGCTTTACTCACACCCGTCCTTACGCCAAATAAATTATAATTCATAAAATTAGGCGGAAATATATTTATATTCGTATTATTATATTAATTCTCATAGCTCTCATATGAAAACTCTCATATGAAAAACACAAAAAAAAACTTCAAAACCTTAGATTTCAACGAACCGAGAACATACATCTTCACATTTTCAATCATGACGAATTTTTAAGAACAATATCATCACAAACACATCTGAACCAAAACAATATACATTACCTAAATTATCAAAACATAAATCAAACAACACAAAATCACAACATCTTATACCCAACTCTTACCAATAGACAACAGGACACAAATAATAATCTTTCCACTGATCCTCTGAATAATATAAATTCGACAATCACATTAAATAAAAGGAAAGAATGGCTTATAAATCTCTCCAACATTGATATTCCGCTACACATTTCCACATTCTTGTCTCTAGGTGAAAAGTTTTGTTTTCCTTACCTGAAACTCTCAAACATAAAAACTCATATCCACAAATCGATCTCCGAACTTGAGTCCAAATTAGATTTTTTACTCGACAAACCTAGACAAATCGAAATTAGAAGCAGATTCACTAAAATCTTAAACAAAATAAATATTCCAACATCATTTTCCAACACCAATCAAATTATAAAACACACGTCCTCATTCTTAAAAAACAACCCTCAACTTTTAGTTACACGAGCTGACAAAGGAAATTCAACAGTCATTCTTAACAAATCAGATTGCATTACAAAAACTCATAATTTACTCGCAGATTCCTCAACTTACAAATTAACAAATAGAAATCCCATCAACACTCTACAAAAAGGCATTAACAATATTCTCTCCAGATGGAAAACCCTGAAATTCATTGATGAAACAAAATACAAATACTCAAAAGCTGAAAATTGCAACATATCTCGTCTTTATTGTCTGCCAAAAATTCATAAAAATAATTATCCACTTCGTCCAATAGTATCATCAATAAATAGTCCAACACATAAACTAGCTGAATTTATACAATCTAAACTTTCTAAATTAATCAATACGACTAATTCACACGTCAACGATAGTTTCCACCTAAAACATTCACATTCTAACATCTCAATTCCACTCAACTACAAATTGGTCTCGTTTGATGTTGTTTCTCTCTATACCAACATCCCATTACAACTTGTTATTCAAAGCCTTCAAAGAAGATCAAATATATTTTCAAAAACATTTCTTTTAAACGAAATAATTAAAGTCATGGAATACATCATGTTCTCAACTTTCTTTATATTTGAAAATAAAATTTACCAACAAATCTCAGGGTTACCAATGAGCTCACCTTTGGCTCCAATACGGCATATAGGGCATATGAAAAAGAGAAATTTCTGGGAAAAAAATGAGAAATCATGAATTTTCAGTAAAAAAAATGTGTTTTTGGGAAATAGACCAGAACTTGAATATGTTTTAAATAATTTTTTCTCCGAAAATCTCAAATACGACTAAAATATGAGAAATTGTGAAAAATTTGCACTAGGGACCCCTGCGGACCGAAGTCAGGAACGCTACCAACGGGACCATCTCATCGCTTGTAGAATATGTACACTTTCTGGTACTTAGGATTCGCGTCCGGATGGATGATTAGCTTGTTTTTGGGGATAATGCTTTATCGCTTGATGAAAGTATGAGAATTAATATAAATACGAATATAAATATATTTCCGCTTACTTTTATGAATTATAATTTATTTGACATAAGGACGGGTGTGAGTAAAGCGTAAACAATTTTATATAAGATAAATAAGTTGTAATTTAGATTTATTATTATATTTAAATTAACGTTTAAACTAAAAAAATAAGCGATCAGAGTGCGCGATACATTTTTTTATACATTAAGGAGGTACACCAGCTTCAGCAAAATGGTGATAGATCAATAAAATTTGGTGAATATATTCTTTAGTATTATTCATGTAGATACAAATTTTTTCAGATTTTTTGGTTGTGCCGTTTTCTTACAAATAATTCACAAGCGTTTATTCTTATACCCGGAATATATACCTATATCTATAAAAACGCTATGCTTATACACGTGAACTTCAATGTTCAATTATTCGATAACGGCACAATGAAAAAATCTGAAAAAAATTGTATTGACATATATAATACTAAAGAATATACTCACCAAATTTTATTGATCTATCACCATTTTGAAATTTGACCATGGTTTAGCATGGCAACATTGTATGAAGCTGGTGTACCTCCTTAATACCGCAGGGAATCAAGAGCTAAATAAGCATTGAAATCATCTAAAAGCCTCCCGCGTGCCGTCGGGTGAAGTCACGCGCGAGTCGTGCTCAGATTGTTTTTTCCCTCGAAGCCTTCGTTTCGGTTTGGCCGCACATGAACGTGCTCAGCGTCCATGTGTTGGTGTAGCTGCCGAAGGCGCAGTCGGAAAACTTCGACCGTGCTCGACTCTTTCCGAAGACGTCCGAGCGTCGCCCGCTCACGGACACGCGCTACTATGATTGTGTGATGGGCGCGTAAGAGACTAGAGAAGGGGTAACTTTTACGCGAGATCTGGCTGCACTGTCTGGCTGCACTGTTTCCTGCTCGAGATTTTCGAGATAGTGGCGCCATCCCGGTAGGACCACATTTTTGTAGCCACTTTGAATTGCACAGATCGGCCTCCTCCCACTCTAGCCTCCATGCTGGCAAACAGTGCTCGCCCGTATGTGCATATCACTTGCCATGTGGGATGGGTTTGTTTGGGTTTATTGAATAAAGTAGAAGCGCAGTACAAGAAATAATTTTCAATATACGATATATCGAAAACTATTGCTTGTCGCCAATATCCTTTAAAAGGTTCTCTTAAAATATTGAAAAGAAGGTCGGTGCAAAATTTCAGCTTCATCAGTGGGATATGGTTTCGAAACCTTATCCCTTGTTTTTACGTGTTACAGTTTAACGACCTGCATTTGCAAAACGCCCAAAAACAAACCATAAATGGCGGGAATAGATCTGGCAAGCCGTTCGTCCGCCTACGATACCCCAATTCTGATCGCCATATTATCGGTGCGATGGTATTGGCCCACCAATGGCTGGCATAGATCTGGCAAGCCGTTCATCCGCCTACGATACCCCAATGCTGATCGCCATATTATCGGTGCGATAGTATTGGCCCACGAATGGCTGGCATAGATCTGGCAAGCCGTTCATCCGCCTACATTCCCAATGCTGGTCGACGAATTATTGGCCGATTATCAGCAAACCGTTTAATGGCTGAATGCTGGCATTTTTGTTACGACAGGCCACCCTATATGCGAGTTAGGATGGCGCTGGGGTGCTCCGGAGCCTTATATATAAATATACGTAAAACATAGGTCCGATGTAAGACACATGGAGCCTAAATACCAGGAGGTTCAGCGGCAATGCAAAGGCGCTGAAAAAAGCGTTCTCGAAAATGTGTCGAAGTGATGGCGCTGGGGTGCAGCGGCACCTACATATATACTAATATATTGGTCAACGAGGTGAAAGTGATCGCATGAGTTTCTAACCTCACGACAGACCGATCGTGACATCAAACGTCGAAATATCCGCCGATTCATAATTTCCTCATGACGGTTCGGAAAAAAAACGCAAAAGCGAGAAAAGATCTCAAACTCAAAATGGCGGCAATACAGCCCATCTAGAAAAACGTGTTTTTTTTTCACAAATAGCTTCACGGGAGAGCGGTTTTCTCGTAAAATATAAGACCTGAAACAAAAACCAAAAAAATGACAATTTATATATTATTAGCTACGAGACTACCTAGAAATTTGCTTTCAAATTTTGCAAAAATTGGGCACTTTGAAGGAAATAAATCGATTTTTTGTAAAAAAAGCAGTAAATTGTTTATAAAAAAAAGTTTACATTTAATCAAAAAACGGTTACGTACTCCCATAGAGAATGTAATTGTGAAGCTGCTATCAAAATTTCAAATCGATGCATGCAAAGGTGGTCGAGTAATCCGTCTTCCGAGATTGAAAAAAGTGGTTTCGAGAAAAACGCGTCTAAAGTTGTACGAGCAACTCAGCGCGCGCTCCGAGGCGCTGCGGCCAAATCGATAATTGAACCTTTAACTTTAAAAAATCGCTACAGGACCAATTGCATATTGTTTTTATGACACCAAAGTATATTTAGGCAAGAAAACGTCTTTCCAAAATCCTAAAGTGGTGTTATCCCTTAACATGAATGAGGGTTAGGTACATCATCTGTAATCTGTCTTAGATCGCACCCATGTTTGGCGTATATCTATATACATATAGGTGCCAGAGCACCCCAGCGCCATCATTTCTCGTTCTCGTTTTGGGGACGAATTGAAAGGCCTCGCTGAACCTCCTGGTATCGAGGCTCCATGCTCCTGGTATCTAAGCTACATGGTAAGACAGATCAGAGCTGATATACCTAACCTTCATTCATGTTTAAGTGTGAGAGTTATAATAAAATTTAAGACGAAGTAATATACACAGATAATTACAAAAAAAGATCTTCCTCTTTTTCGTTACACAATAATTCCCATACAAAATTTAAATCATAACAAATCATATGAACAAAATGATTAGTTTATTTTTAAAATGTACAACATTCGATTCATCTATAGAATCATTGACATCATTTCAATTAATTTTCTTTCATATTACCTATCATTGATATTTTGTAGAATATGCTGTGAATATTAATTTCTATAACCCGGTCCGTTGGTTATCGGGACGGGTTATAACCCGTCCAGTGGTTAGCGTGCTGGCCAGCGGATCGGGAGGTCGCAGGTTCGAATCCCAGTCGCGTCACTTTCGTCGTGAAACGTTTTTCTTCGATATTTTTCGGCGAAAGAGGACTAATTCCGTGACTGGGAGGCGAACTTGGGACCGGCTGTATCGGTATTGGTTTTCCGTAGTTTCCCTATGCTCATGGCAGATATGTCATGGTGAATACGATTCAGAGTGGGAAGACGATTATCTGCAAACTATATATCTTGACACGGCGGGATTGATATCTTGAGTAACTTTCACACTATTGACTTGAATTTTCACAGTTAGTGTTCAAACAGTAGTCATTTTCGGTTCACGATTGAATTTTTCAATTGGATGAACGATTTGTTACTAACAATGACTTCAGCACGCTCTTTTTCAAGAGAAAAATGATGTTTTCTATGGAGAAGCCTTCATTTTTCGTATTTTTCGAAATTTTGAAGAGTGGATCGTGAATCCATACCCAGTTGGATATATTTGAAGAAAACCATTTTTATTTTCCTTTCAGATTACATTTGCGCCTGGTACAGATCCCGCCGTTTGGGCTCTCGCCGCTGGAGGACTATAATGCCAACTGCAGCATCACGCACACTTTGAAAAATGTTCTTCCGAAAAAATTACATTGTAACCACAAACATGTGTACAACATGCTGGGAAATAATAATTTATCCCGACCAATGTGTTATTAAAAAAATTCATCATTCTGATCCGTCAAATTGGTTCTTCCAGAGAGGGATACCCCGTTCAGATTTTTTTACATTTGCAACGCCGTCTACAACTCAAGTTGGCTAGCCAGCGATGGGTCTTTCACTAGATGATAGTACGTGTAAGTCAAATAATCTCACTTTGTCATTCGTAATCGTAGTTGACTAGTCCAGTACGGCCTACTAACTAGGTGGCATTTTTATTGTAATGCAGCGACATCTATAGTGAACATCGATTGGGCAACGAATGGACAAGGGCTGAAAAACAAAACATACAGAATGTGACTCCCTCATAGCGAGGCAGCCACTGGTCAGTTCATGTGAGCTCATTCGGGCTAGCGAGCTACTAGGTCATAACTCAGACAGGCTCACAATTTATACTCGGCGAATGCGGAAACCTCCGTTTTCCTTTTGGCAGTATACTAAAAAAGGATACCATAAGACTAGTAGAATTTTCATCGATATCTATTCATCCAAATATTTGCACGAAACAACCTCAAGATATACTTTTCGGAGTGAATTATACTTTTAAAAAAATAAGATTTATACTTTTTGAAGAACCATTCTTTTGTATATCTATATACTTCGTTTAGATCTATATACTTCGTTTAGATCCTAACGCACAGAATGCGATAGGATCCATCAAGAATCGTATCGGATTCTGTTCGATAAAGTGGGAATCCTTCAGGATTTAAATTGGATTCATACATTGGATTCCGATGGGGAATCTTGATTAGAATCCGATGTACGAGCATGACATTTTAGTATAAGGTACATGTAAATTACTTTTTCTGAATTACTTTTCTTCAAACTATCAACGGCGGTGAAATTTTTTGCAGTGAAGGATAAAGTTTTTCGTCGCTTTTCTTTAAACGTCAAGGAGACTCTGCCGGCTATCACGCTGCACGACTTTCGAGTGGGTCATAAACACCAGGGCTGCTCATCGGCAGTCGTGGGATAAAACTAGAGACAGCAGTGCAGGGTCTTAGGCGCGGCGTCTAGGAACGTGCAGACGAAGAGGTAGACTTTTTCAAACCTGCAGAAAAACCCTCGTGACCATTGCCTTGTACATATTGTTAAATTTATCTTCACCGTAAAACGGGATTACTTTGAATAAGTTTTGGAAGTTTTTTGTTGGTAACTTTTTTTTCACATTCTAAATTCCACCTTTTTTGCTCCAATAGAACAATGTGTTCTTTGGCTTTCAAATGTATAAGAAAGTCAAGCCTCGACCCCCCCCCCCCCCCACGAACAATTTTATATATATATTTTTAAAGTGTCAAAATAATCTCGAGTGTGGGGTTTCTTCAACAAGGCATTGAAATGAAACTTAAGTCAAAGATTAAGGGTTACTTTGACATCATTTAGATAACAAAATTAATATTTTGTGCATTATACATGGAATGAAATGAAAAACAACTATTTTTTACAATCAAATTGTCATCCTTGTTAAAGGAGAACACGACTGTGACAGGACAAAAAAGGGTCGTTTTTACGATTTTTATCTATTGGATTATTTATTTGCGATTTGGAAAAAAAGGTACGTTATTAAGCATATATTGAACTTATTTCGTGTACATTTTTTTTTACATAAATTGACACAAAAAAAAGGTTTTCTCAAAAACATCTTTTTGAAATCTGCACGCAGCGGAACTCAAACAATTTTCTTCCAATCGACTTGAAATATTAAATGTAGCTTCTTAGATGGCTTTAACAGTCAGGTACAAGCGCTTTTTTCGATTTAAGAACTGTAAAAAATATATCACTTTTTACCGACAGAGATGGGCGCGCGGTCGGTGTGTGAGCTCGGCGATCACTGAAGTTAAACAGCATTGAAGGCTGCCAATACTTGGAGCGGTGACCGCTTGCCCGTGCACTGGTTTGCGCGTCAACCTCTGAGTGGGAGGCAGTTTGTCGGAATTTCTGATGGTAATACAACTGAAACTCAGCCAAATATAGCCGCCTGTATCGGCCCAAGTTTTCCGCAGTTTCCCTGGGCCCTCGTGCAAATGTGATACAATAGTGCATTAGGAAATCGTGGCTGCGGTCAACACTCTGGCGGGAACTCTGGAAGGAATGTAGGGAACTCTGGAAGGATTGTGAATGTCGGAAGGAATGGAAGGAATAAAGGAGGGGGTGGTAAAAGGGGAAGGACCCCGTACCTCTGAGGAATACATATATATATATCACTTTTTATATAGAAATTGTGGTCGAAAGAACGCACTTTTTCAAACCCGTCTCCATTTTTTGAATTATTTTTGAATTTATTCTTTTGACAACTCAATTTTCTTTACATACTTCAATATATTCCTAATAAAACCTAAAAGTTCTTTTGACCTGGTATTTTATTCTTTTTTTTAATTCCAAAGAAAACGGTTGAAAATGGGCAATCACAATGGTGCCCTTCCTTACTTATCAGGAGTTACAAGGGTGCCCTCCTACACATCAGGAGTGGAATGAACTTCGCTTGACTTTGTTAACAGCCCATAGCATACCTGTACTGTGAACTCTACTCGATACCCTGCAGATAACGTCGGTTTTCTAAGCGAGCTCTACTCACAAGGAGACGGCACGAACGTGAGGTCGGGGATTTGGCCGATTTTTTTGTGGTGAAAGAGGACCCCTTGCACCTCACGTAGTTAAAGTAGTAGCAGGCACTACTCGGAAAATTCCGAGAAAAATCGATTCAAAGTTTCTTGGGCGCCTTATGAGTTTAAAATGTCAAGCATTTGTCGAGTCGCCGTCTGGTCTAGACGGTGAGGGCTCGGTCTTTTGCGCCGGAGGTCTCGAGTTCGATTCCTCCTTCGGATCTTATTTTTTTTTATTTTTTTATTTTTGTTATCCCAACAATTATTCAAAACGTTTCTCATCCCTACATTATTTTAAAAAATCTATTTACATTATGTGTTTTATTATTTTTTTTCCCAATAAAACAATTCATAAGGGTGGGTTATTTATTTTTCATTGTAAAGTATATGAAGAGGAACATTGGGTTTTTAATGAGAATAACAAAATCGATTAGGAAAAATTCAATTTTTATTCATATAATAATTATATACAAAAACCGCAGTGGTAATTATCGTAGAAATAAAGAAAGCAATAATTTTTGCGACAATCTTGTGCAACATATAAAAGCGGATTTTTTACAATCGCAGGGAGATTGCAATACATCCGTACAAAAACATGTCCCATTAACATTCATCAAAATGTTTCTAGTAAATTGCAGCGAATTGTTAGAGCAGAATCGTGAAATTAATTCCCGGGAAGATCGTATAAAAATCCATTCAATAATTCACCATCAATTATCGTCCCCAATATTCCGAGACATGATTCAATACGCCTCGTTTGCCTCAAAATTATCAGTTATTAGAAACATTTTCATGAATGTTAATGGGACATGTTTTTGTACGGATGTATTGCAAGCTCCCTGCGATTGTAAAAAATCCGCTTTTATATGTTGCGCAAGATGTCGCAAAAATTATTGCTTTGTGTGTTTCTACGATAATTACCACTGCGGTTTTTGTGTATAATTATTATATGAACTTTGTTATTCTCATTAAAAGCCTTGTATATGAGTTGTATATGAGTTGTTTATGAGTATATGAGTTGTTCCTCCTCATATACTTTACAATGAAAAATAAAAAACCCACCGTTATGAATTATTTTATTGGAAAAAAAAGAAAATAATTAAAAAAAAAACAATAAAAAAAATAATGTAAATAAATTTGTTAAAATAATGTAGGGATGAGAAACGTTTTGAATAATTATTGGGATAACAAAAAAAATAAGATCCGAAGGAGGAATCGAACTCGAGATATCCGGCGCAAAAGACCGAGCCCTAACCGTCTAGACTAGACGGTGGCTCGACAAGTGTCTGACATTTTAAACTCATAAAGCGCCTGAGAAACTTTGAATCGATTTTTCTCTGAATTTTCCGAGTTGTGCGTCCTACTACTTTAACCACGTGAGGTGCTAGGGGTCCTCTTTCACCACAAAAATTCGGCCAAATCCCCGACCCCACGGTCGTGCCGTCTCCTTGTCAGTGGAACCTCAAACTCACTCACCCTTCCTGAGTAAGTCAGTGAAGGACGACTTCACTGAAAAAACTGACTAACTGAAGTGAAGTTTGGGCAAACACAAATGAGCGAGATGTTGCTGAAACAGTGGGCAGAGCAGTCAGATGGATACGAATACAACTACGGAAGGTCACAAAAGCGCGACCGCAAGACATCTAGTATCCTCCGTATATTGCAGAATTGTGGACGGTCGCGATCGGATCGGAGCACATCGCATCAGTCCAGAAGGACCTCTAAAAATAACAATCACAACTTGGGCTTTGCCGTACTCGCTGACGTTGCTCGCCGGTATCCTTAATCTAGTTTGAGACGGTTGGTTAATTTCACAAAGGAATAGTTCTTACCCGAATTCGACCCGTTCCAAAGAACGCTATTTGCCGCTGAGTGGCTAGAGGAAGTTGATACATGTCATATAGTGTATGATTGGGATAATACAACTGAACTGTATTCGGCGTTTAATAGATTACGGAGAATCGCGAAGATTTAGCATAAGGTAGTCGGCCCAGTGGCCGTCAGGGTCTTAGTGATCGTCATGTTTACGCATTAAATAAGTATTTTAAGATAAAAATCAATACTTCGTACAGATTTGTGGTATATTAACTTCCAGGAGGTATTTACTATGTTGTATTACATTTTCACACCCATAAGTATACATATAAAAGAATAATCAAATTAAATATATTTCGTTACGACGTGTAGCTGTCATTTCGGCCGAATCCTTCATTAAGAGGTTAATGTGAACCATGTCACATCTCGGGTGATTTGAGAATACCTGTGGACTTGCGTGACGTAAGTTTTCCTTTATGTGATTAGCAAGAATTTGAATTTTGCGTTGAGCATAAAAAATTATAGTTTTATGTTAATTTCAACGAATTTTCATATATGATGATTACCGGTTGAGCAACATGAACACTCTGCCGATTAATCGCCACGGCTATCGATAACTGGGACAATGTAAGCAAAAAAAGAGTCTCACGCATCGAATATTAATTTATAGAAAATCAGTAAAGGAATATTGGGTCCGTAATTAGCATTGTCTGAAGGATCCACGGACCAGTAATCGTCATACACATATTCGCGATAGTAAAAAGATATACTATACATATAAATAAATGTTGTCGATTACTGGGGCGTGACCATGTCGATAACTGGGTATGTCTTGAAGACAGGTGAACAGTACTCGATCGAAATAATATTAAAAATTATTTTTTGAATTTTTTTATAAAATAATTTTTAATATTGATGTTTACAATGATTTTTAATATTGTTGTTTATAATGACTACAAATAAAGAAAAATTATAATTCTGACGTAATAGACAATTATTAGTTATGTTTTTGAAATTAATAAAGTTCCATGGAAGGGAAATTTATGTTTCAAACTATTTATCAAATGTTTTAATAAAAATCATAAAGTTTGTGACAGAGTGCGTAAAAATTATTCTGCCGTTCTATATGCAGACATAATCGAGTCAACAAAGTCCTACGAACCTTTGCATAATTAGTTAAGGCCTTATATACCTTTGGATGGTCGGAAAACAAGGCATTTTAGGATTTTTAAAAATACTAATAAAGCAATCAAAACGAGATTTAGAGGGTTTATTTTACATATCTATAGGTACCTCCAATGAGCGGACTCGTTGGAGTCGCACATGTGCACCCAGGCGAATTTTCTTTTACCCGTAATCTACATGAGTTTTGCTACCGAAGTACACACGATTATTATCAAATATTTATTTTTGTACATCTAGCCCGATTTTTAAGAAAGTCGCATTTAAGGCATTTAATCTAGGAAGTTATAGTTGAAATTTGAAGTGAATCGGTCAAAAAATGCAGGACATACGAGTCCGCCCGATTTTGAAAACATTTCTTCATAAAAACGCGTTCAAAGTTTTGAAACCATTTTTCTACATGTCTTACAAAAATGTCCCCTAAAATAACTTTTGCATATTATTTTCGATATGTTTATACATAATTAAAGTCAATAAAAAAAATTATTTTCCAAGATATATAAGGCCTCAAAGCAGTTTAAACGCATGTGACGATTAGTGGGACGTTCCCATAGCGATTACCAGACCAACTGTCATGACGGCAGGACGATGACTCGTACAATAGCATCTTATAACCTTTACGAAATATTTTCTCGAAAACTGTACCAGGCACGGGAATTTCACAACGATCTTCTTCTTCGTAATAAAAAACTGATTAAGAACGACTTAAAATAGTTTTTACTCACTTTCCTAGTTCAGCAATATAAATTTGCAAAGTCAAGCGATCTGCTTAAAGTGACGATTACTGGGCCATCTACCTTAATGGGGGTTGCAAAACGCGCATTCGACGTGGGAACTGTTTTTGTTTATCCTGATCAGACTATTCCAGAAAGAAATAAGCTCTAGACAATGACTTCGAAAAGCTGTAGATTTGAATAGCAAAACTGATCCGAACTTTCAGATGTATTGTTTTATCGAAAAAAGTAAGTTAAACCATCTGAAATTAAGTCTGGCATGGGAAAAAATGGTCGATTCCGAAGCTCGGAAAATTTACTATGACATTGTGCGCAGGACGGTTCTAGCATCCCGTTATAAAACAATTTCCTGATTAAATAATCTCCCAGAGAACCAATTTCTCCGTTCATGTCGGAATTAATAGAGAGGACGCTCCTTGCTGTGGGGGGGGGGGGGGGGGTCGAAGGCTAGTCCGAATATAAAAAGTAATTAGGAGGGAAATTGTTTTCGACTTCTTCGGAAAAGCTACGTTCATAACACCTGGTGAAATCATGGCTGTTTATGTATAGCTTGAGAATTGGCGAATGCACCATCCGTATTTCAGCGGGTTATGAACAAGTATTTAGGGATGACATGTGTTCTGGTCGAGCTCTACTGTATATGGATGAAATCCTCATTTCTATACCGAGCATCAAGGTCGATTTGAAAAAAAGTAGAATTGGTTGGCGAAACACTGGAGAAATATAACTTTATGAAAAATGCCGCTATATGTATTTTCCTGCAGCAAAAAGTCTATCATTACGGTAGCATAATATTTAAAAACGAGTTCGATTTCAACAGCATTAAATCGTTGCGTTTTGGAAAACTCCGTATTCTACTAACCTAAAACAGCTACGACCATTTTGGGAATCTGCTGGCTACGGCCGTATATACAGGTCTGGAAACTCCTATGGTGGGGAGTGACTCAGGGTGACAGAAGGGGGCGTACACAAATTACGTAACGCAAAATTTCCCAATTTTTACCCCCCCCCCCCCCTCCACGTAACAGGACCGTAACGCTTGGCCAGAACCCCCCTATTTCGTTACGTAACGGGTGCTTTGCCGTCAATAGATGCGATTGTTTTCATAGACATAACTAATTATGAAAGGATCGGGTTTATATTCATTTTATGAAGTATATATTCATCTAGTTGAATACCAATTTTTATGACAAAATCTTGAAAATTAACCGAGATATATGCCTTGATTTGACAACGAAAAAAAAATTCTCTTCATTGTCTCATCCATATCTTTGTGGAAGGTTATCTGTAAATCAAAAGTCGACAATTTATCGATATCTATACAAATATAGCTATCGTTATGCGTAGCGGTTTTTTTCGTTTTTTTTTTTACAAAATGCCGACAGTTTGAAATTTTTTTTCTATTTTCGAGACCCTTTTCTGCATTCAAGCAGTCTTTAAAAATAGTAATTAACGGAGACTTTGTCCTTGGAGTGCCATATTTCAGGTGTTTACATTTTATTTTTTTTAAAGGAAACGAGTAAAGCTTTTTGAGTGCGGTTTTTTTCTTGCTTTTATTCATGATATACAGAACGTTAAAAATGTATTTTTTGAAAAAAAAAACCAAAATGGCGGCCGTTGCAGCTCCGCGAAAACAGGTCCTCAAATCGCGGAAGGTAAACGGCTGACATCATTGCCCCCTCTTTGTTGATCTGAAACACAAATTCAAAGCATATTATCAATCTGTGACCCTTTGGTCATGGAATGACGGATGGGTTTTTCGTTTAGTACAAATTTCGGAAAATGGCGGCAATTTAAAAAAAACGAATTTTCGCGTTTTTTTCGCATAAAAAGATAAATAATAAATGCAAAAATGTATCTATCAAAAAAACGATCCGTCATTCCGTGAAGACATATTTTCTGAGTATGCTCTCCAAATTTCAGGTCGATATGTTAATTACAGCGGTCAGGAGAATGTCAGCCATTTTTAAACACGTGTTTTCGAGAAAAACGCGTTTAAAGTTTTGTAATGTGTTTACACAAATGTGTTTATAATTACTGCTAATCGGCAATGCCTGGTCCATAGAGGCATCCCTCCTTTTCTTCTAGCTGCTCATGTTGAGCTCAAATTGATTTTTTGAAAATTTCAAGGACAAAGTCTCCCTTAACAAACACTGCGATTAAAAAATGTTTTTAAAAAAATTGAAAATCGGTTCATAAGTTTTTAAGTATTCGATCGGACAAGGTCGAAAAAACTAGTTTCGAGATAAACGCGTTCAAAGTTTTCGTTCCGTGTTTCTTGTTATAAAGTTACCATTTTTTTTAGAACATTGATAAGGTTTCATCTTCATGATAGTTCACAAAATAATAAGAGCCTGTACTTTATCTATTGTAAATGATGCCACACCTGTAGGGACTGACGGCACTAACCCGTCGCCCTACCTGTTCCCACTAAAGTGACTATAACTCCGTCAATTTTCGGACTTGTGAATAAAAATGTTGCCAACATATTTTTCAATACATGTACTTTCAAGAATTATTTTAAAAAAATGTTCCTTCAAATTTTGCTTGGAGGATGTGGGAAAGCTACTGTGCAAGTTCTTGCACAGTGATTTTCTCCCTCCACTGACATTGCGTGTAGAAAGCTGTGAGCTGTCCACGGTAAAATTGCACTCGAGGTTTAAATTAAAAACTTGGACATGCAGAAATTTTGCTATTTCTGGCAGTTTTGAAATCGTGACGTAACGCAACCCTCGACCCCCCACGTACGTAGACCGTAACGCCTGGCCGACCCCCCATTACGACGTAATTTACGTGCGGTCCCTAATGAGGCAAAATGGCAGTTCTCGCTTCTGCCACCCGAAGCGCTGCTAGCTAGAAGTTAGCCAATCAAACGTAGGTCCGAAAAGCTGTACAAAGGCGCAGATCTTTCGAAATAAACATAGAGTCTGTTTGTTTAAGCTACACTTTCTACACTTTCAATAGGTACAGTAATAGAAAGTCTTCAGAAGGCGTAAGAAGTTTAGAAAAGTGTAGCCAAAACGAACACACCCAATATTTGTAAGAGCGATATAAATGGAAAATGATTGAGTATTTTTCACTCCTGATCCCCCGGGCAGAATGAGAATTATTATTTCAATAGATTGTATTTCTCATATGCTCGCACTTCTGTAATATTTTTATTTGATTTTTCGCCATTGGAGTAGATGGTGTATGAACAAACCTTGATGGTTCAATATATATTGGTTAACATGGGCCATACGGGTTCATAAGGGGCCTTCTGAATCATAGATAAACTACAGTAGCGCTTAATAAAAATAAGTCACAACCAATTATTATACCAAACGATAAACTGGAATAAAAAACTTTGCGAAAATTGAGTAGATTTCGACACATTTACATTTTCCCTGAAAACGCGCGGCTACGAAAATTCTTCTGCTAGTCACATTTTTCTAAGTTTTATCATTAATAGTTTCTTTAAACATTCGGTGAACCCCTACTTCCATTATCGTTCCGGAATCTTTACATTTTTTTACACGCGTGAGCAGTTTATGTCAGGCATCTAGAGTTATTTGATGTATGAATTATTATATAGCAATGTGGCCAGCATGTCATTTCCATAAAGCGCTGTATAAATGGGACGATTTTTAGAGTTGTCATTTTTCGTTGAAAGTTCGGTAACTTGGCTTGTAATTTTACCAGTATACCGGGATGTATTTTTACTTGATTATAGACGAAAATCAGTTAATTATTAAATAGTCGTATTCGTAAAAGAAATACCTTAAGCGCACGTAAAATTACGGACATTAAACTATTTTTTATCTCTGATGTTCTGTGGTGAAAATTTTAAAAAATTCGCAAAGATTCAGTGTACTCTAGACAACACACACACACACACACACACACACACACACACACACACACACACACACACACACACACGCACACGCACACCCACACCCACGCACACGCGCACGCACGCACGCACGCACACACACACACACACACACGCGCGCGCACACGCGCACACTCACACGCGCACGCACACACACACACACGCACACACACACGCGCACACACACACACACACACACACACACACACACACACACACACACACACACACACACACACACACGCACGCACGCACGCACGCACGCACGCACACACGCACGCACACACACACCCACGCACACGCGCACGCACGTACGCACGCACACACACACACACACCCACGCACACGCGCACACTCACACGCGCACGCACACACACACGCACACACACACACACACACACACACACACACGCACACACGCACACACACGCACACACACACACACACACACACACATATATATTTCAATTTTGGATTGTGGTTAACGCCCCAACCTCCTTAAGATCAACAAAAGGGTCATCGACGGTATTTAAGAATGTTCCAAAATGTCATGAATGATAGTATCATCTAGTAGTAATAGTCCAGCAAGCTTTCTCCCACACCAATTTGTCTATTATTTTACCAGTAAGATAAAATTTGTTCTGATCGCACGTGCGTAATCGGTCGCCTATCCTCTTCTTTTTGTGCCGCACGCGTTCTATTCTTACATTTGTATTGGGAGTACAAATAAGTCTCCGCCGTTTGACAAGATGGCCCCACCAGGAGGTTATGGTTGAAATTGTCAGATGTAAAACGTCATATCATATGGACATCTGGCAAGACCATAATCTTGAAATTTTAGCGATTTTGTTTCAGCATCCCCTTTTCTTTCGTGCGAAAATGTCGAGTTTTGAGCGGAATAAGCGTCATTTGCGGGAACTCTTGCGTTTGGCACGCATCGCCTTCCAATAATGCTTCCAATTCCGCGTCTTCGGCCTTTCGCACTTGCGGCCTTGCGCTATGTTCTTTGTCTTCGACGTCAAACTCACCGCTCTTAAACTTTTGGAACCACTCACGACAACTGCTCTCACTTAAAGCAACCTCACCATATGCTTCTACAAGCAATCAATGTGCCTCAGCTGCAGATTTCTTCAAATTAAAGAAGTAAATCAAGTTACCGCAAACTACGCTGATTCGGCTTAAAACTCGACATTTTCGCACGAAAAAAATTATGTGCTGCTGATACAAAATTGCTAATATTTCAAGGTTACGGTCTTGCTAGATGTCCAACCTTACGATATGACGTTTTACATATGACATATGTAGAGATTCGGTCGGTGGCTCTCCACTTCCGGAGTTGTCCGCGGCTTGTCCACGTTCTGAAAGGTCGGTAAGATAGGAGGAGGCAGGAAAATAAATGTGCGTTTCGTCTCGGGTACAGTGACAGACTCATCAGTAGGGCTGTGTCACTGCACCCTGCTCTAGACGCGCTGGGTGTTAGGATCTAGGGGAAAGACGGTTGTTATTCATTGGAACGCATGCCCCTACGACCGCTTGTGGGAAACGCTGGAACAATGTAGCCGCGTAGCGGTGAGATGGTGGAACTAGTAGGACCGCCACACATAACCTCCTTGTGGGGCCATCTTTTGTCAAACGGCGGAGACTTATTAGTACTCCCAATAGTATTTTTATGAAGAACAGCATTGCCAATATCTGTATAAGTTTCAGAGTCTCCATTGCCCACATAATTGGTACATTTAACTCCATACTTTTTTCACAACATTTAAACATATCGATGATGGCTTTGACTTACATTGTCACGGTCGACCAGGAACGATTTGCTGGACATTCCTCGTAATTACTACATGTATCGTCTCCTGATACATCACTATTGCAATGTTTTCCAATTTTACGGGTATTCTATCCTTGCAGGTATAAAGGACGCTTTTTCTTCTGCGTGCAGAGATCTCTCGACTTTATCTAGCTGTTCCGGAAATTTGCGGATGGAGGGTAGTACACTTTGTAGGCTCATAAACTTGTTAATTTTTATCGCACCGACTTCAAACTCTAACACTGTTTTCAAGAACGTGTACTTCGAGAAATTGTAAAAATAAAACGATTCTTCGAAATTTACGACTACGCAGTACCCTTGAAGATATTTGTTGCCATTCGCAATGGAAAAGAAACAAGATCCCGAGCAGGGAAAACGATTGGTAATTTTATTCAATCGTCTTTTTTCTCCACCTCTCTTCAAATCATTCGGTCAATGTCATATCCACAACGTTTAAATTATGAGGTTAAAAATATAGAATAAGTTTCAAAATTGAAATTTAATACAATAATGCTTCGGAATTCCTAATTTCAAATTAGAACGTCATGATGAAAGTGAAAAATTCGTCTCATCTACAATCTCGTAAGTAATGATTTGACAACGGGCACAATAACAAAAACTATGAAATCGATTCGTCATTTGCTATATCTTTAAGTGACACTCCTGCTGAGGTCAGGCATTAAAAATTCTTCCGGTCCGAATGAAGGATGCGATCCACGGTACGTTTTCGTACCGAGTGTCACGTACTTGTGCACTCGCAAACCTCAATGGCGAAGAAGACATAAAAAGCGCAAACAAACAAATACTCCGGGATTACCGCTGTTGATTTCTGCGCGAATAAACGAAAGTGGTTTGTTGGAAACGTTAAGATTAATCGAAAACCCGGTATCACGTCCATCCGCTTCGCCCTGCGGAACTTACTCGACCAGGCAAGTCATCGCGGAATCAAAGTTGGCCATACCTTTAAACGAGCAGAAGGATCACTACGATTTCGACTTTAGGTTAAATCGACAAATTGAGGATATCAATCTCATCGTCTCCGCTAGAGAATCCCGTAGCGACTCTGGGTATACTTCATTATTTTCCTATATCAAAGCTCAGAATTTTTATTTATTCGCGATTAGCAATCTCGAAAGCCCAGAAACGCAAAATTTTGAGTGAAACGTTTGAGTCCTAATTTTTCCTTTTTTTAATAATATAGCCAGCATCTTATATTGAAAAATTATTTATATTTCATACGAAACAATTGGGATATACATGCCCGAAATAAACATGTAGGACAATTGTAATTATCTATTTGCATCACTTTACTTTTGTCAATAGCAACTCCGTCTTCAAAAAATTAATTCTTTCGAAAGTATCTACGAGGTGATAAGGGATCGTCCATTAATCACGTGAGGTTTTTTGGCCACTTTGTGAGCCCCACCCCCATGGTGATGTGGGGTCGTCCATAATTTACGTGAGGCTTAAATAGGGGGGGGGGGATTTGGATAACAGAAACCCCACCAGATATCACCATGGGGGAGTGGGGGCCTCAAATAGTGGCCACAAAACCTCACGTGATTAATGGACGATCCCTAAAATGAATCACTCGCATATTCTTCCTATTTATTGAATTACTGTTTGAAGAAATGAAACTCGATGTATTCAAAGATCACTGAGATGTAACGCAAATATTTATTCGACAGTAGATTGCGAAACCCTAGACAACGGCAACTTGTTCAATCAACACGATTACAAGAGCGTTTCGATGATACTCGAAACTCGACCAATGACAGTCCAGACGTTGTGGATACCAACGGCAACGTAAACGTAAAGAGATCACTTCGATTATCCGTCGATCGTGAATCGCAACTGGACTGTGGCATACCCACGAGACGTGTAATCGGTAATTACGTATCGGAGGGTCGACCGATTGATAGGCAAAAACGCACAAGCGAGACGATAAGCGATACCGCGGCTCATCGGTTGGAGGAGAGTTACATGCGATTCAGCGACGAAGATAACGATCGTATTTCCTTGCATACCGGTCTAAGCCGTTTGTTTTCCTCAATGATTTCTCACATATCATCTACATTCTCGCTTTCAATTGCTTCATCAAAAATCTCGGAGAAACCTAAGAAATCGAAAACGCAATTGAAAGAAACGTCGTCCGAAAAAGTATTTTACATGAATGTATCGTATGTGAGGGAAAGTCCGTCTGAGCTCTTGTCAATAAGGAAGATTTTCTCGGCCGGAAATCATCTCGAGTGCGATTCATCGGTTTCAAGTGAATGCGATAGTGATAAAAAAGACCAGAAAATTATGGAATTGTTGAACATGAACAGTAGACATAAAGGAACAGTCTCTCGTATGGAAATTTTGTGCAACAAGAACACTCATCCTATTTACCCTCGGAGCATCACATGCCTTAGCGTACAGATGACGGATTTCGTTGATAGAGAGCTACCAGTCGAGTCTCGAAGGATTATGGACTATCCGTCGATTCTTTTTTCCTTGCCCTACAAACGTGATATCTCCACTGACACCAGTGATCTGATCGCATCTAATGGCGCTACCGAATTTTCAAAAAATCTAGCTTCAAACGTGGGATTGAATCTCAGCGCGATCATTGGTTTCATTCGACCCAACCAAAAGATCGTCGATTTTAATCGACCTACTCAAATGGATTCAATACTGAAACAATCGTCGATAGCCGATAGAAATATTGTTACCAATTCCGGATTGAGAAGAAGCGTCGAAAATATTAGAAACCTTCGGAGATCCAACAATGATGGAAAGTCGAATGTGATCACGGAAAACATAAATTTGTTCAGGATCGATACCGAAACGTTCGGAGAGTACGAATCGATTTGTATCGAAATGAATGATTGCGACATAGATGTTGAAGAGATGGCGATGTTCAAAAGTACGAATCCCAAGCTCATTGCCACATCGCAGCTTCAAGATGGTTATCCAGCTTGTCCGGGCATCGGTAAACGGTGTTTAATTTGTGGCCGAACGAAAATAAACAATCCTAGGTAATTGGTAATTTAGGTCTGCAATTTCCTCGCCTTTAAGGTAGTACCTCCACAGAAGAGTTGAATTAAGAAATGGTTGAAATTTGACATATATGTTATTCAATACATTATCCAAACATCTATGCAATTTGAATAAGTTTGACCACCCCAAACCTGAGATATTTACACTTAAAGTTGGCTTGGTTTACACGCAACAGATGCGTTATGATTGGCAAACAGAGCATCATTAATTTTACCGTCAAAACTAAAATTAAGAAATTGATAAAAAACGAGGATAAGCTAGAGTAAGATATCACGAATAATGTGAAAAAAAATGAGAATGATTCACCATCTAGTTTCCAAGATATAACCATGAAAAGCCCTCACAATTTTGGTGCAAAGCCTGGCAAAGCCTGGCAAAGCCTGGAAAAAAAACAATTGGGGCAAAGTCTGGACAGTCCCAGCAAAAAGTTTACTGGCAATGGTAGATCAAAAACACAATATAAAATATATTTTACGGCAATAAATGATATCCATCGTATTATCTACTAGTACCGAGTCAATATTGCGTAGTTTTTAATTTTATTTATTACTATTTAAACCAATTATCAATCTTTTAAACATGAACATGGTATGTAAACTTTTGGTTGAGATTTTCGCAGAGGAACTACCTTAATATATCTCAGTCCGGATTGGCGGTAATTCCGTACTTTTAGATACCTACGTCCAGTCTGTCGCGTTAAAGATGTAACATCGACTTCAAGACTGGAGAACGATCCATGGATCAATGTAATAAACAGAGCTGGATTGTGGGGGAATCCTTCTTCCGGATCAAAGAAAAGTGCAAAAGGCCAATAGCGGAAGTCGCGAAGAATGGCACAGCGGAAAATGCGAATATGGAAGATGATAAAAGTTCAACCACTGGTATCATCCCTCATATTAAGAAACAAAAACAGAAAATGTATATAGCGAAGAAAAATAATATTGTCATTTTGTTACAACGGAGACGAAAAAGCCTTCGATTCCAATCGATAATCCGAACGTATAATTATTTTTCACTACTTAATACTCTGCGTGATAAATTTCGTAATGAAAAATTCATTTAATGTGAAAAATTAGTGCGGGTTGAATAACTTCTGTGTTCGCCAGTAACATTTGCGATCTAAGGTTGAAATTATTTATTCTTTCCATCACAAAGTGTGAGCCTTCTGAATATTTATTGACCTACGATTAACCGAATCGGTTTATACATTTATTTATATTTTTTGGTTTCTACATTATCGGGTGAATTTTTTCTTGAGGGACCAGTTAACAAGGTGCTCATCGTCACAGCGGCCAATTCATTACTATGCGTAATTTCCGATGCCAACACGCTGATGGGTTTGCCACAGTTACTGCCGAAAAAACGGCCCGACTGGTTCGGTCATCAACTCCTGACGAGAAGCTTGTCGAAAAAATGACGTTACATTGAAATGGAATTCGAAGCCTCGCTTAGAAAAAAAAATTACATGTTGTGCGCTTACGAGTACGTAGATCGATGTTTATCTTGCACTAAACATGATATCAATGTTATCTTTGGTTTTTACTCCCTCCAACCTGTTTCTTAAATGTTCCACATCTCGTTATCCAGTGCCATGCGCTCTTTGCATGTTTCCTCCGCGATTAATCTCGCCTGGCGTTTCTTGTACAGCTTGTCGTGGGTCCTCTTCATCTCGAGAATCTCTTTCATCTCTTCTTTGTCCTCCTCCTGCAAAAATGATCATATCAAACGTTAATGCAAGACCAACGTGTTGTATCGCCAGAAATTCTATTCTATGACGAATGATGTGTCAGACGTTAATCGATGCATGATCGCCTTAAAAATACGCCATGTAGAAAGTTTGTCTGTAATTACTGTTGTTATTATTATTATCATTATTATTCTTGTCATTGTCATTTGTATTATTATTGCAATTACTCTTTTATCCATTTTTGATCGAATGATTAATTATTAATTGTCGCTAATACAATCATTGATTTTCGACAGCATTACCAACAATCAACACATTTATTTGTTCCAAATACAGTTCTAATTGAACATCAATAGACTTTGAATATTTATTATACTCCCAAATACAAATTGTATAGTTATTTTTAAAACTGCTTTCGAAAGCCTTACCGATTGGTTCAATCGAAGTACAAGGGCTCGTCGACCATCGGACATCGGTTGAGAATAATCCATGAGTTTTTTCAGTCTCTCGGCCGGGCTAACGCCTCGTTCGACCACGAGGACTATACGTGCCCACTGTGAATTTAAAACATGTCAACTTGTATATTCGCCAAGGATCTCCAAGGATAGTGCTCGTTCGTTGTGAAAGGTACATTGCTGTCGTGCAAGAATGCATAATTGTTCAATTCAATCTACATGTATGCAAATTCAGAAGTATACACAAGGTGTTCCGAATTTTAATGGAAATATGTCAGGGATGCAGGGAGAAAAATATTTTTTGGATATATGCCTTGTTCTAAATGGAATTGTAAAAAATATGTCAAGAATTTTAAAACGAAATTACGAAATTTTCCGTAAACGTGTTTTTTCCGGGAACGGTCCTTTGTACTTTCTCGAATGCTGAAGATGTTGATTTAAGACACTATATATATGGGTTATATAGAATACGACGTACTGCGATAGGAAAGAGCCCATGTAGCCGCATACTTGGTAAATGCTCGACTTTATATGTGTACGGTTACTTTTTCAGAGAAACGTACTCCCACATATTGCACCACAGGTAATCTGGCGAGGTACTGAAATATTTACGCAAAAGCAACCAACGTGCTACTTTCGCGTAGAATCGTCATCGCACGCCTGTATCTCAGCGAGATCGCGGATTCCATATAAAGTATTTATGCTCACGGATTCTTCCTCGCAATAGTTTCAAAAACACAATGAAAAGAATTTCCAAAATTCCCCCAAGCACGATTATAAATATTCAACGACGCCTTTTACCGTTTATATTTAAGCGTACCAGGGAAAAAATGTGCCTTGATTTTATTGACTTTGTAGGAGAAAAAGTAAAGTTGCGAGGAAAATCACTTTTTTGAATCATCTAGACACATGTATCCATCCGAGCGTAAGTCGTTGTGATATTCTACACTTTTCGGAAGTATAAAAAAAAATGGTTCGTCGCAAAGGTATTGCCTTGATGACTTCAATTAGGAGTTCTGTGGATAAAAAAATACTTCTAGTGAGTATTTTTGTGAAGTGATCCATTTTTCAGTCCTAATTCGATTAATGTGGCATAAGAGTGTACGCATTTTGAAGACGGCGATCTGTATCGAAATCGTAATGATATAAGATTACAGAATTTATGTTCTTTTCACCGGAAGTACTTTGTACAGAATGCGGTAGTACAAAAATCGACAACTCAAATTTTACTATTCTTCTCAACAATACCTGTCTCTGCCACTCATTTCTCGTTTCCGCGATCTTCTGATAAGTATTTCCCATCATAGCGATCAACATGTTGACGAGTAGAATTGCGACAATGACCATGTAAACGACGAACATAAACTGGAAGGTATGGAGAAAGAAAAAAATTAAGTACTTGGTGAATGTGCGATCCATCAATTAATAGATGTTTTTTCCCTAGGCTTTTTATGCAACCGTTCTTCTAGTAATAACATAAACATGTTTATTCGTTCCAATTATCGATTTCGACGATGAAACTGAAGATTAACACATCTGCCCGCTAAATATAATTTGTCAATACGCGAGCGCATACAAATAAACGCTTATCATGTTTTGTTTTTTTTTCGTTTACCACGTCTAAAGGCTACTGCCCTTTTTGTATAAAGCCGTATATGGCACGCTCTCACTGATTACCCCTTTGAAGCATACATTTTGCGTGCACGTTTTTTTGCACTTGTGTTATTGATGACACCCGCTACGCGAAAAATCAAAGTTTAATAGATATGTTTTAGTAGCTATTGAAGTCCTAGGAACCTTGAAACGCATTTACAACCGCCATATTTAATTAAAAAATACTTTTGAATCGTCAAAATCTGAATTAAATTAGGTGTAACCTCAGTTTTACACTATGCTGCAAAGGGTTAAGGGGGTCGTCTGTCTAGTGGGTCAGATCAAAAGAAGAGAAAACGGCCTTGCATGACTTCTTTGAAGAAGAGGAAGGTGTACTCTATCGTCCAGGCATAGCAGATTGATGGTGAGACCATTTTTTTATTATGAATTATATACAACAACTTTCAAACGCGTTTTTTCTCAAAACACGATTTTTTCAAACTGCTGCCATATCTCAAAAACTATTTGATTGATTCTGCTCATAGTTATACAGCATCTTTAGTACATATATAATTACAAGTTAAACTAAAATAATTAAGATTGCTTCGTTAGTTTTTTTTATCAGCTATATAGACCCCAAAATAAATCCGAAAAAATGGATTTTTTTTCTAAAGCGTGAAAAAAATTAATTTTTTCTTTTCTAACTTTATTTTAGTTCTAGATAGAGCCTCAAGTCTCACGATTAAAATTGCGTTTGGTTTTTTTATTTCACATAAGCAGAACGGCCGGAATCGTAGCAGCAGTGGAGCACCTCTTTTTATACATGTGTTCCTGTCGGGCGGTGTATCTCCGACTATATTCTATATAATGGCTAAAAAATTCACAAAGTTTGTTTAAATGTTAATAAAAATTATATACAATTTATAAATTATTTTATTTTAATGGTTTGGCACAAAACATCCCCAAAAAAGCATTAAAAACGGCCTTCACACTCGACGACCCCGTTAATGCATCACACGTGCGTTCATGGCGTGATATTGGTGCAGCTGACACTATTCCCTGGCCAGAATGTGAAGGACAAGGGGGAGCAAATCGTGGTTTCATTTTGAACGTAAATAATCCCAGGGAGGTGTGAGATATACAGCCGGCATTATGAACACGCAAAAGAAAATCTTTTTATATTATTCGAGGGGAGATGTGCAAGACTTTCCCCTTTTATCTTTTTTCATTCCGTTTTCGTCACCTTGGCCTCTATCTCGTGCTCAGTTCTCTCGAAAGCACTGTAATAATCTCCAAAGTTCGTCATGCTCATGAGAAACATTGCCATAATGCTCTCCATCGGCGATGGCATTGGATTGCTCACCGAGTCGTCCACACCTTCCGGTGTGTTTGGATTGTCGAATGACAAAAATATTATGTAGTAAGCTGCGAACAATAAATATACCTTCTTAATGTTAAATTATTTGCTAAAGGATCCGAGTAAAATATTTGAGGCTATAGCTCCATAATCTCACGACGAAAGACGACGCATTATTCCGAAATACAAAGAAGTAAGAATATTCATGCTTTTCCTTCATAGGTCTAACAAGGGGACCTTACAGGCTGTCACCCACGGATTTTGATAAGTCTCAGATATGTTGTAGAGGGACCTACCCTGAGTACCTGAGTAAAGGGATTTTATACAACGCTCTTTAGTTTTCGAGATAAAACGTTCGAAAGTTTAGCTCGTAGCTACTAGTAGCTACTATACCGGTACGGTTGCACCTTTGTCGAACCAGCGGGCGTGGCCCAGTGTGCAAGGGTCCCGGCTCTGACGCTCGAGGTCCAGGGTTCAAGTCCCGTGATGGCGTTTTTTTTCACAAAATATAAATAAATTCGATGGATGATGCAAAACCGTCTAATTATTTATTATTATTTTATTTATTTATTCATTTTTTACATTTTTTATTTCCATTTTTTTAATTACTTATTATTATTTTATTTTTCGCGCAGAAAAAAAAGAGCGGAAGAAATTATAACATCTTTCACAAGAAACTGCAGTTTATTATTTTTCATTACAATATACAGGTTTTTCTTACTCGCTATCACGATGGTCGCTTGTTACATCAGAACAATCTTGCGGGTGGTATTTGTCGTAAAAGCAAGTAAAACACAAGACCAAAGAGCAACGCGCACATTGTATAAAAGCTTATGGCTTTGCAGGCGCACGAAGTTTTGAGCAGCGTTATTGGGAAGCATGCTTGATTGACATTTAAAAACAGCGGTCTTTTCTCAATTAACTTCGATGCAAACCACGCAAATTTAAAAATCGGCACTGATCAAACGCCTTACGATCACATCTTTGTAGACGAGAAGAAGGCATGCACATGCAGTATTGAAAGTTATACCGCCCAAGTGCACGCCGATTTGCCAACCGTGCGATGTATATTTTTACTGGCAAGTGAAAATTTTCACAAAACAAATACAAAATGCTCCCGATTTGTTAAAAAGTAACAGAGAAATTGCGTCAAGGGAAGATTCCATACAAATTCATTCTTTGATCCTTCATCAATTAAGCGCACCTGCTTTCGCGCCGATGATTAAATATGCGTGGTTTGCATCGAAGTTAATTGAGGTAAGACCGCTGTTTTTAAATGTCAATCAAGTATGCTTTCCAATAACGCTGCTCAAAACTCCGTGCGCCTGCAAGGCCATAGCGTTTATACAATGTGCGCGATGCTCTTTGGTCTTGTGTTTTGCTTGCTTTTACGACAAATACCACCCGCAATATTGTTCTGATGTAACAAGCGACCACAGTGATCGCGAGTAAGAAATACCTGTATATTGTAATGAAAAATAATAAACTGCCGTTTCTTGTGAAAGATGTTATAATTTCTTCATCTCTTTTTTTCTGCGTGAAAAATAAAATAATAATAAATAATTTAAAAAAAATGGAAAGTAAAAAATGTAAAAAATGAATAAATAAATAAAATAAATAAAATAATAATAAATAATTAGACGGTTTTGCATCATCCATCGAATTTATTTATATTTTGTGAAAAAAAACGCCATCACGGCACTTGAACCCTGGACCTCGAGCGTCAGAGCCGAGAACCTTGCCCACTGGGCCACGCCCGCTGGTTCGACAAAGGTGCAACCGTACCGGTATAGTAGCTACTAGTAGCTACGAGCTAAACTTTCGAACGTTTTATCTCGAAAACTAAAAAGCGTTGTATAAAATCCCTTTACCCAGGTACTCAGAGTAGGTCCCTCTACAACATACCTGAGACTTATCAAAGTCCGTGAGTGACAGCCTGTAAGGTCCCCTTGTAAGCTCTAGTAGCTACTAGATCTGCTTGAAATATTTATGCAGAAGTTTAGATAAATTTTAGGCGCTCCTATATACATATATGGAAAAATTATATATAACAATATAACACCGACACTGGTGGATGAGCGGTCGGGGTTCGGCTCTGGGGGTACACCGAGTTAAGCAGTGCTATGCATGGCCAACACTCGAAGCGGCGACCGCTTAGCCGTGTACCGGCTGGCGTATCAACCAGTAGGCGAAAGGCCCATGCTTCTGACGTTTTTGGTGTAGATACGTGAGTCAAAGTCTGTGCACCAGAGAATCAGAAGAATATGGGGCTGTCTATACCGGTACGGGTTTTCCACAGTTTTCCTGTACCCTCGGCAAATGCGGTATAGTGTAACTTAAGACTGCTGTGGACGCAACGGAAGTTAGGTTAGATTAGTGAAGTGCGGGTAGGGAGTGGTAGGGAAGGGTTTAATTGGGAAGGATTGTACGCCCGGGAAGAAAAGTTTATGTCTGAGTGGATATGTTCATATATGTTTCAGATATTGTCATATATATATCAGATATATTCATATCTGACATTTTACAGTATCATATATGATTAGGTCCGATCATATTTCACACCATATATGCATATATAAGATCATATCTGATCAAATACGGTATCTGGCCTGACCATGTATGAACTCATATCTGTTTATATCTGGCTAAGTACCAAGGCGAGTTGGCACCGTAAATTCGTATCTGAACATACATGATGTGATATGTGAACATATCTGTTCGTATAAGATCATATCCGATCAAATACAGTACAGTAAAACCTCGATTATCCGAACCAATTGGGACCGAGACTAGTTCGGATAATCAAAAGTTCGGATAATCGAAACGTGGGTTTTTTGGGACGAGATCATAAACAACACGTTTTTACATAAAAACAGTACATACATATATATTAAACTTTGACATACATATTAACGCTGACGTTCAATTGAATTAAATTAAAATTTGACATTTTAAATTAATTAAGTTATTTAAGTTATTAAGTTATTTAATTTAACTTAATTAAATTAAGTTAAATTAAAATTTGACATACATATTAACGTATTTTAAACACCTGAAAAAAGTCGAATGCCTTTTTTATATTTTTTTATTTATAAATTCGTCCATTTTTATTTGACGAACGGCTGTAACGCGTTTTTGATCGGCTTAGTCTCGCAGCCGTTTGAGAAGGAGGTGTTGCGTTGGTTTGCTCATTGTTGCTCACGGCGGTGGCAGCGAGCAACGATGTATCTTTTGCGCCAACGTTCGGATAATTAAGCGTTCGGATAAACTAAGTCATCGTTCGGATAATTGAGGGTTCGGATGATCAAGGTTCGGATAATCGAGGTTCTACTGTACCAGACTCCGCTATATAGATCTCATATATGTTTTTATCTGGTCAGGTACCAAGGCGAGTTGGCAGCGTGAAACCATATCTGAACATATATGATGTGATATATGAGCAGGTACGTTCATATAAAATTTTATCCCATCAGATACGATACGAAACCTGGAAAATATACAAAGTATTATACACTCATACCTTATCGTATATGCCGGTCAGTTGTTCACACATGAAAACGTCTAACAAGGAGACGGCACGACCGTGGGGTCGGGGATTCGGGCGAATTTTTTTGTGGTGAAAGAGGCCCCCTAGCACCTCACGTGGTTAAAGTAGTAGGACGCACTACTCGGAAAATTCCGAGAAAAATCGATTCAAAGTTTCTTAGGCGCCTTATGAGTTTAAAATGTCAAGCACTTGTCGAGCCGCCGTCTAGTCTAGACGGTTAAGGCTCGGTCTTTTGCGCCGGAGGTCTCGAGTTCGATTCCTCCTTCGGATCTTATTTTTTTTTTTTTTTTTTTGTTATCCCAACAATTATTCAAAACGTTTCTCATCCCTACATTATTTTTTAAAATTTATTTACATTATTTTTTAAAAATTGTTTTCATTTTTTAAAATCATTTTCTTTTTTTTCCAATAAAACAATTCATAACGGTTGGTCTTTTAAATTTTTCATTGTTAAAGTATAATTGAAGGTGAATTATTGAATGGATTTTCATACAATCTTCCCGGGAATTAATTTCACGATTCTGCTCTAACAATTCGCTGCAATTTACTAGAAACATTTTCATGAATGTTAATGGAACATGTTTTTGTACGGATGTATTGCAAACTCCCTGCAATTGTAAAAAATCCGCTTTTATATGTTGCGCAAGATGTCGCGAAAATTATTGCTTTGTTTGTTTCTACGATAATTACCTCTGCGGTTTTTGTATATAATTATTATATGAATCAGAATTGAATATTTCCTAATCGACTTTGTTATTCTCATTAAAAACCCATTGTTCCTCCTCATATACTTTACAATGATAAATAAAAAAACCCACCGTTATGAATTGTTTTATCGGAAAAAAAAGAAAATATTAGGAGTACAACTTTGCAGTGACCGTTTTACTTAGAGAGCCACTGCGGCCGAAGTAGTGGCCCTAGCTCAATAAAAAAAGTGGCATTTTAAACTAGAGGCTCTGCCAATGTAAACAATTTAAAAAAGCTAACGGATACGTGTATGCATTATAAAGTTATAGGCACTCAAACATGGCAACCTACGAACCGAATTCTCAGCATTTGCGGAAGGTTATGATTTACTTCTTCAACATCAAGAAATCTGCGGCTGAGGCCCACCGTTTGCTTGTAGATGCTTACGGGGAGGATTCTATTAGTGAGAAAACGTGTCGGCGGTGGTTTCAACGCTTCAAAAGTGGAGATTTTGAGGTCGAGAAGAAGCATGGTGGCGGAAGGCAGAAAGTTTTTGAAGACGGGCTGACAGCTGGGCGTTGTGTACTATGAGCTGCTCAAACCATCCGAAACCATCACAGGGGAACTCTACCGACGTCAGTTGATGTGCTTGAGTAAGGCACTCAAAGAGAAACGGCCACAATTCAACGAAAGACATGACAAGGTGATACTGCAGCATGACAATGCCCGACCCCATGTTGCAAATGTCGTGAAAAAGTACTTGGAAACGCTGAAATGGGAGGTTTTATCCCACCCGCCGTACTCTCCAGACATTGCCCCTTCCGACTATCACTTGTTCCGGTCAATGGCACACGATTTGGCTGACCAGCACTTCGGTACTTACGAAGAAGTCAAAAATTGGGTCGATTCCTGGATTGCCTCCAAGGACCAAGACTTTTATCGACGCGGGATTCGAATGCTACCTGAAAGATGGGCCGAGGTCGTAGCTAGCGACGGGCAGTACTTTGATTAAAAAATATGTAGCCACTTTTTTATAATAAAGCCTTAAACTTTTGAAAAAAAACGGTCACTGCAAAGTTGTACTCCTTATAATTTTTAGAAAATGAAAATAATTTAAAAAAAAAATAATGTAGGGATGAACATTTGAATAATTGTTATTCCAACATTTTGAATAATTGTTGGGATAACAAAAAAAAATAAGAAAAAAATTAGATCCGAAGGAGCAATCTAACTCGAGACCTCCGGTGCAAAAGACCGAGCCCTAACCGTCTAGACTAGACGGCGGCTCGACAAATGCCTGAAATTTTAAACTCATAAGACGCCTAAGCAACTTTGAATCGATTTTTCTTGCAATTTTCCCAGTAGTGCGTCTTACTACTTTAACCACGTGAGGTGCTAGGGGTCCTCTTTAACCACAAAAAAGTTCGGCCACATCCCCGACCCCACGGTCGTGCCGTCTCCTTGTAAATATATGAAACGATATATGAGGATATGAGACGATATCCGATCAGATACGGCACCTCACCTGACACTATTATATGGGATCATGTGAGTTACTATAATATCGTTAATAACCCCGCTCTATATATGTAAACATTTTAATATCTTCAGGACTGCTCTAATAAGGTTTTGCTCTGTTCCAACAGGGTAAGATTTGCTCTGATATAGTTCGGAGTCATACCTGGTCTGATAGTTCAGATAAATTATGATTCTATCATATGGGCAGGTCTATTGTTCATAGATGTCCAGGCCTACTGGGATCCACGGTATTTTATTCTTCTACATTCAGATCTGGTCCGGTAGGATCAGATCTGGCCCAATAAAATCAGATCTGGTCCAACACGATCAGATCTTGCCTGGGGAATGGATCTGGTCAGACCTGCTGCGATATGGACGGGTCTGCTCTCAAAATTATAAAAATGGCTCTGATATGATTATACATGCTCAGATATAAGCATACATGATCTGTCATGACACTACATGATCATATATGGCCATTTTTCTTGTCTGATCATATCTGATTTTACAGATATGATTCAGATACATTCAGATATATTCAGATATGAACTTTTTTTCCGGGCGTAAAAACCCGCAAGGGTATCCCGTTGGAACTCCGGAATTAATTGAGACCTCTCAAAAACCAAAAATAAAATGTTTAAATATAATATAACATAATATATTATACAATGGAATATAATATAATATAAGATAATACAAATAAAGGCGTGTAAAGTCTCCATGGTGATGCGGGGAATCTTTTGATCAGTCCCTGTGTTCGCGAAGTGCAATGTGTGATAACCGTTAAAGCCAATGGCACTTCGCCGAGTGAGGAGGCGGTGAATCAAGCAAGTCTCAAATAGTTAAGAATCGATGAATCAGTGCGTTACCGTAAGTGACTCGAATAGCATAGCATCACACAAAGCAAAATATATATGTATATAAAAACGTCGATAATGATCACAATGGTCGACACGCGCTAATACAACATGACCTTGGCATATTAAGCGAATGATAAAAAGAGGATTGTACGGTAAAGATCGGTGGCAGCAATTTAGCTCGATAAGTGATACGACCCGTATAGACTTATGTATACCTTAAGGGAATTGTTATTATTGTACCGAATGCTTTCACTGCATTCTTGGCCGTTAGTGTGTGTACATATGTGTGTGGAATAAAAAAAAACGTGTCAATGTTGCAATGAACGTACTAATGTGGCTCGTCGACCATCGAGGGTCGCAGTAAAAGAAAAAGTTGGCGTCATGACGCGTGCACCATTGATAATCAAAGATCCTGACGTGCGCTCATCATCAAGTGTTACGTCGCATACGTGCGGCGTATTTCCGTACTCCTTGATTAGATCATATTCCGCGACGAGCACTCAGCACATGATAGATGTTTTCTTTTTGTTCAATTAGAATTCCTTTGATTTGTTCGCCCTGCTTTCATAATTCTTGTCCGTTATTTTTTTTAATGTATGAAATGTTTTTCTCGAAAATTTAGTTGCTTATTTCTCTAGAAATAACTAACATCATATATAAAACTATGAGAATATCAATTCGTGATAAAGAAAACCATTGACTATTTGAACAATGTATCGTACTAACAATATGATTCGCGGATCTGCGTGCATGCCTCTAAAGCATACTTCGTGTCTACGTGCATTGGACCAATGGAACGCCATCTGCCTAATGAAATGCACATAGAGAGAAGCAATTATTAACGCGAGGAAGACTTTAAAACCGACGTGATTAATCGTAATTCTAATATATGTATACGTTACGGGACGTTATTCGAATTCGAATTCTAATTACACCGTGTCGACAATGACTTCATCGATGTCACATGTGAATTCGTTTCAACCACGGTGTTCTATTTTTATATTTTCATGCAAAGCTTTTTTGAACGATGTGTTATTGGAACTTAATATTTCACATAAAACCCCGGGTAAGAGATACCTTCAAAGTTTAACCCCCCGAGGCCCCGCGTACTATGTTTAAAACAAAATCATGAAACGCATAGATACAGGTTTGAGATCACTACGTTGGAAGTATCGCCTAATGCTCTATACGTAGAACTTACAATTAATATTCACACTAATTTTAACGTTTTTGAATTCCGTGACACTTTTCTGTTGCGTCCATGTTGTCATTTGTCATTGTAATAGCACTGATTTTACTCAGATGACATACCTAAGTCAATATAATGTAATTGCATGCAACCCTCCTAGAATCACACCTAAATACGTTTTCTTTACGGAGACATTAATATTTTTATGTGTGAATCTGTATAACTAAATGGCTCTGTTCTAATATTAGTACGATGGTTTTATCTTCAATCCAGCCTTCTCCATGTTGAGCCTCGAAAGGTTAAGGGGACCTTGATTTTCAAGTTTTAACTGAATCTTCTTCTTCAACCAGGTGTATAGAACATTCCGAAGAGAATTGATTAACCTATAATATTTTAGTCTTCTCAGATAATTCACTGTCACTTATCACCTTTGACATGCTCCCTGCAGTTATTATCGAGAGAATATCTGTCTTTTCTATGTGACAGGATATCATTGTATTTGAGCATGAAAACAGTAGCTTTGCGTCCGAATACGATACGATGACCCTAAGATGCAGACATGAGAAAATTGCCCCGTGAAAAAATGGACATATATAAACATATATAATTATTTATACTCATATATAACATTATATACATATATATTTGCCTTAACATGACATCATGCATGATCATATATGTAGATATACACTGACACATATAATTAAAGGAGCAAGAAAAGATTACCATTTTTTTCGTGTTTTTCGAAAGGCTGTAACTTCGCCAAAAATGGTCGTACAAAAAAAAAGGATTTTGAAGCTTGAAGTTTCTAGTTTTCAGTTCTGACAATGATTTTTTTAAAAATCACTGCCTGCGCGGTTGGAAGAAATATCACGACAAAAAAAATTCGCAAATTTTTACGTTTTTCAAAGTTCTGCACGGGTGTCGGAGATTTTTTTCGGACTCAACCAATATCAAGGTCATTGAGCCCATTCAATTCCCTCCAATTTGCTTTTTTTGTTATCTCAGTACGACCATTTTTCCGTACAAGCTCTGATTATTATTGTAGTGAAAAAAATTATTTTATTTTTGCCAACAGTTTTAAAAAAGTACAAAAAAACGATGTTTTCTTGGTTTTCATAAAATCCACCGCTACTTTGCAAATATTGCGATAAACACTAATGTTTACGGACGGTCATTCAGCTCAATATGTCCCCAAGAGCCATGCAAAATTCCAAATTGATCCGTCCATCGGTCTTTCTTGCCCGATTGACCAAAATTTGAAAAAAAAATAAAGGAGCCAGTTTCCTCCTTCTGAGACATCATTTCATGATTACTAAGAGGAAAAAAAAACTTTTCATTACTTTTGGTACAATTGACTACGCATTACATGTCGGAAAAACAACCCTGAAAATCATGTTGACTAAAAAATTTCGAAAAAAAATGTTTAATAAAAAAAATGTTGAATTTTTTTTTTATAAAAGAATCAATTTCGATTTTTTTTTAAATGTTGACATTTTTTTCAAATCAACATTGTTTGGGTTTGTTTGGGTTGTTTGGAAAATGAGTAGTAGTTTTGACTGTTTAGACGTTTCAAAACTGTCGAAGAAAGAATATTTAGTATCTGTAAATTGTATTGATTATGATACGAAAACTCATATTCTTAAGGGGTTACCCCCACTTGCGATTTTGAAAAAATCGATTTTTTCTATTGCATTTTTTTGACGTATAAGTATCCGGGCCCATACAGAAGTATGGGCCCGGAATAGATGACTATGTAAGTTTACAAAAAAAAATATTTTCTTCGCGTAAACTGAAATTGAAACTTTAAACGCGTTTTTCTCAAAATGGCATTTCTGAAGTCGGTGACCAAGATTACTCGAACACTAATGAACAGATCTTCTTGAAATTTTGCAGGCTTATTTAATACATAAAAATGTAGTGTTTAATCGTTCGATTTTTTTTCGAAAAAATGGCCTTTTTATAGCCAAAAAACGGCCGTTTTTTTCGTTAAAATCGAACCATTAACTTTGACTGCCCGCCATTTTGTGAAAAATGAATATTTTTTAAAATCCTTCGATTAAAGACTAGTTTATACTTATATTTGACTAAATCCATCCGCATTTTTTTTCAGATGATCCACTTCGCCGCAATGTTGGTCACCGCAAACCGTGTATATAAAAACATTATTTCATTGACGGCCATTTGCCACTAAACAATGTAATATTTTTCAATAAAAAAATTACTGAAAGTTCTTCAAGATGTGTTCTTTAAGATGGTATATTGATCGATTAAAAAAGTTTTGTAGTTTTCTTTAAAAAAATTCATGAAAAAGGCCTTTTTTGCGCTACACTTGGGGGTAACGCCTTAAGTAATCATGGTGAGACGATATTTAACTGAAGCTCAAGTTGCGAGAGTGATACGCTTTGAGTAATTCTAATGCTTGCGGTACAATGTTGATTTGAAAAAAAATTTCAACATTTAAAAAAAATCGCAATTGATGTTTTTATTAAAAAAAAACTTTCAACAGTTTTTTTTATTAAAATTTTTTTTTTTTTTATAAGAAATTTTTAGCCAATATGATTTTCAGGATTTTTTTCCAACATTGAATGCATACTCAATACCCAATTGTACGAAAAGTTTTTTTTTCCTCTTAGTAATCATGAAATGATGTCTCAGAAGGAGGAAACTGGCTCCTTTATTTTTTTTTCAAATTTTGGTCAACAGGGCAAGAAAGACCGATGAACGGATCAATTTGGAATTTTGCATGGCTCTTGGGGACATATTGAGCTGAATGACCGTCCATAAACATTAGTGTTTATCGCAATATTTGCAAAGTAGCGGTGGATTTTATAAAAAACAAGAAAACATCGTTTTTTTTGTACTTTTTTAAAACTGATGGCAAAAATTTAAAAAAAAATTCACTGCAATAATAATTAGAGCTTGTAGAGTATGTATTCATGTTTCCAAAACTGCCGGTCGAATTCCCGTACGATCATTAGTTCCTGAGATATCGATGACTGAAGACAAAAGGACGTTTTTTCATTCAAAGGCCGTTATCTCAGCGAAAAATGGTCGTACGGCGATAAAAAAAAGCAAATTGAAGTGAATTGAATGGGCTCAATGACCTTGATATTGGTTAAGTCCAAAAAAAATCTCCGGAATCCGTGCAGAACTTTGAAAAACGTAAAAATTTGCAAAAATTTTTTTGTCGTGAAATTTCTTCCGACCTCGCAATCAGTGATTCTCAAGAAAAAAAGTCATTGTCAGAACTGAAAACTAGAAACTTCAAGCTTCAAAATCCTTTTTTTTGTACGAGCATTTTTGACAAAGTTACAGCCTTTCGAAAAACACGAAAAAAATGGCCAACTTTTCTTGCTCCTTTAATTTTGTGTCAGTGTATTACTATGTATGTTCTATATATGAGGCATTCCACGTCACTTCAGCCAGTAAAAAAAATCCACAAATAATTTTGAAAAATCGAGTTACTTTATTGAAAAATGTTCACCGAGTATCGAATTTAAAAAAAAAATTCTGACGTTTTTTCTCGTTGATTACCATTTTTTAAAACATTTTTCCATTCAAATGGCTATATCTTTGGCAGGATTTGACGTATTTACATTGGTAAAAAACGAAGATGTGCGTCTTTTTCTAGCCTTCCAGAAAAAAATTAATTTAGATTTTATTGAGCAAGTTGAACGTCCGTTTCAGGGCAAAATATGCAAAAATATTTTTGCTCTCAAGGAAAGGCACTCGTTATTTTATTTTTTAAATTTCCCCGAATTGTGAATACGAAAAACGGATTTTTGTTTTTTTTTTTTATATTTAGGATTCCTAAACACCGTAAAGTAAAAGATATTTTTATTTTTTATTTTAAAAAATTAATATTCGATTGAAGAGTGTGGAGCACTCCACGGCTCCAATACATATGACATATATGTCGTATGTATTTCAAAAACCTGTGAAACATACAGCGAGCGCTGCACACTTTTCAATCAAATATTAATAAAAAAATTTTAAATAAAAATACCTGTTACTTCACGGTGTTTAGGAATCCCATAATATAAAAAATACCAAAAATCCTTTTTTCGTATTCACAATACGGGGAAATTTAAAAAAATAAAATAACGAGTGCCTTTCTTTGAGAAAAAAATATTTTTGCATATTTTGCCCTGAAACGGACGTTCGACTTGCTCAATAAAATCTAATTAACCTTTTTTCTGGGAGGCTAGAAAGAAACGCACATTTTAGTTTTTTACGAATGTAAATACATCAAATCCTGCCAAAGATACAGCCATTTGAATGGAAAAATGTTAAAAAATGGTAATCAACGAGAAAAAACGTCAGAAATTTTTAAAAAATTTCGACACTCGGTGAATATTTTTCAATAAAGCAACTCGATTTTTCAAAATTATTTGTGGATTTTTTTTTACTGGCTGAAGTGACGTGGAATGCCTCATATGTTCATGTATGTTCAAAAGTTGGTACTCTGAACTCGTATATGAACATTTGTATATATAAACTCATATATGATACAACATGTACTATATATTATCATATATAATTGCATTTGGCCCCCAAAACCCATAAATAAGCGTGTATGTAATCGTAATTATCCGCAACAACCATATTTGAACGTATATAATAACGAAAACGTATATGACCATGGATATTATTCCATATATAATACCACTACATTTTTTCTGTCAAGACTGATATGTTACTTTGGTTGCTGAGTTGAATAATAATGTATAAGCCTTATGAACGGTGCGCTATTTTATGAAATGTTATATAACCTTTTATGTTTTCAGACTGAACATTATTACTATTATTAATGAAAGATTATACGAAGAATCTTTTGCTTAATATATATACATATTGAATTTGCGATACACATGACAATATAATTTTTATAAAAATACAAAATCTGTTTTCTCGTAATTTCTTATTTTTGCGTATGTATGCAAATCAATGTATGAGTGAACATGGTTATATATCGTTATATGCAATAGTATATGAGTTTATATAATCATATATGATTACATGTGATAATATATGGCTATATATTACTATATATGATTATAGAGAGACAAATTTCGTTCACGATCATTTATAACAAAATCATACATGATTATTTTGTTTATATATGTCCATTTTTTTCCGGTGCCTTATTGTGAAATAATGAATAGTTCGACGCGCTCAGAAATCGTTTCATATAGTTTGATAACAATCATTCGCGATATGTGTCTGAATGAATCGATCATCGATGTCAGGTCGACTTAATTGTCTACGATTTTGTTCAAGTTACTTTATCGGAAAATAGCAATAAATGAGCTATAATAACCAAGAAACGATTCCGTCACCAGACCCCCGCGGCATTATCGCTATCAAATAATGATTGAATATGCTGATCGATGACGATACAGGTCATCTTCTTTCATACCCGTATTATTTTTACTATTTGATGATAAATCTACTTTTGAGAAAGTAGAGAATAAGAGTGACATATCTCTTATCGATCCACTCAAGCACATATCGCACACACCTGTTAGCAAACATCCGAGTCGCTTTTATTTGAATAAGATTACCATTAATGAATCAAATGATCCAGCGTTTTTCTACACTGTTAAGAAGTTTATTCGATTCAGCTAGGATCTATTTAAATCAGGTAATTTTTTCGTTACCTGACGGCCTACTACGATTCTATTTGTTTCAGATATATTCTCTTATTTGCTTCAAACATTCCTTCATGTAGGCGAATCAGCATATACGTATTTGATAAAAATAGATAGTTGTTTTGAACGTATAAGAGATATATGTGAATAAAAAAATGTTTGTTCGCATGCAGTAAATGCGTCTTAAATCCAAATATATTGTTATTCCGAACGAAAAAGAATTGTATTTGAATAACTAGTATTTTGACAGCACATAGCTCGAAACATATTTGTGTGAAAAGTTTAAAACGGGACAAATATATTGTGGAAAACGAAAAAAGGCCATGGAAATTCTGGTCAGAAAAAGGAGTAAAGGATAGGGAAATGTGGGCGAAATTAAGATGCGGAAACATAGGAAGGGCGGGAAAGAGAGGGGTAAAGGATTGGAGGTGCAGGATTTGTAAAGAAGACAATAAGACACTGGAGCACCTATTACTGTGTGAAAAAGGCTAGGAGTTAGTAAAAGAGAAAGCAAGGAAGAAAGCAGAAGAGTGGGTGCTAGGAATTGATAATTTAGCGATAAAGGGAGAAATTATAAATATGTTGGGTGGGCAGATACAAAAAGGGATATGCGAGTATTTTAGGGAAATATAGGAAGTGGGCGTAAAGATGTGCAAAGAGAAAGGAGGAGGAGAAAGAGGTGGAGGAGAGGACTAAGCTAAGAAAAAGAGAGTAATGTTTGATGGTGACAAGGGAAAGAGTATGCAGAGTGGAAAATAAGTTAAGGTAGATTTAATCGCAAAATAACGTTTTGTAAAAAACTTGTTAACAAAGTTGTGCGCACAAAAATCGATTTGATTGATTGATTGATTGATTGAAACGGGGCAGCGTATATAAGTAAATGTGCATACGATGTTTTGAAATAAGCGAGAATTGTAAAACAATTCAATTTATTCGCCTTTCATTCGAATCTGGTTGTGATCATACAAGTAAGTATTGCATACTTTAATTAAACTGTATTATTATACACATACCTTGCGAAAAACCCATCACGAATACCAAGTATATTGAAACAAATCTCAGTAAATCGCCCATAATCATACGATATATCATGACGACGAATGGACCGACGGTCTTGAAACCACGACAGAAAAAGAGAAAATACGGTGCGGTTGTTAGCATGACGACCACGGCGAGCATATCCTCGACTTTATCGGCACAGGAGAGCCTCAAAAATGGAAATGACATGAGAATGCAGCACGAGAATAGGAACATCACCCTTGAAGGCGCAGTCATCTGAAAAATCATTTTAAATCTCTTCAGTTTCATATTATGACTTGTCCATTACGAACATGCGTGTATTGCTATGTGAATCGAATTGTCAGACTTACGTTTGCACAATTCAAGACCGATAATCGCTTATCGTTATGCTTAAAAGGATTTTTAGTGTGCACGAAAATACATTTTGGCCCTGGTCGTGGATTAGAAAAAAAAATTCATTCGTTCGAAGATCGATAATTCAGTAAAAAAATATTTCCGTTTTTACCAGATTTTCTATGAACATGTTGAGTCCAAGAAATCTTGCTTCTCGAAGAGCAGCTGCGATGTAGAGTATTGCTCCGACCTCCATACACATTTCAGCAGTTAAACGTATTTTTGCCACGGGATCCGTAAGATGCATGAGCCTGCATTCCTCAGTTAAATCCCCCCACCTTCAAGAACCAGATATTCGGACCAAAGTTGAACGTCAGTTGAAAGAAATTTAAATTAATCATTCGATGAATTCCTATAATCGTCATCACTAAATTTCTTTACTCAACCTGCCAACGATGAATCTCTATCGAAAAGCGACAAGGAGAACGTTAGCTTGAAGAGAAACCGTTTCATTACCTTAAAAATTTTACAATTGTTCTTCGAAAATTGATTTTTTAAATTAACCGCGATATTTTTCGAAATTTGTATCTCCAGTAGGTATATCCTTTTTAAATTGAGTATACAAGAAACATTACTGACAAATTGCACGGAATACCTCTCTTGAATTACACTAATAATAATAATAATAATAATAATAATAATAATAGTATGAATTCTGTTGGTCCTCACCATGACAATAATAATGATAATAACAACAATTCTCGTCTAGAAATGCAGTAAAATGCTCGTAGGGTAAATCCTGCTTGCCGTAAGTACCGATTAAAAGGACCAGGCCCTGGGCGGTTTCCAGGCCGCATTGGGAGCTAATTAGTCCAGTCAAATTACCGAAATGAAAAAACATAAAATACCGCATTTTTGGGAGTATGATGGATCGATAGGGGGGTGTATTCTGAGCTTAAATTTCAATTTGTGGGGTTCTACTGAGGTCAGCTCAAGGTCATTTCGATGAAAACGCGTTTAATTCGATATCTCGAGAACGGTTAGTATTAGGCCAAAAATTGTAGAGACCTTTTCTCTTCTAAATTAAATTTCCTAACTTTTTTATCTGAAACTTTTTTTTTTATCATCAATATTTTTCAATTTATTACTTCCGGAAGGCAAAAATTTTACTTTTTTTTCTCCCTATTTTTCATTTTTCGCCATTTTCTCCCCAACCGTTCAATTTTATGAAATTTTACCATTTATCAAAGTTGTAGATCCTTAAATTATGAACAACTTTTTCCAATAACTTTTTTTTCTAATACCAATATGTTCGGAGTTATATAATACTTTACCGAGCAAAATCCGCGCCAATGTCGCAATATCATCGACATCAGTGGGTATTCAGTACTTGAAAGAAATATTAAAGTATTCCATGATAATTTATTAGCCAACTTACCTGTATCAGAAGGTGAATCGATTAAACTATTTAAAAATTGTACTTCATTTAAATATTCAATATTGTAATCATTCAAATATCATTTAAATATTGTACTTCTTCAATTTGGGTATTTTTTATTCCATTCAATGGGATAATAATGTGAATAAGGATTAAAAAAAAGAAGGAAATGAATAATTGAAACTGTTTCACACATTTATTGATAACAAAAATAGGTCATGAAATTATATATTACTTTACCGAGCGAAATCCGCGCCAATGTCACGACGCGTATTCACAGACACACTGTCGCGTGCATTAGTGCGGGTAAAGGACATCTGTTCCTCGACTCAACCGTAACCTCAACTCAAGATAAGTTTTTAGGCAACGAGAGCAATAAGACCAGATTCATCTCACTACTGAAGACTGTTCTCATCAAATCAGACATCGAGGTGGAGCAAGCCGTAGAGGATGCGGATGGTCTAATTATCAGTACGGCTAAGAGAATTTCGCAGGAGTATAGTGCTGCGGTTGTTGTTGGTGAGGACGTGGATTTACTGGTTTTGCTGACTGCGACAGCCGGCGCGTGCAACAACATTTACTTGAGAAAACCTGGCCGAGGCAAATCGACGGACGCTACATATAGCCCATACTGCCTCAAACCGATATATGGGGCGAATGCCGCAAAAAACATATTATTTTTGCACGCGATTAGTGGTTGCGACACAACTTCGGCACCATTCAACATAGGCAAGATCAAATCAATGACCGCATTGAACAGCACTCCGGATTTGGTTTCGCTAACTGAAGTTTTTCTGCAAGATAAAGCAGATAAAATAACTCTCGCTTCAAACGGCGAACAATTCATTTTGAATTTGTATCACAAGGCTTCAGGTGACACGAATTGTACGAATCTCAACGAGCTCCGTTATAAGGCATACAAAAAAATGGCAGGCAGTGGGAGGGTTAAATTAGAATCCCTTCCCCCTACCTCTGATGCCGCATTTTTTCACTCGTTGAGATGTTATTACCAAGTGCAATACTAGCTCGAAAATTATCTGGAACCCGAGGAGTGGGGCTGGCGTCGCACCCTCCGTGGATTGGAGCCGATACCAATGTCGCTGAAACCAGCTCCGGAAGATTTACTGAGATCAATGGCGTGCAAATGCAAAACCAACTGCGGCAAAGCGTGCGGATGCAGAAAGGCCGGCTTGTTTTGCTCAGTAATTTGTACTAATTGCCAAGAGAACTATTGTTCTAATATCGCCAGTGTTGTCGACGATAATATTTTTGACGCAATGGACGAGGACGACGTATGCCCCGATACTAGGGGTGTGCGGGTAGCAGAATTGGTCGGGTCGGGTCGGGTCGGGTAATTAGACGATGATTCGGATCGGGTACCCGAATTTTTCGGGTAGCCCGAATTTTTCGGGTACCCGTGATCGGACGGGAATACTCGAACTTTAACGGGTATCCGAGGTTTTCGAGTACTCGTGACCAGACTGGAATACTCGTACTTTATTGAGTAACCGACCGAAAGAATGAACGAATAAAGAATAGAGAAGTGAGACGAAAAAAGATCTTTACAGCATTATGATTTATTCGATTTATCGCCTTCTTCGAGTTTTCGTTTTCTCCCATTATTCGATCGATACACCTAGATAAAAAATAAAAATAAACATAAATAATAGATACGGATCTCTGAGTCTATTACGAATACCCGAAAACCAAATTCGGGTACCCGATAGAGGCGGGTAATGCAAAAACGAAGCCCGTCGGGTACCCGACCCGACCCGAACATCGGGTACCCGAGTCAATCGGGTACCCGCACACCCCTACCCGATACCGTCAGGGCCTTTAATATTAATGAATCACTTCCATCGACCTCGGATGCTTAATTTTACGAATTTCATTACCTATTTTTTTTTATCAATAAATATGTGAAACAGTTTCAATTATTCATTTACTTCTTTTTTTTAATCCTTATTCACATTATTATCCCATTGAATGGAATAAAAAATACCCAAATTGAAGAAGTACAATATTTAAATGATATTTGAATGATTACAATATTGAGTATTTAAATGAAGTACAATTTTTAAATAGTTTAATCGATTCACCTTCTGATACAGGTAAGTTGGCTAATAAATTATCATGGAATACTTTAATATTTCTTTCAAGTACTGAATACCCACTGATGTCGATGATATTGCGACATTGGCGCGGATTTTGCTCGGTAAAGTATTATATAACTCCGAACATATTGGTATTAGAAAAAAAAGTTATTGGAAAAAGTTGTTCATAATTTAAGGATCTACAACTTTGATAAATAGTAAAATTTCATAAAATTGAACGGTTGGGGAGAAAATGGCGAAAAATGAAAAATAGGGAGAAAAAAAAGTAAAATTTTTGCCTTCCGGAAGTAATAAATTGAAAAATATTGATGATAAAAAAAAAGTTTCAGATAAAAAAGTTAGGAAATGTAATTTAGAAGAGAAAAGGTCTCTACAATTTTTGGCCTAACACTAACCGTTCTCGAGATATCGAATTAAACGCGTTTTCATCGAAATGACCTTCAGCTGACCTCAGTAGAACCCCACAAATTGAAATTTAAGCTCAGAATACACCCCCCTATCGATCCATCATACTCCCAAAAATGCGGTATTTTATGTTTTTTTTTTCTCATTCTGAGCCGTAATTTGACTGGACTAAATACTGCAGGTAGAAGAAGGGGAGTTATCAGTTAACCTGCACCGAGTACGCGGGTCAGTCCCAGATCGCCCAAACGTTACAGCTGACCGAATGTCAGCCGCGGAGTCACAAAACAATAATGGCAACTCTACGATACGCTGCAGAAGAAAGCGGAGCAACAACCGACCCTCAGTCGATAATACTGTTCAAAAGACGGAAATCAGTGAACTTAGGATCATGATGGCAGGAGCTCTGCGCCGAAGAGTTCACTCTTGGATGAATCACATGAATATCGTCATTCATAAAACGATTACCGAACTATAACGTCATCGAACAAAGACTAAAGGGAATCAAGTCGAAACAGCTACTTGGCACAACATACAAGCAACTTTAGAGTCCGTCTTCGTTTTCGCCTAAAACCATAAATATAGAAGGGCTTGGAAAACCAAAGGACACATTTTTTTAATATGTTCATATCCGTGTTAAGGGGTGCAGCCACTCTTTAAAGTCAGACATATCAAGGAGTAACAATGCAGTTTCATGTAGAAGCAGTTAACCGGTTTCAATGGAAGAAAAACGAAAACGTTTCGCGGGAACGAATAAACCCCGAGGTACCGAAAATAAAAAAAATATCTTAAGGGGTTGACCCACCACTCAACTTAATTTTTTCCATCTCACATTCAGAGCTTGCAGAGCTTCACATCGATTTGGATGAAACAGATACTGCTTTATACGAAAAACAAAATTAAAGTCTACATGTATATGTATTTGAACAAGTAAGATTACGAAGGGTAAGCTACTCCTCACAGATCGATACGATAATTTCAGAATTAACCTTTCCCCTTGCTGATCAAACGTCCATGTGCTTTCGAAATATTTGTCTCAAGTTAATATGAATGTTTTTTCTCCGACAAGTTTAAAATTAACTTTATCAAAACTTTGAGCACTCCAGTAGATCGGCAAAGCCTAATTCCACGTACGATCGCAATTCGACAAAAAAATTATATCATGGACAATGCATATCTGAACGTAAAGCGATACGGAATAGAAATATCGCCGATTTTATGCTAATGGATGAGAAGCAGAGGTGAATCATCTGCGAAAGTATTTCCTGGGAAGAACAAAAGTGCCTGCCCTTTGCAAAGCGGTTGCCTTAGCAGATATAGGATGCACCCCCCGAAGTTGACGGGTCTTCTCACTTTAGACGCTAAAAAAGGCTATGTTTATTATTTTTTTGATAGGTTTATATAATAGATATTGATATAAAAGTTGTTACACTTAATAAATACACTTTCCAAATACATTTAAAAAATATATATTTATTCAAGTCACTATTTATAGATAAAAATGGTAGTAAAAAAATGTCCTAAAAAAAGTGTAGGTCTGTGCTGTTGATGAAATCTCGGAGATGGATCATCCAAAACAGAAAAATCAAACGGTTTTACATTCAGTATGTTAATGGCTATAGCGCATATGATAAAATTCTTTGTATGTAATAAATATATGTATTAAATATATGCAAAAATAAGAAAATAGCGCACATTTTTCGAAAAAACAAAAAAAAACGTTTTTTTTCACCCTTTTTTGTAAAAAAATAGTAAATATCAATTTTTTTCTAATCCTTAATATGCGCTATAGCTATAGTTGTAAAGAATATGTGGTTAAAATTTCATAAGTATCGGTTCAGTAGTTTCGAAGATTTTATCAACAAGCCGTCGAAAAACGTTGTTTCGAGAAAAACGCGTTTAAAGTTTGTTCGGGTTACATAAATACATTTTTTTTAAATTTCTATGTATTTGGAAAGTATATTTATTAAGCGGTCAGATGCAGTCAGAGGCGTAAAGAAACGAGCATTTTCAATCATTTTTTAATAGTATTTGAGCTTTACAATGCTTTACAAATGTGATTACACAGACTTTTTATGTTATATTTCAACTTGACTTGTACAAATTTTCAAAGAAAAATATTGATTATAAAAATATCGCCATCTTTGTCGGACCCCGTTCGGCATGTAGTGCTTTGCGGTGACCATCATAAAATTTTACTGGATCATCTGAAATAAAAAACTCCAAAAAAATCATTAGTTTAATAATAAATCTAGTCCTTAATCGAAACTTTTTTCAAAGATTAACAAAATGGCGGCTTCCGACAGATAACTTTCGATTTTCGACCAAAAAATCGCTCGTTTATTGTTAAAAGAAATAGAAATTTTCAACAAAAATGAACATCCTTCGATTAAGGACTAGTTTTTAATTATATCAATAAGCACACCAAATTTCAACAAAATCCATCGAGTGGTTTTTGAATTATAGTGGTCACCGACTTGAAAAACATAGTTTCGAGAAAAACGCGTTTAAAGTTTTTCGATGTGGATACGGTATTTTATGTTCGTAAAATTTTGAGCTCGATGGATAAAGCTAAACTTTTTTAATGTATTTTGACCCGCTGAATCCGAATATAACAATTTTTTGCCGACAAGTCGAGCATTCAATTGTTTATAGCCAATTGTTAAAACAATTTTTCAAAAAATTAAAGTTTTTCGGGATGAATTATTTTTTTAAAGATTTTGGGCAATTTTGAAACGAAAGTATTGTTTATAAAATTTTGCTACAGTTCATAGTTTTTGAGTAATAAATTTTTGAAAATATCTGAAAGAGTTTTCCAATTTTAGACTTGATTTATGTATAGAAATACTAATTAAAAAATTACTTACATCGAATCAATTCCTGGCCCAGGCTTCTGTCGATGTGGAAGCTTCCAAAATACCAATTTGTTGTTGTCTTCGAAGCATTCTGCCTTCCCGGGTATAATCGTTTGCGCGTTTGTCAGCCACGTTCGGCAGCCACGTTGAGAATACATGTGGCCCCTTCACTAATTGTGGGATATCCCGGGAACTATTAATCGAATTGTCTTGAAATTTTCAGGGAATATTTTCGGAACATCATACTTCAAGAAAATGTTTGAAAAATCGATTTTTTTAAATTCTGACTGCATCTCACCCCTTAAGTGTAACAACTTTTATATCAATATCTATAATATAAACCTATCAAAAAAATTCATGAAAATAGCCTTTTTTAGCGTCAGAAGTGAGAAGACCCTTTGAAGGATCCACTAGTTGATAGGGCCGTAAAGAGCTGGGCTAGATCGACGCACAAATCGACAAGTAGGACCGAGATGCCGAGCATCTCGACACAGTCGTCTCGAACTAGTTGGTCACCCATAGGGATTTATTTTCCGAAACTAAGGCATTTATGGCCGCGATGTAAGATCAGAGGATCGCCACTAGAAACTGTATGATCACCGTAAGCTATACGGTAGTTGACCACAATGACTACCTTCGCTACCACGAGTGTGTGAGGAGGATTGTACACCATACAATGTCCTGACTTCCAGGGTGAAAACCCTGTACTACCAGTACAATCGTGAGAAATTCGTTCAAAAATATGCCAGCACTGTAAACAAAGAATAATAATAATATTAATAGGAATAATGCATTGCACTCCGTACCAATCGGCTTCGTCTCCATTTTTCTTCTCAGTCGAATTAAAATCCCTAATCACTGTAGGGACAGTCGTATGAAGATTCTTTATGGCGTCAACTCCAATAGTAGTCAGTTTATTCTGAACGTGCGACGAGTTTAAGTTTTTGCTGTACGTTGTTCCAGATGCGTCAGTTATCATTTCTGAGGCGTTGGCTGCGCTCCACGTCACGAGACCCTGGAAATCTCCATCCGAGTTTATCAAGTCTCTCAGCGCTATCGTCAAGTTTGACGTTATTCGAGAGGCGATATTCTCGGATAATGAAAATGATGTCACGTTTAATGAAATTATCACATTCGTAGCGAGATTGGTGACGAGTTGATTTATCACGTGATCAAGGGATTTTTCAGTCGCCCAGTTCGACGAAGCGAAGGTCGAAGTAGAGTTGAAAATGGGGGTCGTGGATTTCGTTGAAGACTCGTTAACCGTAATCGTCGAAGCTTCACTCACTTGTGCTGGACCGGGTCGAAGAGTAAAACTTATGAGTGATAGAACGAAGTAGAAACAAAAAAGAAAAAATTGTCGATAAAATCTGTAAAAAAATTGATTTAGACATTTTGTCAGATTTTATAATACCCTTTAACTATATTATTGTCGAAATGATTGAACATTTTATTACTCCGAAGCAAGTTGCACGTTAGGACTTTTAGATTTATATGTTTTTCTGATTTTTAAATATTTATATTTAAATGGACTCATTTTGTAATTCAATTATTTAGGTCGATGATATTCTTATATCTTACATAATTTGTTACTGATATATTTTACAAAAGTATGTTGACTGCTGCATTGCGGAGAGATGAACTACAACAATTTTTGTGTCCATATGTTTTAGGGTCAATAATTCTCCATTTGAAGATCTTACCTTGATTTAACGAATGTATTCCACTTGGCGTTCAAAAGGTCCACCAAGACTCCGTCCATAAGTTCCAAGTGTTCATCTTTTTCCTGTCAAAAAATGTACATTAAATACATTTAAAATTCCCGAAAACTTAGTCTTGTGTTTAAATAAAGAACTAACCCCAAAGACGACCAAATTAAGGGCCGAATTGTTGCTTATTTGGCCCGTATTGACATCAATTGTATCGACTTGTGAGAGTGGGTAGGCTGCGCAAGTTATGCTACCGATTTGCCAGTATATTTCCCTTTCTATATTCAAAATGTGAAAGAACATTTCGATTCTCGCCATTTTCGCTGACAGCGTTAAAGCTGTTAAGTGTTGGACATTTCTAATTGAGAGGGATGCACCAACTTCGTAAGCCATGTCAAAAGTTGCCTAAAAATATTAAGCTCGTTGTAAAATGCAAATATTCGCATCAAACTATTTCGAAACAAAAGGAGCACTCCATTTGACCCCAAGTATTGACTTTGGATAACTCATCATTATAATTAAAATTGAAAAATGTTAGGTGTTTGTGTGTGGGCACGTGCGCTCGCATGTGTGTGTGTGTGTGTGTGTGTGTATCGGGCTACTGAACACTGTTAAAAAAAGTCTATTTGGTTTAACTACAATTCATTCAAGTTAAATATTTGTTCCCTTGCTTCACGCCTACTAGAATTTTACTTGTTTTTAATGTATTTTTTTATTCGTTTTAATATAGTCCAATTAAATCAATTACATATTTGATTGTTATACATTGTTGCATTCAATGTATAAAAGGTACATTTGAATAATAAGTATTCAGATTTGCATGTAGTAAATGTGTATTTAATTCAAATACATTGGTATACGAACGTATAAAGCATGTATTGAAATCGATATTATTATCATTCGCGAATAGCAAATTTACCATAGTTTTCATATATTATACAAATTTACTCTTGCTGTTAACAATCCGCGATACTAAAAAAAAATATAGGAAATGTATTACCACCATATCGGCATATAAAAGGAAGTTTTTTTTTCCGTACATATTACGAGATATGCGATTCCCAAAACATTCGAAAGGCACGTGCCTGACCACGCGTCCTGCGCCACTCGTCCGCCACGGAGCCCATTACCCGTACGTTCGTTAGGCAGGCCCAAATAGTTAAAGGGGTATGCATAACCTTGAAGTTAAAAAAAAACAGATCTATTTCCAATATTTTTTTGTGTCAGGTATTGGGATGATAAGGTCGATCTTCCGCACACGGATACTACATCGTCTTGACATGCAACCGTATTTTTTTATCGTAAAATATATATAAATAACGTAATCATTGTCATTTAATCTCAGGACTGTAGCCTCGGCACCACTCGGTCGCGTACACGATTCCGGTAACTAGATTCATATAAGTAAAAAATGGAAAATTTACTTTTAGTAGTTTGCATTACCTGCACTGTTTAGAAAAAAATGTCGATTTCTGACAAAAAATTACGACCTTAAACGTTTGTTATTAACAAACGGAGGAACACATGAAAAAATCATCCGGTCTGTCGATTGGATATGTTATAAAATATGCTCAAGCCAAATTTGAAGTAAATCGGATGATTAGATTTTGGGATATGAGGTACGCCAAATTGCAAAGTATTCTTTCGAGATAAATGCAAGAGAAGAAAACGTACTGAATCCACTTTTTTCTTATGCAATTTTCGTATAAATGTTTAGATCTGCTCAATATCTTTGGTGGTTCTTTATGGTTTCTGGTACGGGCAATACAAATAGGACATTTGTATTGTTCTAGTATCGTTTTTTTTCGTTATAAACAATTTAATTGTTATAATGACGATAGTGACGAAAAAGTGCATTTCGTAGAAAAAAGTGTGAAATAAAAGATGTTCCTTTTTGAATCGACCATAAAAAATGCCTCTTTAATTTTTTTGTTGCTAGCTCCATTAGTAATGGAGATATGAACATGGAACATTTGTATAAGATAGAACGATGAGTTAATGGGACGAAACGATGAGTGTGAGGTAATGCGATTAATTTTCATCGCTTATATCCCCATTACTAATGGAACTAGTAAAAAAATTAAACATCTTTTATTTATAATTTCTATCTATGAAGTGCACGCTTTCGTCACAATTGTTATTTGAAAAAATTCAATTGTAAGAAAGTGCCTTGGTGTATAGACTACTTGCTTGAGATAAAATCACAATTGTTTTGCGTACCTTAAATCGGCGATTCCTGCACCGTATAACAATCAACCAGCCTGGTTGGACAAAGTCATATCAATGCCCTTAGAATCCATACAATGCACCGCGCAGCGCTAAAGCCGTAACGCAACGGGACGTTCTGACCTGCTCCACTAAAAACATACTAACTAGGTCAATTTGAGGAATTTTTACAAAACCTTTTAACCAAATCAAAGTTAAGACTTTACGCAATAAGGAAATAAAATAAACCAAAAATCGGTTTTTTGACATTCTAAGGTTATGCATATCCCTTAAGAGAAACAAGAAAGGGCATATAAAACAGAGCGAATTAGAGGGAATTCCAGTCATAAAAAACGCCGCCTCAAGGTGGCTAGCGCGACACACTTCCGTCGCTGTTTCGCCTGCCCCCCCCCCCCCCTCCCCACCGCCACTATCGCTACATTCCCTTCTGTCCCGTTTAGCTCTTAGAGTAGACCCTTGCCTCGAGCGGGGTGCCTGCCTATCCAGCGTATAGGCATCGCGCTTGGTGGCTGACGTAAAGCGCGCGATATGGCCTTGCTCGCAATTATTTTGCCGTCCGCGCGAGCATATATATGAGCTCGCCAGGGTCGACTTTTAATCACGTAGTTTGCGAACCGCAGTCTTCCGAAATCTCGAAACTTTATATGAAATCGAGTAAAAAAATATTTGACGGAGGTAGAAAGTGTTATTACTGAATGATGTTAAAAGAAGGTGAAAAAATTTACAACAGTAATACAATCAACTATGTAAATGTTTGTGTCTACAAATGTGTTAGTTAATTCAAATCAAAAGATTGAATCGGTTATTCTATACAACTAAATATTTGTTCTAGTAAGTAATACCAAATACTGGAATTATTGAGAGCAAATAATAAATGTATTGCTCGACGGTTTTAAATAGATCAGATCTTAATTTGAATAAATAATTATAGTAGAAATAAATCTCTACAATAGCAGAATAAAATAAATAAAATGTTTGTAGTACGCAAAATTAAGTGAATTAAAATAAAATAAGATAAAATAAACGAAACTAGTTGTTTAAAATAGATTTTTTTACCAGTGTAGCCCCTAAAATAAACATCGCCGGAGTGGCAAAAATATCTACAAATAAAACATGTTCGAACTCTAAGTTTATCTGACAACAACCCAATTGTTTTAATTATTATTAAAAAAGGTTGGGTTCGTAAACTTACAAGTTTTTCATAAATGACAAGCATATGCAAAACCGTATTGCCATTGGTGTCTTGCTTGTCAGGATCCGCGCCTCGCGCCAACATCAAACGATAACATTCTTCTTGCCCTAGGCATGCAGCAAAGCTCAGAGGATATTCGCCCCAATAAACGTATCTGCGATTGGAGAAACTTTTATTAGTCCTTAAGAACTGAAAAATTCAAATTCATATAATTGAGAACAACTTTATTATTATTGAGATCGTTTATTGGCTTTTCATTTCAACATATGTACTAAAATTCTTTACACGAGTTCTTAAGGATTTTTTTTAAGTAAAATTCTGCAGCCCCGTTTTTTAGTTTCACAAGAGTAAGACGGTTAATCCTCAAACCGTTATGGGTCTCATGTAACCCTGTTACAAGCGATATACCGGGTGTCTTATTTTAATCTTACACCTGGTTTACTTTGAAAAATACTGCTCCGATCAAATATTGAGAATAATAAAACTTTTAGGGTTCAACGTGGGACGTTAAAAAAACGTTATGGTTAAAAATTTAAAATGTAAATGAATTTTTTCAACAAAAAATTTGTCAGGCCAAAACTAACGACTATCGTAGGATTTTTTTTTATAAGGTCCATAATTTTCAGATTAGTACACCATTTTTTTTACTATTTAAGCGCTATCCAGGATGTATCACGAGGAGGTAATGTTTTCAACATCCCAAGTGTGAGTGTGCCTGGGGGTGTGAGTTTGTTTATTTGTTTGATAACCCAAACAAGGATTGGGTCTTTGCGGCTCCTCACTTCCGTTATATATAACATAAACTTATGATATATATAACATACACTTACGGTATATATAACATAAAAGTCATGTTTCCATCTATTAAACATTTCGGCCATCTAGAATATCGGGGGGGGGGGGGGATGTTCGAACCTTGAAAGTTTCCATCTACTCAATACTTGATCGGAGCGGGTATTTTTCGAGATAAATCAGATGTAACATTAAAATGCGACACCCGGTATATCTATATAGCCGAGTACCATTCGTCTCTCTCACAATCAGCCACTTTAATATGGCGGATGTGGCTCTGGTACGAACACTTCGAAATCGAATATTCGGAAAAAACTTTGTCATGTTATCACAAGCTCGGTTGGTAAAAAGCCAAGATTTCTCCGAGACGGATTACATTCGGAATGAAAATATAGACGTTATTCTAATAACATGTTAGTCTAACGGGACGTCAAATATGTGTAAATTTTCGGAACGTCCCGATTTTTCATCCTTGTCCTAACAGTTCAAACATGCCATATCTGTCCAAAATAGTTAAGGAATAGTCTGAACTGAATTTTGATATTGTTTTCTTTTCTAAACTCGGAAATAATTTTTAACTAACTTTTTCAATATGCTTGATAGTTCTTTCATTTTTTCAGACGAATACGAGATTTTGCCGGAAAGTTGGCGACCTTATGTTATAGCAGGAGAAACCGCTAATTGGCCCCACTTCAAAGTTCGCCCTTTCGGAGGCCGTAACTTTTTTTCCACCAATTGTCCCACTTTCGGAAAAAGTCCAGTCTATTCAGTTTTTGAACTAGCTAACAGCGACCTTGTCGTATTCCTTTCATTTCCTCCATGTCGTTAAATATTCTTCCTTTAAAAGAGGATGTTTCAATTTGGGGAACAGCCGTAAGTCGGAGAGAGTGAAGTCAGGAGGGTACCGGGGCAGTCAGAACCGAATAATGCCGATGCAATGCCATCATAAGAAATAGCTGCGATGACTAGACAGATGTATTCTTGAATCGAAGCACCCAGTTGCCACTTTTCCGCAAATCTGAATATTTTCTTCTCACTGCGTCACGCAATCATATCAAAACTTCTCCGTAATATCCTTTGTTCATCGTCTGACCTTTTGGAGCGTAATCATGGTAAATAACTACTTTTCGATCGAAAAAAAAACAATGAGCATTGCTCTGATATTACTCCGACTCTGGCATGCTTCCTTGTGTCGTTGCCCTTTGGGCGTCTTTCACTGCAAATATTTGGTTTTTCCTTCAGAATCATAACCGTGACTCATCCGCAGTAATTACCTTATCCCCCATTTCTAGCACCTTTCTGTGTGGTTCCATGAGTCGTGTGGTGGACTGCCAGTCGACAAATCTTACCGTCGGGTGTCAACAACCGCGAAATTATTTGACAGCCACACGACTCATTCCCAAATTTTTACTCAAAATTTCCAAAAGTACATTTTCTGAAACTCCTAAGTCTTCTTCTATCTTTCGCATCATTAAACGACGGGTTCGATTAACCAAACATTCAACTCGTCGCACACTTTTAGGAATTTGTGACAGTGCGAGCGGGCCAGAACGCGGGTTGCTTTCAGCTGATGAACAACCATTTTCAAATTGTCTTAACCACTCTTCAATCTGTGTGACAGTCATAGATTCATTGCCATATACGTTACGAATCACATGAATAGTTTCCGAACATAAATAATCAAGTCTTTGGAAAAATTAAATTATCGTGGAATGCAAAACACTAGAAATTCGACGTTTACCCATAGCGTACCATTTTTGACTGAATATTTGCCGGACCATGCTATCTATCAGAAGCACTTATAAATGTTCCCCCCAAATAGGGAATACGGGTTTTTGACAATAGCACATCTACTTGACAGTGTGACAGTAGCTTTCCAGACAGACCTGGTATGGCATGTTTGTACGGGTTGGGGTACGAAAAAAACGGCGCGTTCTGCTTCACATGTGTTAAACGTACTTTTAACTGACAAGATGTACACACTTCAATAAGACCATGAATTCCCCCAATGCGCCATCATGTTTTATGAAAAATGAAGAACTTTTATTTCCCTCAAAATTTCTTCACGATCATAGGGTCACTACTTGTAGGCGTTAGAAGTTGAAAGTAAGGTTTTTGCTTTAATCGCACATAAGTCGAAAACAGTCGTACATCAATTGAAAAAAAAAAGCAATTGCAACGAAAATGTCGGCTTCAAACATCGAATGTTGATACAAACTTTTTAAAAAACTTCAGCTGTTTATCCTAAAAACTACCATCTCAAGGGGTGAAAACCTGTGTAATTCATTATTCGAAAACTAGACGGTTTAAACGTCCAAATTATTTCCATATACATAGTACGACTTTTTTCGCAGAGGAACAACCATTAGTATTGAACCGTATAAAGATACACATTGAAGTGTATCCTTATAGGCGAAAAGTGAACGATGAAAGAGTCTTGCATGAAATTTGTGCTATTCTTGAGGGACATAGTGTGATTAAGAAAATGCATAGACAGTTCCAGGAGACGGAAATGAGGGCATTAAAACCATTATAGGCATCAAAATTACGTCACACTGCTCTGTACGAATTTATACTTTTGGCGTCTTTATGAGTATATGAGTAAGTGGCAAAATGAGAAACGAGATATGTTCTCACAGAAGTTTACATTGGACAGGGATCATAACCATTAATAACGATCACTTACGCGCCCACTTAAGACGGAATGACACCTCATCGGCTTAACAATTTGCCGAATCACTGTTCTTATAGGAACATTTTCAATGCCGGTTTTTTACATTCCGAATTTCCTAGATCTGCGTTCTTACATATTATCTGTATGGATTAAATGCGGAAATGACTTAATTTTGAAAAATCTACTGACAAATCTCAAATAATTTTTCGAAAATAGCTTCATGAACGGTTAGTTGTTGTCGAATCACGAGAAATAATGTTTGGTAGCCTGGTGGAAAAAATCTTGAAGATTTCGTGTTTGCTTCTTGTGGTAGTAATTCGTGGTATTTACCCATTGTAATTAGTTTCTGGCGCAACGCAGACCCATTCGTGATCAAGACTGTCAGTCCGCGAAGCTTTTTGATCCTCGGGACACATAAAATTGCCGAAACAACGTTCGTGGACATCAGCACCACTATCCAACAAATATTTGACCATAGCTGGATCTTCATTCACTATTGCTATGTGCAACACGTTTTCACCTTTTCCAAAAGCAATGTAATTGACTTTACTACATTCATAACGCATAAAAATTGTATATAACTGACATAGAAGTATTGCAAAAAAAATCGATACGAGAAATAATTGTTCAGCAAAGACAGTTAATATTTATTTTCCTTGAGAATAGAGAATCTTTTTTTGTTGCATATAATATAATTATCTAACGTGCTCGGTAAATTTAAATCTACGTACTGGCCCGGCTATGAGAAGTGCGTTAAAACCATGTAATTATTATGCTCTGGGCATAGGGTATCCCGTTTTCGTGGGATCGTGAGATATCTCAATAACAGTATCCGTTATCGAAAGAATTTTCGAACAATAGTTGTAAGATTTTGAAAATAAAGCATTAGTCATATCTGCACTTTGCTAGCAGAGGCATGGAGATCAGACAATTATCTTCACTTTTTAAAAAACAACTCTAAATTTTTGTCACACAATTGTAGCTGGTTTATAGACAGGAGGATGAAAAAAAATTGTCTCTAGCTTGAAAGTTGCCGAAAGTACGGTATTTCGAAGCTCCCATAATTGCAATCTACTCACCGTCTGCATTGGCTTTACGCAGGAGGTGTACGACGTGCTGTCTGCAGTGTCGTATTGACATCTCGTTTGCATTGGCTCCGTGCGCAACACCAGCGCCGCGTAGCGTTCGTATTTTTGTCGGCTCTGTCAAAGACTCTGTGATTGTGCTTATAATATTGTGATAAATTATAAAAATTTTAATTGCGCCTCAATTGCATTCAATTTGTTTGCGTTAAATCAACTTTTGTGGCCAACGGCAGCGAGAAGCGTTTCTTTTCAGTAAAGTAAAAAATGGTAAGAAAAATCACCGTACAGTGTGTATTTTGTAGGGGTGTGCGGATACCCGATTCACTCGGGTACCCGATGTTCGGGTCGGGTCGGGTACCCGACGGGTTACGTTTTTGCATTACCCGCCACTATCGGGTACCTGAATTCGGTAATCGGGTACTCTCAAATTTTTAGTACTCGTAAACGTCGAGTACTTTTAAACTTCGAATATTCGTAAACGACTCGGAGATCCGTATCTATTATTTGTATTTATTTTTTATTTAGGTGTATCGACCAAATAATGGGAGAAAACGAAAACTCGAAGAAGGCGATAAAACGAATAAATGATAATACTGTAAAAAATCTTTTTTCGTCTCACTTTTCTATCCTGTGTGTGTGTGTGTGTACGTGCGAGTGTGTGTGTGTGTCTGGTAGAGTGCAGTGAAAAACGGTCACTTTTGGCGGATCGTATCATAATAGCGCGGGAAAGTTGCGTTTTGGCATCACTAAAAAGTGTGCGAAAGGAAAAAATCTACAATAAACAATAAATATTTTCTGTTCCGGCGAACGCCTTAAAGTTTTGAATTTCTTAACGTGGGTTTTAAATGGAGAAAAAACCCAAAAAGACCAAGATTCAACGCGTTGCGTTTGTTCGAAGCGAGAAGAATGTAGTTTCCATTTGACATTTTAAACTTGAAAATATCTTGATTACTTTCAGAGATATAACCATTTGAAGAACAAGTTTTACCTAGAAAAAAATTTTTAAATGACAAAAAATTAAATTAAGAAGAATGAATCGCCGAAATTACCAGTAAGCACTAGACAGAATTAATGAAAATTCGACGAAGAATCTTACTTTTATTCAGTATTTCGACATTCAAATATCTCGATATTTCCTGAAATGCGAGTGTCTTCAAAGAAGTTTGCCGGAAAAAAATTGTAAATATATACATAACAAAAATACTAAAATTATTAAATAAATTATTTGTATTTCTTATGAACTCCAACCTATCGGCGAAGGGTAGAGAACATAAAGCTGGAGTCTATTTCGTCCGTTTTGGTAGGTTTCCGTGGCACTATCTATACTATGAAACGAAATTTTGTTCCGGCAACACGACTTATCGAGTACCCGATGTGAGACGAGTATTCAAAAACTCGGGTACTCGATAAAGTTCGAGTATACCCGTCCGATCACGGGTACCCGAAACAATTCGGTTACCCTAAGAAATCGAATTTTTTCGGGTACCTGAGAAACTCGGTACCGATCGGATCATAGTCTAATTACCCGACCCGACCCGACCCGACCAATTCTGCTACCCGCACACCCCTAGTATTTTCGTTTACTTGTAATTTTGTTATGAGACGAGAAAAAATAAACTACATAATTGCTTTTATTAAAATTGAACAAACATGTATCGTTGCTGCATGACTCTATAAAATAATAAATAACATTTTGTTTTCAGACCGAAATGAGCATAATTTATAAGACCGACTTCCAAAGTATAACTCACAATATTATTTGCCAACCTCAAACTCAATTTAAGGAAAATCTGTTGGTATCTGTTGAACACGTCAGAAACGTAGAAGAGTTAAGGTAGTACAAGCGCGCGATCTTGATTTCTATAGATTTTGTTCAAATTTTAACCGGTCATTGTTCATGTCATTATGCATGGTTGAGTGGAATTTCAGAACGGTCGACTATTTAGATTGGTAGATAATGGGTTTTAAAATTGCAACTTTTAACACTGCAGGGTCTGCATTGAAATTTAGACAATAATTTTCCGTAAAAAATATTTGTCCCCTATAATGAGACATATAGCAACATCGCATTGTTCCACGTATCTAATGACGTGAGTTTGCGCGGTATATTTAAAATAATACTGCAACACAAATTTTTATTTGGAAGTAATTTTTAATCGAACAAAGTTTTTAATTAGTTATGAATGAATCAACACTTTTATTTGTTAATGAAGATAACATAAACAATATAAAATATTAATATTTATAATGCAAATATTTTTTATGACAACATTTTTAACTTTAGGGACACGATAATTTTTTTTTCTCCAACTATTGAACATATGTCTTCTTATTAGAGGGGACGAACATTTTTTCACGGACAATTATTCTGTCTAAATTTCAATGCAGATCCTGCAGTGTTAAAAGTTGCAATTTTAAAACCCATTATCTCCCAATCTAAATAGTCGACTATTCTGAAATTTCACTCAAACATGCATAATGATATGAACATTGACTGGATAAAATTTGAACAAAATCTATAGAAAACCAGATTGCGCGCTCGTACTACCTTAAGGACAAAACATGACCCAAGTTTAATGATTCAAGCTCCTATCATAAGTCAAACCTCGATTTCTTTGACGCCTTATAAAACTTCTTTAAAGGTGAAACTGCAGCTATTCATTTGTTGCGTTTTTATGCCCTCCAATTTGCCGTAGGGAATTGATATAATTTGCATTTACTATTTTTTCCGGTATTCTTGCAATTTATTATACGGCAACTGACATGGCCCATTTTCAATAAAACCATATCCGAAATGTGATACTACTTGAAATGTGAAATCTTGTACTACGCAGACAAAAATTTTACAGATAAATAGCCGAAGTTTTTGCAATTTTTGTTCACTGCGGGCGCTGCGTTCGATTTCATTACCCCCAACCTATACTTTGAACGGAGCCAATACATTGGCAGCCTGGTACTGTTGGTAGTTGGTTGGGGTAATTGGCAACCTGGACCCAATTTAACGAAATTTGCCAACACCGTGAGAGAACATGATAAACCGCCTATACAAAATATGCCAAAGTATTCTTTGTAAAACCTTTTTCGATGGTACAGAAAGTTTGAAAAGATGATTATTTTGCAAGTATAAAAACTGGATACCCATAGACGTCAATCCAAAATTGTGACCGGCGCGTAGTCCAGCACGAGTAATGCTAAGTACATTAAATGAGCGGCAATAATGACAGCTTTGCACTGCGACAGCCCCAGCGAGACAATTTTTTTCTTTGAACTTTTCTTTAATCTAACTACAATTATATGTTATAAAAATATATACATCACGTTGAAACGAAAAGTGTTTATACACTAGGCAAAAGAATTAACGGATATTGAAAAAGTTCGCCAATTTTAGGGTCATTTTCAAATAGCTGTAACTCCTCGAAAAATGGTCGTACAGCAAAATAAAAAAAAGCAAATTGAAGGTGTGAATCTCTAGTTCTGAGATCTTGAGCTCAAACATTTTTCGCATCAGCCAATTTTTAGTAGCCATTAAAAAACCAAAATAAAAAAAAATTTCAAAATTTTTGGTCATCTTTCACAGTCTGCACGGACTTTAATAATTTTTTTTGAATGATCGGATTACAAGGATCGTCTAGCTGGATTCTTACCCTTTAATTTGAGCGGTGAGAGAGCTCTGTACGATTTTTTCTCGCTGAGTTATTGATGTTCAAAGCAAAAATGACACTTTTGACTTTGATGACTGATTACTCGGAGACTAATGGTCGCACAGAAAAGAAACAGAGGGTTTCGGAAACTTTGAAGTATTGTCTATAAGATGCTTTTATCATTTTTTATCAAGATTTTTTTTTATGTGGGAAAAAGGATTTAAAAGAACGTGAACAATGGCATATTTACGAATATTCTTTCAACTAAGGATTATTTTGCCAATATTGAATAGATCAAAAAAAATTTCGGTTTTTTATGACCTCAAAGTATCCTAAAAAAGCCCTCAAAAGTTTAAACCCCTGCGATTTTTTTCATTGTGTTCCGAATGATCGAAATTGTGGTTTTTGCCAAAAATCGATCAAAGGCTAAATCTGCCACCTTTTATTCGTCTTTTGAGAATCACAATTTTTTTTTGGCACTGATCCGAATTTCCGGTGCTAAAAAATGTTGATTGTTGAACAACGGGAACAAATTTTTGTTTAATGAAAAAAAAATAAGTAAAAGAAGTTTTTTTTGACAAAAAAAAAATTAATTAAAAAAAATCGAAAAAAAATTGTTAGATTTTTTTTTATAGCGCTGAACGTTTTTCATGATACGACGAGCGATTGGAGTTGTTGGAATTCACAGTTCTTTGAATGTGTGCGTGTGGAACACACATACAAAGAAACGTAAATCCAACCGAGCAACCTCTACGTGGTACGCGTTAGGTTACGCTAATGCCGCTGGTGAATAAAATGTTTATAAATAAATCTTGATCTAATGATCGTGGGACGTGTGCGTAGGGTGTCGTATCGTATCGTAGGGATGTAAATTGTACACACGCACACATTCAAAGAACTGTGAATTCCAACAACTCCAATCGCTCGTCGTATCATGAAAAACGTTCAGGGCTATAAAAAAAATCTAACAATTTTTTTCGATTTTTTGTAATTAATTTTTTTTTGTCAAAAAAAAATTTTTTCATTAATTTTTTTTTTTTCATTAAATAAAAATTTGTTCCCGTTGTTCAACAATCAACATTTTTTAGCACCGGAAATTCGGATCAGTGCCAAAAAGATTGTGATTCTCAAAAGACGAATAAAAGGTGGTAGATTTAGCCTTTAATCGATTTTTGGCAAAAACCACAATTTCGATCATTCGGAACACAATTTAAAAAAAATCGCAGGGGTTTAAACTTTTGAGGGCTTTTTTAGGATACTTTGAGGTCATAAAAAACTGAATTTTTTTTTATCTATTCAATATTGGCAAAATAATCCTTAGTTGAAAGAATATTCGTAAATATGCCATTTTTCACGTTTTTTAAAATCCACTTCCCCTCATAAAAAAAATCTTGATAAAAAAATGATAAAAGCATCTTATAGAATACTTCAGTTTCCAAAACCCTCTGATTTTTCTCTGTGCGACCATTAGTCTCCGAGTAATCAGTCATCAAAGTCAAAAGTATCATTTTTGCTTTGAACATCGATAACTCAGCGAGAAAAAATCGTACAGAGCTCTCCCACCGCTCAAATTAAAGGGGAAGAATCCAGCTAGACGATCCTTTTAATCCGATCGTTCAAAAAAATTTATCAAAGTCCGTGCTGACTGTGAAAGATGAGCAAAAATTAAAAAAAAAATTTTACTTTGGTTTTTTGATGGCTACTAAAAATTGGCTGATGTGAAAAATTTTTGAGCTCAAGATCTCAAAACTAGAGATTCATACCTTCAATTTGCTTTTTTTATTTTGCTGTACGACCATTTTTCGAGGAGTTACAGCTATTTGAACATGACCCTAAAATTGGCGGACTTTTTCAATATCCTTTAATTCTTTTTCCTAATGTATTATCTTGATGTATCCATTACCAAAGTTGGCAATATGATCACATATATTTCGCCCTCGGAACCCTACAACATTTTTTCGCAAATACTTTCTGATCGTGGACATCCCACTTGAGATATTTAACCATTCCATTAAAAATGTGATCCTCTATCTTGAGTTGATCAAGTAATGACTTGTTACACGAATAATTATAACCATAGTTCAATAGTTTAGCAACAATATTATATTGTACGAATTATTATCACGGAGCTGATTGTAATTTTGTTATAACAATAATAAATATATAATAATAATGATTATTAGTATTCATGCATTCTAAACAGACGAAATTAGAAGTATGAATTATTGTATGTACGGATCGTAAATATATGCATGGAAGTAACACACATACACGCGAATACTGTATATGCTTAACAAATTGATTACTTTGTTAATCTGTTTTTACATTTGATCAAGCTGTTTAAATGTATGTACAACTGGTATTGTTAGAAATTCCAGTCGAATACAATAAACAATTCTTAATGTATATACGTGGGAACATGTACACATACAGGTGTGTAAATCTCTGCCTACCATAATATTCATCGCTGATGTAAATATCGTTAATGAGCTTGGGATAAAAACGCAGTAGTCGCTTGGCCAAATCGGCGTGTAAGGCAGTTGCATTCAGCATACATAGATGCAAAATCGTTTCTCCAACAGCGCCCCGCTCATTCAGAAGCCAGCAGACCTCGCGGTACTTGCTTTTATCTGGAAATTAACTAAATTTCCATCAATTGTCTTTGGGGAGTTTTTTTCATACCTTTCGTTTTTTTCGGTCTCGCATTACCTATTTTCGTTCCATCGACATCCTCATCCCCAATAACCTTAGTAATATCGTAATCATCAGGTTTCTCCATTGCTCTCAGAACTGGCAACTTTTTGACAAAGTTTACAAAAGTTAAGTATATATTTTTTAAGTATCACGATGTTGGTTCTAGGTGGAATTATAATTAGTTTATATTTAATTTTGGAACGCAGATATCTTGAGATAACGTGGTTCACTAACAAGAACTCTCCGGTAATAATTGATCAGTAATACTCGTGAGTTACGCAGTATACTGCTGACAAATAGTTATTTATCAACCAGTCCCACAGTGAAAATAACCATACAAAATATATGCAGCCGCCATCTGATTAGAGCACCTCATTTTATTATGTCTATTATACAATTTTTACATATCTTTTACGACAGTAAGTTTCGAGAAAATAGAATTCGTGTACCATTTTATGGCGGGGACGTTCCTTATTTCTTAGCAAAACGAGCTTGTCGATGGATATCCATTTGCCCTTTCCCTTATTGTACAAAAATGGTTCGACTTTTGTCCTCATGGCGTGATCCAATTCGGCATACTGCTTAGTTTGCGTCGCTCTTTTCATCATATCAACGAGTAATCCACCCCCTTAAATAAACATGAATTCCTTGAGTCAGACGATTCAATATATAAAATTGATGTGCCCCAAATACTTAAGTAACGCAATGTATTTTTTAGGGACCATCTTACAACAAGTTATCCTTCGATTAAAATCGATAAAAGATAGATGACTCTAGGGTATGGATTGATCATCGTAAAAAAAATTGTCATAATTTATTTATAAAACCCAAATTAATGAGATAATTATTTCTATATTGTGTTTTAGTCTTCACCATTTTCACCATTTATTTAATACTTTCTTTGAGAAATATCGTTCTATTTGAGTTTTTTAACATCAGAATATCACAAAATTAATTAAAATATGAGCAGTCGGTAGAGATAATAAAAAAATTAATCCTGTTTAGTCTCGAATGGATCGCAGTATTAACGCTTTAATATTTCGGCATCGCGAACAGTGGTTTGTGTCTCGTCAAATCGTACAGGCAGAGAACTTGTAAACGGGCACATCGTAAAGGAAGAATTACAATAATATTAAACCGGCGGTCGGATTATAGCACTTGACTTTTCAAACTGGTATACTGACTCTTTGAGAATAACAGATGACTTCGCTTGACTATTACGTACGTATCAGACAAATTGAAAGCAATGTATCCATTCATACAATGTTATTAAATACTCTCATGGTATCAATTTCATGCCTCCAACACGTTGATAATGTCCTCTATTCGGTAATGATGAATCGCTGAGCCAGAGTTATGTTAAGCATTGTATCTGAGACAGACAATGTTAAGCATTGTATCGTAATGCTAAAGTACTAAACACTAAACTATTTCTAAAGAATAAAGGTTGTTCGTTATTCTTATTTTATTTCGATACAAACATAATTGGAATCTTGATTGCCAATTTTGCTCTGAACGTTTATGACAAAACACTTGTTTCAGTTGTTTAGTGCCATCTCATAGAGAACAGGTTTTTTTGTATATAAAAATAAGTGGGAAGGGGTGGGACCACTTTTATTTTCTATGTTTTAGTGTATTTCTTTATCATATACGTGCAACTAGAATCAACAACTAATCTTTTAAATTTTACTTGCCCTTCAAATCGACCAGTTTATAGAGTAATATCGACGAAGTGTCCGTCTGCTTTTTCACAGCACTGGCAACATTGCTTTCCGTATTTCCCATGATTAAATATCGTCATTACAAGACGCGTTCAACTTGATGCCGGACTCCGAAAACTGAACGACTCCTTGTTACGTTCTGACAAACAATTCCTGTTTCCATGGAAAATCATCATTATCGATCACACAACGTGCGTTGACGTAAGATAGCGTAAAGTAACGCTTAAATGTATTTCAGAAAATCATTGTTTAGTTGCTTTCCTAATAGTTTTTGACATTAGTGATTCGATGTATTCTTTAATTTTACATTATTTAACAAAACACATTAAACGGAATACGTGGGGAATACTTACAAAAATAATTAATTACTTTGTTATATTCTTTTAGTTTTGACCATATGAAGTAATTTATATTTAATTATTTCCTAAGTTCCGAGGAAATAATAAAATACTCTGCCGGTTTTTTGGTATTACCCTTGCCAAATGAACCCTTTCCCATCACTCCCTACCCGTACTTCGCTAATCTAACCTATCTTCCGTTGCGTCTACAGCCGTCTTAAACTACACGATACCATATTTGCCGTGAATACGGGGTAACTGTCGAAAACTCGCACCGGTAGACGGCCTTCATATTCTTCTGATTCTCCGGTACACAGACATCTACTCAAGTATTTACACTAAGGTTTGCACCAACGCTGCTGTACTCGAAATACCGCCGAAACCGAACCCGGACCGCTCATCCACCGGTGTCGGTAGTTTTGATTATATATATTTTCTAGATGTTTCCAAAATTAAATTCTTATTTTTTAAAAATAAATTCATAATTTTCATTTAAAATTAAATATAATTCCATATTCTTCAAAATTAAATTCATAATTTTCAAGAGTATGGACCAATGAGTAACGCAGATTTTTTTAAATAAAAAGTGAAAAATATTGATCGGCACGATAACATTGCAACAATATATAACAGTCGGGTAACCATTTAATTCGTTCATCGATTGTCGTATAACAGGTACTTTACTTACCGATGAGTTTATGTTTAATTAGGTCGAAACTTTTTCTTGATGCCTCGAAACGCAAATATATTGAACCATTCCCGATTTGCTCGGCCGCGTTTGGTCTGCCTGTCCCAATCGTTCTTGCTTTCTCTCTCTCTCTCACACTCTCTCCTTCTGAGATCTTTTCTTATAAGTCTGTATGCCAGTGTGAAGCCATATATAAGTTAGTCATTGGCGGAGTCTCAAAATATAAAACTAAGAGGATGCGTATGCAGGATAACGAGAAAAGGATGTCCGGTCGCCGTGGTAGAGAGCCAAAAAAAACGGATAATTTGACCAATGCATACTGGATGGAAGGATATATTCCACCGCTTACCACAGAGTTTGATAAAGAAGAATGGCCAGCGGCTTGCGGCCAACATAATAATGATAATTTCAAGCTGCACCTCCCATTATACTTCAATTTCTTGAATATATGTATCACTTATATATTAAATATACATTAGTGATGTGGTAGTGGCAACAAATTTGATGTCAAAAATGTGTATAATCTATGTGAATTATAAAACGCATACTAACCGGTGCGATGGCTATCGATTGATTGATTGATTGATTACTATGCCCTAATTTGTAACTTTAGGGAAAACAGTGGTAATAATAATACAAATTATGATACATAAATGAATACAGGAAATAATATAATGTTGTACAAAAACCGGTGCGATGGTCTAGTGGTTAGCGTGCTCGCCACTAAACCAGCGGACCGGGAGGTCCCGGGTTCGAATTCCAGACGCGTACATTTCATCGTGAAATGTTTTTCTTCGGCATTTCGCGACGGAATAAGACTAGTTCCACGACTGGGGGGCGAACTTGATGGCCGGCTGTATTGGTATAGGTTTTCCGCATGTTCCCTATACCCGTGACAGAAATGTCATCATGAATATAATACAGAGAATATAGAGGGGGGAGGGGCAAGGAGAAAGGTGAAGAAAAAAGGAGTATGGAAAAAACAGTGGAGGAAAGAAAGGGTCACAATAGGGGAAAAAATTCGTAACAAACACGAACAGCGTGTACGCTAGGAAAAAACAAATTAAAAAATATATATATATAACGCATAATTCTCCTACACCCTATATATAACCGATACATTCCAAAAATCTCGAACACACCGGCAATAGGTTGAATAATATAATTTATTAATTATACTGTGTCGCTACAAAATATTATTGATGCTAAGGGTGTCCGTTTATTTTACAAACAAAAACAAGAATTTGCAGGCATTTTAATCCTTTTTGGCGACAGCAGCATGCCTCGGCTCGAAAAAGGGGCGACAAAACAGCACGAAAAAGGTTGCTGAAAAGAATCACTAAGTACTGCCTGGAAAGACGAAAGAGACGTCGTCGCGAAAGGGGAGGGGAAAAAACAAATTAGGCAGTTGCGACATCATTTTGACGTCATAAGCTTGTTAATCATGGCGACACAAAGATTGTTGAGAATAAGTTTCTTATGCCATATCAAGGCCTGTGCCCTACTATACGTATATGCATAACGTTTACACCGTTTTTTTTTCTTCAAGCTTATGAAAAGGTCTATTGCAACGAGACTCGTTGACGCAATGTTTTTGCAAGCTTAGTGACAAACCAATTTTTGATAAATCACTAACATCTATAGCCGACGAGAATGATCTTCAAAATAATATTTCTCAAAAGTTTAACCATAAATACCAGTTTTTCTGGTATCTACATTTTAGCAACGAAATAATATGCGACCTCCCATAATTTTATCTGTAGTTGAAAAACCATATTGAAAATAAGAAAAATTTTATCATAAATTTTCGTACTTCAGTCTAAAAATGCATTTGAAACAAACAAAATTGGCTTGTCATTATCTCTATGGCAAATCGACCGATATAAAAGGCCAAAAAATGAATCTTTTTCATGAAGGATACAATGTTGTATACCTCAGAAATAAAGTGATTAGTTTCTTGGATTTTTTAGCTGATAAAATGAATCATTTACGGGATCTTCGATAACTTTATCTGTCCATTTGGATTATGACAAAACGCGCAAAACGAATCCATACATTTTTCCGATGGCCTGTTAAGGCCTTAGGCCACAGTAACGGGTACAAAATCATGTGCGAATTTAACAATTTTTTTCGAATGAAAAAGTGATTCACTCATAATATTAATTACACATCTATTTAGTATGAATATCAAGCTGAAAAAGAAAAAATATTTTTTTCGATGTCAAATTGGCGTGACAAATAACTTCAACAATTTTCACTCGATTTACTTCAAATTTAAAAGTTATGTTTCTAATTACATTTCACAGAGAAGTACGTACGGAATTTCTGATTAAGGTATTCCTTTTACGAACCGAAATATTTAACAATTAACCGATTTTCGTCTACAATAAAGTAAAAATACATTCCAGAATACAGATAAAATTTCAAGCCAAGCTACCGAACTTTTAACGAAAAATTACGACTCTAAAAATGGTCTCATTTATACGGCGCTTTATGGAGATGTCACGCTGGCCACATTTCTATCTAATAATTTATACACTAAATAACTCTAGATGTGTGATATAAACTGCTCACGAGTGTAAAAAAATCTAGTTTCCGTAACGACAATAAAAACGGAGGGTCACCGAATGTTTAAAGAAAATATTAATGATAAAACTTGGAAAAATGTGACTAGCAGAATAATTTTTATGGCCGTGACGTTTAAAAAAAATGTAAAAATGTCTAAATCTACTAAATTTGCGCGAATGTTTTTATTCTAGTTTATCGTAGTGTATAATAATCGATTTGAACTTATTTTTTATTAAGCGCCATTGTAATTTACCGATGAATCAGAAGGGCCCTGCTTACGCCCCCGCAAAATACGGCCCTCCGCGAAAAGAATACCTTAATCAAATACCTACAACTTTTGAATAAAACAATATTTTTTTAATTCCGTAGGTACTTCTCTAGGTATTTTAATGTATATTAACAAGAATTTTCGTTTTTTGTTCTAGGTAAAAAATTGTGGATGCTGAATGTCACGCCGCGGAGTGCCTAAAAAAATAACAGAACAAATATTAGTAGTCGGCCATTTTGTGCATCGAAAAAAAATAACAAAACAAATATTAGTAGTCGGCCATTTTGTACGTCGAAAAAAAATATATATTTTTTCTAACAGCTTGATATTCATACTAAATAGATGTGTAATTAATGTTATGAGTGAATCACTTTTTCATACGAAAAAATTGTTCAATTCGCAAAATTATGCATTATTATGCATCGTCTAATACGCCTGACATAAACTTTTGCCAAATTCATCGTCATAGCGTCCCGATCTCTCACACGGAAGAAGGACCATCTGACATATGTGCTATATTCTAGGTCGTTAGATCTGCACATGGTTGTCATTTCTTCGCATCATTATATTGCCCGCAATATGCTGACGCTTGTTCTCGCTCGACATAATATTACACACACTCGTTGTACGCGTGCTTGCACAAAATCGTCCAAGCGGCATCCCTAACGAGTTCCACCAATCTGCGAAAAAGCTCGTTACGAAAATTCTTACATCTGTTTTATCATTTGGATACATCGAAATGTTATATATATTTATGACAAATAAGGGCTATCGAAGGATCATAAGATCGTCCATGAAATATTAATATTTTTTCGGAACATTTGCTCCGGGTCTGTAAGAAGAAAGAAAGATGCATCCATTTAGGCCACTGAACAACAATTATGTATTTACGCGCACTGAAACTGTCATAACTTTGTCTCTTGAAGAAGTTGCGATTCGAAGCCGAACTACGTCCCCTGTAATAACCTAGGTAGCAGAATGTTATCTATTTAAAGTATCAGAAAGATATTGCGAAACGGATAGAGATAACTTTTTAGTTGTCCAAAAAGAAGCCTCATCGTATTACAAAATGTATTACAAATGTCACTTATGGCCGCTTGGCAGATAGTTTGTTCGTGCCCGATAACTATACGTCAACTTTTAATGCTTAACAAACTGGCAACGAAAGGTCAACTCTTATCGGTTGTCGGTACGTTAGCGTAAAGTTATTAAATCGATATGCCCGAAAGATATCCTCTTAAAGGCATAAAAATGCCAAGATGGCACTACCATATGAAAGTTGTCCAATAGACATCCGAATGGAGTTGACAAAACGACATCTATACATTATCAAAGAGTACTGTTGAACGGATATGTAATTATTGGCGATATATATATACAAGGGTGGCGCAAATTTGATTACTATTTTTTTTTCCTTTTTTCAAACATCCAATTATCTTCTTTGAAGAAAAAAAATTGTCTCCGAAGCTGCGAGCGGTCAAAAAATATTTAGAGGTCGCCCAAGTCTCCCAAAAATTAAAATTTCATTAAAAAGTCGAGTTTTTTGTCCACTTGTCACCCATGAATTTTGCGCTTCATAATTTTTAAATTAATCTCGCGAAAGCTCTAACCGACCAATGCATATTTAGTGGTCGCTCAAAGTTTTCGAAATTTACAATTTCCGCCAAAAAATAAATCTCGCCTGCACTATAATTTCTTGTAGCGTAAAAACAAAATAAACAGCGAAGTGTTACATTTTCTGAATAATTGATTATAATAATTTGTAACCAACACCAATTAAACGAAATGTGTTATTATGTGTTATTGTATTATGGCGACGCTCCTCACAGAGTAAAATAACGATTGGTCCGCAGTTTGACTAACGAGACCAACTGTGAGACGCATTACGATGCCCGGAAAACAGCTGTCATTTCAGTTTTATGAATAAAACGAACTATAATTTTGTTTACGGACAAGAGCTTTAAAGAATTATTTTATGAGAATAAAAATTATAATTCTTGGGTTACAAGTGTGAGGTAAATTTGAAAAATCTGTTTGTAAAGAAAAAAGGATTAATCCTTTTGACAATTTTACAAAGCGTCAAATTTATGAGTGAGAAGGGTAAAAAGAATTGGCGAAAATTGGCAATTTCGACGCCCGTGAGCGACCACTAAATATGCATTGGCCAGCTAGAGCTTTCGCGAGGTTAATTAAAAAATTGTAAAGCGTTAAAATTCATGAGTGAGAAGTGGACGAAAAAAAATCGATTTTTTAATGGTAATTTTTATTTTTGGGAGGCTTGAGCGACCTCTAAATATTTTTTGACCGCTCGCAGTTTTCGCGACAATTTTTCTTCTTCTATAAGGCCATGGCTTACAAGTCCGGTCGGTAAAAATCCAACCTCCAAGTTCTCTCCCAGGCGAATCACGTTTCGTACAGACGAGGAGAAACGTTGTTCATTGTTCAACAGAGCGGAAGGTGTTTCTTTCATTTTTTCCGAAAAATTAATCGTTTCGGAAAACACTGGGAATTTGCAAATCAGCTATCTCTCTTGCACTCATGGCCGATCAGTCGGTGTAACACATGGTCTTAAAAAAGATAATCGGATGGTGAGCGAAAGGAAAAAAAATAGAGCTCAAATTTGTGCGACCCTAATATATACACACTACCGGTGAAAAGTTTTCGATCACTCCGGATAATAGTAAGATTTTCGATCGCTCTGAATGATTGCAGAATTATATTAGAATATTATAATTCACTTTATTTCTTATTTTACAGCCCTATTTATATAGCTATATAAAATGAATCATATTATTCTAATATGATTTTTCAATGATCCGAAGTGTTTGAAAACTTTTGGCCGGTATTGCCAGTATCTAAAAATATCCTATCCATTTTTTTTAATAAATATTAACTTATTAAAAGTCTAGAATATTCAATATAGATTGGTATTATTCATTCTTAATTATGTATATATATAGGGTGTCTCGAAATGACCTGACATTTCAATGTATTAATAAAGCATATTCTTTATTTGAAAAGTACCAATAGTTTTGTTTTTATATGCAGTACAAACATGGAGGTTATGTGTGGAATACAATATCCCATAAATGGCCGCCTCGTCCCTGTTTGCAAACTCTTTTGACGAAATTTTCAATTACATTTTGGCATAATTGCGGACTAATATCATTAATGGTGCGTTCAATTGCTTTCTTGAGCTTTGCAATGGTCTGTGAATCATTGTCGTATACTTTTTCTTCAATAAAAACCCCAAAGAAAGAAGTCCAATGGCGTCGAATCGCACGATCTTGGTGGTCAATTGTCATCGTCGCGGCGTGAGATAACACAACCATGAAACTTCGTTTGCAATAACTGCATTGTTTCGCCCGCAGCGTGGCAGGTTGCGCGATCTTGCTACTGTTACGGATTTTCCACAGGTTCCCCGTACCCTCGGCAAATGCGGTATAGAGTAGTTGAAAAAGCTACTTACATCGCTACATGTATTTATAATGATGGCTATGGTAATATTTTATTAATATTGCACGTATTCAACATAATCATCGGAAGTAATTGTTATGACATGTGCAATGACGAAGACGAGCCCCGAATATCGGTTGCCAAAAACGCGCGCAAGAAAGTACAAAAGAAGCCAGAACAGCTCGGAGAAGGTCAAGATTATCTCGAGGACCAGCAACTAGCTAAAGAAAGACCCTAATATGGAGCAGGAATTAAATATACAACAAGGTATGCCACAAATTTTCAATGTTTTTACTGTAAAAGCCGCGTCGATACTTTCAACGCGTTTTTCTCGAAACGACATTTTTCGAATTTGCGGGAAATTTAACTCAACAACAGCTATTCCGATTGATTTGAAATTTATACCACACATCTGTGACATAATTATCCCAATTTGTACGTACGATTTAATTCTGATGTTAACCGTTTTTGTTCAATGTTTTACGTAGTAATTTTATGTGTAAAACAAACATAAACTTCTGCATGATGCCAAAAATCAATTTTTCTTTTTTTCCAGAAAATCCTACGTAGCGCCGTTTATCTAACCTAACTTAACAAAATATTTCCATTTTTTGATGTCTCAGATGAACCGTAAGGCCATTGGGATTCCCGCAGATTGAAGGTGGAAAAAAAACTTGACGCGCACGCAGGCGTGTATCTCCCGACAATTATTAATGATTTGTGATTTTTAAAATACATTTAAGCCGCTGAAAACATGCAATAAAAGAGTGTAGAGATAGAAAAAATATATGCATTGTTTTAGGCACAAAATATTCATGAATACCGAGTCTTATTCTAGCCTCTCAGGGTGGTGTAACCCCTTAAGCTATATTAAATATTCTAGACTATAAACACATTAATTTTTTCAAAGGAATGAATAAGATATTGTTAGGTCGGTTTCAAAGTGGGCTCACAAGGAAACGTTGCGAGGTCGATGTCTCTGATTTCGATGAAATTTGGCATGCTTGTAGAATGGGTAAAAAAAGGCGACACGTATTTTTTTATATCGGCGGACCCTGATTTTTAAGGGTTGAAAAGCACCCTTGAAAATTAGGGTGTTTTTCGTTTTTCGTCGATAACGTTTTAACGGTACGAGATATGAAAAAACTTCAAATTGCAATAATGTTTATTTTTTCGTGTACTATACACTGGAGATGAGAACGATGCAGATAGCAACAAATTTCATATTGTTTATTGCAAAAATGCAATTTTTTCAACCGTATCTCCGAGAATTTTCAATCGATTGGGATGTAAATTTGCATACATGTAGAGAATGGAAAAGTGCGGATACGGATTTTTTCTTTTTCCGATATCTCACAATTAAGGGGTTGAAACTGCCCGTCGATTTCTTTGCCGAGAACATCGTATAATCAGCTAGTCGTTTGGCATTTCGGTCTAAATTTACGTCAATATATGTTCGTGTTATGACGCAATTGCATATTTGTAACATTCCAGCCGCCCCCCCCCTTCCCCCCAACGGTCCCACTCTCGAAAGGCAAACGTTCAAAGTTCTTACCGTGCGGCATGGACGAACATTTCTAGAAATAAAAATGGGTTACAAAGAAAGTACAATCAGTCAAAATAGTCGATACACATTTTCTCGATGTCGAAATAAAAATAAAGGTCGAATGGACAAAATGTTGTATTTTTCGACTACTAGACGTTCATGATGATAATGATGAGTACAGCAACAAATGGCGTGTTGTTTATTGCAATAATTCATGAATTACTTGTGAAAAATCACTCTTCAGTTTCCCACTCATATGGGCAAAAGCAAGGCTCGCAATCACGGACTGACTTCGTGCTTCGGAAAGCAACTGGATTACAATTGTATATTTACGAAGAAATTCCACTCCGCTCACCGTATCGAAGGCATTATCTGCAGAGGTTACAGCGTTTTTGGGTTGCCGCTGCAACTCATGAACAGAATGATGCAAACATTTTTATCAGCTTATAACGCAGCATAATTTAATCTTTATCTTTAACATTAATTTCACAAACAGCGGAACCAATGAACGAAAGAAATAAATCTTTGCAAAGAGCGACTACGGTGCAAAGAGTGGCTCTTATGACAACCTTCAAATCGCCTTATTAAAGATTAATAGCAGTTCTGGTAATAGCGTGTGTCGTCGTTGTTTTTTTCGTGTGTATTTATCAATTGGGTTTCAAGTCATATAAATTCACCAACGATCATTATTGCTGCAGTTACGACCGAGAAGCCAGCCAAACATTTTGTGTTCGAAATACAAATAAAAATGTACGTTAATCCGGTGAATGTTATTCAACTTTTATCCATAGCGATAAGTGCTATGAATTTGCCTCGCACTCCAATCACCAAACAGGAAGAACAGTTCAGTGAGGATCTAGAAAACATGATCATTGAAGCGATGGATCAACCTATGAAAATGGAAGTCGAAACTGGTTTGGATTTTCTGTCACCAAATGAAATTCATGAAGCAGCCGTAATAGAAGATGACAGTGAAGGAGATTGGCACGGACAACGATACCTAGATCCAAAAATTGATGAAAATGTATATACCCAAGATATAAAAGAATTGAGTTACGAATACAAGACAAGAGCTGTAGATTACTGGAGATCCGGGGCAAATGGGAATAGAAAGTTATCATCTGTTCAAACGAAATTCAAAAAGGTGAAATCAGAGGCGCAGTTGCGCCGGTGGGCCCATAGTACAAATAATGGTGGCACCTACAAAGAAATGTTAACAAAGATAGCTCACTACACGTTAAACAATTTTAATGATGCTTTGGACAGAAGGCTGCCTGTCCATGATATAGATCTTCGACGATGGGCCTTACGTGCACGAGAAATTGTAGAAATACCAGCCGTAAATTTCCAAGCATCCGCTTCTTGGCTAAGGACATTCAAAAACCAACATGGAATTATATCACGGAAGATTACTAAATATGTAACAAATAACAATTATTAAACGCTGATACACTTCAAAACAAAGCTATCGAATTTATAGAAATGGTGAAAGTCAACATAGCCAACGTTGGGGCTGAAAACACATTTAATTCTGATCAGAGTGGATTCAATTTAGAGCTATATACAGGCCGCACATTGGCGAAAGAAGGGCAGAAATCCGTTGAGGCAGTCGTGCAATCGAAAACATCAAGAACACACAGTTATACTATACAGCCTTTGGTTTCTGCGAGTGGCAAGCTTTTGGCACCTATGTTGATCGTTTTAAACGAACCTACCGGCAAATTTGGTTCTCGAGTGGACCAAACTATGTTCAGATCCGAAAATATATTTCTATTGGCTTCGAAATCTGGAAAATTGACGACTAATCATTTCAAGCAATGGTTCCAAGAAGTATATATTCCCAATACGGGTCCAAAATCGGTAATACTTCTGGATTCTTGGAGCGGACAATGTCCAACTGCATTTAAAGAAATGGATATGCAAGGGAAAGATATTAAAGTTTTAACCATTCCAGCAGGTAAATATATTGCACGAGTTTCATTAGTTCTGTAGACAATTAGTGCATATGATAATTAGTAATTCCTGCAGGTACGACTGGAATGATACAGCCCCTTGATGTTTATGGCTTCCGTGTATGGAAAAACTTCGTCAAACACTTTTCTGACGCAGTAATATTATACAATTACGATGTCAGTCTGCATTTGAGAGACAATATTGTTAAATTACAATCTCTTCTACACAACCAGTTTTCTTCTCCACGGTTTACAAATCTTTTCAAATATGCGTGGTACAAAAGCGGGTACGAAGAAGAAAGACCACCAAACTTCGAAAATCCGGTAGAATTTTGCTTTTCACAAAATGTACCGACATGCGATATATGCGGCGAAGCAGCTATTATCACTTGTGCGTGGTATAAGAAATCTCTTTGTTTCAAACACTTTTATCGTGACTATCATTATTGTAATAAGTATAATCCATAAAAAAACATTTCCTAAATGAGTAAGCGTGAGAACACTTTTCCGATTGTGTTGTAATCTTCAAAGGCAGTACGTGGCGGGGGAGAATTTCTTCGTAAATATACAATTGTAATCCAGTTGCTTCCCGAAGCAGGAAGTCAGTCCGTGATTGCGATCCTTGCCTCTGCCCATATTAGTAGAAAACTGAAGAGTAATTTTTCACAAGTAATTCACGAGTTATTGCAATAAACAACACGCCATTTATTGCTGTACTCGTCGTTATCATCATGAACGTCTAGTAGTCGAAGAATACAACATGTTTTCTTTCCGAACTTTATTTTTATTTCGGCCCGTTCACGAGCTATAGAAAGAACGAAGTTGTTAAGGGTGCGTTGACCCCTTAAGAGTGTCGTTCCGCCAAAACGAGAAAATGTATAACGATTTTATTGACTGATTGTACTTTTTTTGTAACCCATTTTTATTTCTACAAATTTTCGTCCATGCCGCACGGTAAGAACTTTGAACGTTTGCCTTTCGAGAGGGGGACCGTTGGGGGGAGGGGCTGGAATGTTACAAATATGCAATTGCGTCATAACACGAACGTATATTGACGTGAATTTAGACCGAAATGCCAAAAGGCTAGCTGATAATACGGTGCTCTCGGCAAAAAAATCGACGGGCAGTTTCAACCCCTTAATTGTGAGATATCGGAAAAAGAAAAAAACCGTATCCGCACTTTTCCATTCTCTACATGTATGCAAATTTACATCCCAATCTATTAAAAATTCTCGGAGATACGGTTGAAAAAATTGCATTTTTGCAATAAAGAATATGAAATTTGTTGCTATCTGCATCGTTCTCATCTCCAATGTATAGTATACGAAAAAATAAACCTTGTTGCAATTTGATGTTTTTCCATATCTCGTACCGTTAAAACGTTATCGACGAAAAACGAAAAACACCCCAATTTTCGAGGGTACTTTTCACCCCTTAAAAATCGGGTTCCGCCGATATAAAAAAATACGTGTCACCTATTTTTACCCATTCTACAAGCATGCCAAATTTCATCGAAATAGGAGACATCGACCTCGCAACGTTTCCTTGTTAGTCATTATATATAATATATTAGCTAGTTTCTTATGAATTGAATATAATTTAATATTTTTTAAAAATAGAACGTAATTGTTGTTTTCCTCCAGCGTTACGACCAGACTTTTTATTACTCGCTACATGTGTACGGTCGGCCCCACGGTGAAGCCAGTCAGCAAAGTCATTCAGGGAACGCGCTTCGTACGACATCTGAAAAAGAAAATGAACAAACATTATAAATAGGCTATTATTAAACGTGTGCTGACTTCTGTACAGAGAAGGAAAAATATTTCAAAATATTTCAATAATATCATATTTATTCATGCACACGCACACAAGTATGCGTACCAATAATAATGTGAAGGAATCGATATTTGTACATTATGGGTTTGTCCCCCGCTCCAAAAATCCAAACGACTCTCTGTGCTAGTTCATTATCGAAGATAGCTTCTAGCGAATATCCGTCAGTTATAATTTGTATGTCCCTTCACTATTACCTACCAATACAAAATATCTTGTAAGATAGCATACTACCGATATCTGAAAGATATCATGAAGAAGACATCTCATGTGATTCGTCTTTACATCCCTTGGACAATGTTTAACTAGCTATAATAGATAACAGCAAATGGATCATTTTTTTATACCTTAAAAAAGTCATCAATTGGAAAATATTTTGTGATACCTTTTAGACATTCGATTTCATCGCCGGAAGATATCATTAAAAAAAAAGACAACTTCACGACCACATTACGCGGGGTGTCACTTGAGATATGTAGAATAGTTATCTTACGGTAATGCCTTAACGATGACCTAAAAACGGTAACTTATCGACTTCAATTGAACATTTATGCTACCTGGGGATGTAAGCTCCGATTTATGACTTTCAACTTCACGACCACATTACGCGACCACGACAACTTCACAACTTCACGACCACATTACGCGGGGTGTCACTTGAGATATGTAGAATATCTTACGGCAATGCCTTAACGATGACCTGAAAACCGTAACTTATCGACTTCAATTGAACATTTATGCTACCTGGGAATGTAAGCTCCGATTTATGACTTTCAGCTACTATTTTCGACATTTGATAAATTCGTTTGTTGTGTCAATATTTCGGATTTTTTTTTCGCCACGGTTTTTTCAACCCCAATTCGTTCAGAATTGTATAACATAAAATTATAAATATAATTGACATTAAGAAGAAACAATCATAAAAGATAAATCATTTTTCTAATACATCAAACGCGCGAGATCCTATTGACATTTCTCGCCGAATTCGGCCCCAGCAATTTCATATGTACACTGTAAAAAAAGTCATTAAATTTACTATACTTTTATCATTGAAAATCTCTAAACTCGGAATATGAAACGCAAATTCGCACTTCAGTAATGGAAACTTCAGTAATGTAAATGAATTTTCATAGATGCGTATACATTTTAATATATGGGACATTGAATATTAGTATGCTGCGTATGAGTTTTTCAACGCGCATCATAATAATGCAAATATTCGTTTGATTAATGCAACAAACGTATACGATTTCATTATTTACACAAAAAGTATTAAAATCGCAATATGACTATTATTTTTAACTTCATTCTGTTGAAAAGTACAATACCTCGTACATTGAATATTACAAAACGCTGTTTAAAGAAATATGAAATTTAAAATACTTTTACAATACTATGGTAAATGAAATTTCAAAACTTAGTATATGAATGAATATTTAGGCTTCAGTGTTGTAAAATTCAATACCAGACCTACATTTCATACGGTTTTACATTTCGTAATACGTACAAATTGAATATTAATACACTATCTACAATTTTTCAAGGCGTCTAATAGAAAAATAAATATTCTTAGTTGAAAAATACAACAAGCGTTTTGAATATATACAATGTAGACGAAGTAAGAAAATTACAAACTGACTCTTAATTTTTACAATACTTGGTTTAGGAGTATACAATTTTTTGTGCACTGAATATTATGATAGACTGGAGAATATTTAGAAATGAATAGGACATTTACAATACGAAGGCACGTACATTTTCTGATTTACAAGGAGACGGCTGAGCCTGGATGTCGCGAATCGGGTTCTCCTTTCGCGTAGTGAAAGTTGAAGACCTCCGAATTAACGTCGTTTTTTATTTTCGTTCCAATAGGTCTTAGTTGCTGAGATATCGCGATTTGAAAATTTGGGAATTTCGGACGGAGCCAAGCCGGTTTCGGCTCGCGCGTAGATGACGTTGAGCGTTCATACTTGAGGCAAGAGCGATCGTAGCTAATACGGTAAGACGACGGACTGGCACTCTGAAAGTTCACGGTTCGCGTTCCCGTGCTTTTTTTTTTAATTCAATTTTTTTTCTTTCTAATCTCTCATAAGACTTTGCATGTGCAGGTAAATAAGAAAATTCGAAAATATGTATTACTAGTTTTATTTATCTATTATATTAAAATAATTAATCCAATAATGAAGTCACAATTACATAGCAAAATAATATGGTATAAAAAATGAATAATTAATCTAATTCACACTTGCAAATTTCGCGGCAGGTAATTATTCTGATTCTTCTTCTATCAGATCAGTATGCTGACAAATTGGAGGGTGGAAACCATCGTAAAAGCAAGGGAAGCACAAAGGCTTACGACACCACGAACATAAGATGAACGCAATACCACCGCAACCACATTAATTATTTTAATATAATAGATAAATAAAACTAGCAATACATATTTTCGAATTTTCTTATTTACCTGCACATGCAGAGTCATGAGAGATTATAAAATAAAATAAAAATTGAATTAAAAAAAAGCACGGGGACGCGAACCGTGAACTTTCAACAGTCCGTCGTCTTACCGTAGTAGCTACGGCCGCTCTTGTCTCAAGCATCAACGCTCAACGTACTCTACGCGCCAGCCGAAACCTGCTTGGCTCCATCCGAAACTCCCAAATTTTCAAATCGCGATATCTCAGCAACTAAGGCCTATTGGAACAAAAATAAAAACGACGTTAATTCGGAGGTCTTCAACTTTCACCACGCGAAAAGAGAAACCGATTCGCGACATCCAGGCTCTGCCTTCTCCTTGTTAGTATGTGTTTATTCGGATAGTCTGATTTAATATATAATTCAGTGCAGAAAACTTGAAATTCGTGCTTTCGACTAACACCAAATTTAAAGTAGGTGATGAACACCCGGTGCGATGGTTTAGTGGTTAGCGTGCTCGTCTCTAAACCAGCGGACGGAAGGTCCCGGGTTCGAATCCTAGTCGCGTACATTTCGTCGTCAAACGTTTTTCTTCGGTATTTCACGGCGAAATAAGACTAGTAGAAATAAGAATATAGTCATGATGAATATAATACAGAGGGGGGTAAGTCGGCCGCGGCCGCAAGGGGGAACAGGGAAAAAAAAGAACACTAGAGGGAAAGAAACGGGTCACAATGAGGGGAAGGATAGGTAAAAAACGCGAAAAGCTAAGGAGAAAACAAATAAGTAAGTGGTGATTAACCGAACAAGCAACCAAGTCTAATAAACCAAAATAAAATCTATTCGCATTAATTTTTATATATCCCCAACTGATACTTTTGAAGAGGTATATAATTTTTCCAGGATTTTGATATTACAGTATTACTACACATTACTTAGCCATTTAAAACGTAGTGTATTAATTTAAAAATGACAATTATTAGTTTTCACAGACTGAATCAGTAAAAGAATTCCGGAATTTGTACATTAAAATTCATACAGAGTTTATTAAAGACGCAGAAAGTAAATAATAACAATTACACTAACCTAACACCATAAAATTAATACACTTTTATATGCCAAATTTACTTTTTTTTTAATTTAAAAATGCAATCCGTGCTTATTAATTTTAATACGCTTATAATAGATACCTTGCAATACGTATATGATTTTTCCAGTACTGAAGTGTTGCGATATTACTAAACGATTATTAGACATTCGAAAAGCAGTGCATTGATTTTCAAACGACAATATTAAAATTCATAAACGGTATCTGTAAAAAGACTTCCTACACTTTTATATTAATTTTAATACAGATTTTTTTTACAGTGTAAGCTACTTTTTTGAGGTGACTGGTGGATTTTATGAACCGAAATATGAGCCGAGTAAATGGGAGATGACTGAACAAGCAAAGTATCATCCATGGAAATACGCGAGATAAGTATTGGGAGTACACTGGAGAAAAAACCAATCGAATTAAACAAAATACATTGGTTGACCCAAATAAATGTGTGTGAACACGGAGTTCCACCGATATATGACATCGTTAGAATACTATAAAATATCGGAAAATGTGATTGATTTTTATACCATATTATTATACTTGAAAATCTCTTCTGTTCTCTCAATATATCCCCTATCCTTAAAATAAAATGATAATCTATTGAAATCATTCTATATACAATCTGTAGATCTATGGATGAAATAATTAAGCGATTGCTGAAACATTTTTTATTTTGTACAAAAATATAATCAATGGAATGAATTATTTCTTTACTACATTGAAACGAATATGCCATGAGACGTAACATGTTCGTACTCCGTACAATATCAAGAGTAGTTGCATGAGATAGAGACAAGTGTATATCATGATTGAAAAATTAATGATGTCGATTCCAAATAATGGTATTTTTTGCCACAAAGTACACGTGTCATCTGTAACAACGCATTTAGTCTCAAGAAAAAAAAATTTGATGAAATAAATGTTCATTGCAATCAAAAGAATATATTTGTTAATTCGAGAAGTCATGTTTTTAATAGTATTTTATGTGCACTTGCAAGCATTTCTTGATTATTGGTTCAAATAAATGTACACTCACGAGAACCGCTGAAAATATTTGGATGAACTTCGCATGTAGTTCTTTGGAATAGGGTAGGATTGTCACAATAAAATGTTTGGTCGAATTGGTTTTATTAAAAATTGAAAGATTTTCAATTTTTTCAAATCTTAAATAAAAAGCGAGCATTAGAACGATTATCAGATATTCAACTGATAAGAACAGATACTACACGTTGATCTTAGCCACAGGCCAAGAAGCGAAATTATGTAGAGTTTCTCCGGCGCTTAGGTAGATTTGCGGTTCGTGCTACGCTTGTGAAAAATGAGTGCGCGTGTGGCTTCTAGCGGTTACTCCGAGAACTCCGGGTTTTCTCGCACCTATAATTTCGGCGGCACTCGGTCATTATATGTACATGATTTGGTTGAATTTTTTCAACCAAAGAAGAAAGTATTGAATCGATTGCCGTAATGTATTTAGTTCAATTATACACGTGTCATATTAATAGCATATTCTTTTGAATCAAGTATACAATTTTAATGAACATAGATGTATTTTAGTCAGATATTTAATCAACACAAGTACATATAATTTTCATTTAACGCGATTGTATAAAAAAATTAAATAAAAATGACTACGATTTAATCGTTTCGTGTATGCGCAAGAATCAAATTTCGTTTTCGCATAATTTTTTAACCAATTCAGACATACGCTTAATATTTTTCAATCAAAATAAAATACTAATATTTTAACGAATCATGTACTTGAAAATCAATATGGGATATGGTGAAGACAATAAAATAATATATTTACTCAATCGAACCAATGTGCTGGTCTAGTGGGTAGCGCGCTTGCCTCTGAATCAGCACATCGGGCGTTCGCGGGTTCGAATCCCTGTCTCGTAGTTCCGCAGAAAAATAAAAACACGGGCGTGACGTAGCTCCAGTTCTACACGGATGTCGCGCACACGGACTGGTACGGATGTGTGTCATGTGTGTATGGCTATAGCCTGTGAGTTATTTCTCGACGAAAACCGATTAACCCCGCGGCTGGGAAGCACACTCGCGACCGGCTGTATTGGTATAGGTTTTCCGCAGTTTTCCTATACCCATAGCAGAAAATGTCATGGTGAATGCGATACAGAGGGGGAAGTCGGCTGCGGCCGCAAGGTGGGGATCGATTACGAATTTGGAGTAGAAAAAATGGTGGGAAATGTAATAAAGGGAAATACCCCATACATGGAAGCTACAATAAGTGAAGCGTTCGCCGTAGCATAGACAAAAAAAAATATATATTTACTCAATCGAAATTTTATCTGAATCAAACGAGCGCAATTCAATTTTTCTTGTGTACTCGAATCAACAGTATTCGCGGTATGAATTGAAACGCTTTTATTATTCGTTGCAGAAAATGCATTCAAAACTATATAATTTGTTCGCGATAATGTTTTATATAGATTCAATAATATATTATTCTCGGCTAACAATATATCTTTAGAATGAAAAAAAAAAAACTTTTTATTTTATCATGTTTTGAAAGTCAATAGCGTTTTGTTTGGACCAATAAATCCGATGATTTACATCAACAATTTTACAATTGAATCAACAAAATGTCATTCAAAAACACCAATGATATTGGATCAATCTTTTTTTTTCTCAGTGTTCAAATAAGTCTCCGCCGTTTGACAAAAGATGGCTCCACCAGGAGGTTATGATTGAAATTTTAGTTTTAAGGCTTTCACGGCTCTTTATGTAATGAGAAGAGTTTGTGGCTTCCGGATGGAGGCCGTGTTGAGGATCAGCGTTGTGCCGACGTTTCGCAAACGTTACAGTCTGCATCATCAGGGCTGAGAGCTCCGATACTGAAGCTCTCGTGTCTCAGGTATTCCTTATATAGTTGCAGTCATCGTTCCAGATCGCTGCACCAGCCAATCATTGACCAGCTGATCAATTAAAACATCTGATTGGCTGGTGCAGCGATCTGGAACGATGCCTGCAACTATATAAGGAATACCTGAGACACGAGAGCTTCAGTATCGGAGCTCTTAGCCCTGATGATTCAGACTGTAACGTTTGCGAAACGTCGGCACAACGCTGATCCTCAACACGGCCTCCATCCGGAAGCCACAAACTCTTCTCATGATTGAAATTGTCAGATGTAAAACGTCATATCGTGAGGTTGGACATCTGGTAAGACCATAACCATGAAATGATCGTGATTTTTTATCAGCAACACATATTTTTTTTTTGTGCAAAAATGTCGTTTTTTGAGCCGAATAAGCGTGATTTGCGGGAACTCTTGCGTTTGGCACGAATCTCCCTCCAATAATGCTTCCAATCCACGTAATCGGCCTTTCGCACTTTCGGCCTTCCGCTACGTTCTTTGTTTTAGACGTCAAACTCACCGTTCTTAAACTTTTGAAACCACTCACGACAACTTCTCTCACTTACATCAGCATCGCCATATGCTTCTACAAGCAATCGATGTGCCTCAGCTGCAGATTTCTTCAAATTAAAGAAGTAAATCAAGTTCCCGCAAATAACGCTTATTCGGCTCAAAACTCGACATTTTCGCACAAAAAAAATTATGTAATGCCGATACAAAATCGCTAGTATTTTAAGGTTATGATCTTGCCAGGTGACCATTACGATATGACGTTTTACATCTGACAATTTCAATCATAACCTCCTGGTGGGGCCATCTTTTATCAAACGGCGGGGCCTTATCTGTACTCCCAATAATTTAATTATTCCCTTTGGGAATGGAATACAATAAATTGATGACTATCCCGCATAACCTAAGAACCACCATTTTTGATGGAAGTTTCTCCTGAACATTTTGTGTTAAATTATCGTGTTCTTTTTTAACAGTAAATCATTTTTCATACCTGCATTTAAAAACACGCAAAGCATCGAAATAATCAATCTCATTGTTTTTGCATAATCTTTATTAACATTTAAATAAGCTTTACAAATTTTTTGAAGTCAAAATATATACTAGAATAAACGTTATAGTGGCCGACAGGAAGACATCAAGTAAAAGTGGTGCTTGACGGTGACCAAGATTGCGACTGTTCTGATTATCTGAAATCGAAAAACCAAACGGCATTTTAATCTTCATATTTAAGGCTAGCGATTGAACTAGAGTGAATTCTAAATTACAAAAATTGACTTTTTTATACACTTTTGAAAATTACATTCTATTTTTTACTCATTTTTTCTTAAGTTTTTCGCTCGTACAAAAAAAACTATCGAAGCAATCATGATAATCGTAGTTCAATCGCTGGCTTATAACATGTTAAAGATGCTGTATAAATTTGAACAAGATCGGTGCAGTAGTTTCTGAAATATCGTGGTCACCGTTTCGAAAAATGGTGTTTCGAGAAAAACGCGTTTGAATGTTCGCGCATGTGATTTATACTTGTGAACCACTTCGAATATCGAAAAATCCTTTGGCACACATTTTCTACACATGTTGTAGATGTGATTTATGAAAAAAAAATCGATTTTTTCGACCCGAGAAACTAGAGGACCCCGATAAGGGGATGTACGCAAATTACGTAACGCAATTGGGGGGGAGGGAGTGGGCCCGGCCAGGCGTTACGGTCCTACGTACGTGGTGGGAAGGGAAGGCCAACGTTTGCGTTACGTCACGATTTTGGAACTGCCAGAAATACCAAAATGTCGGCATGTTCAAGTTTTGAATATGAAACTCGTGCGCAATGTTACCACAGAAAGTTGACAGGTTACCATACGAAATGTCAGTTACCGAATACGAAAACCTCTGTCAAAGAACATGTGTTACATGGAAGCACAGGACTTATGGGAGTGCTGCCACGATTTTTTAGGGTGATGCTTAGTTGTGACCTCGGCAACCCAAAGCGCTGCCTGTATCGATGTGTATGAACACATCCAAAGAATATACAGGGTGGATCATTTAACGTGACCACCCCGAATATCGACGCTGCCTTTAGAGTGACGAAAAAAATGTCAGGAGGTAATTTGATTGATTTCGAAGGGCTGATACAGTGGTCAAAAAATCAATTTTGTCAAGGTCATAGTTTTTTCGTTCTCAAAGTCATGAATGGTTTTTCAAATAGGAACATGTTTTTTTTTATTAAGCCGTTGTATCTGATATTTAGACGAATCCAACGACCTATGATATCATGACCTTGAAATGTTTTTTCACCAAAATACACGTGTGAAAACGGGAAATCGTCATGGCATTGTCAATAAGTATATCCGAATAATGTTATTGATTTTTTTGTGCAGAAAATTTATTGTAACAAATGTTCGAAGTGATGGCCATTAACCTCGACACGTTTTTCAAAACGTCGGATGAATGATTCTCTTGACCTTCAAATAGTTCCTAATGTGATAGCGGCGCAGGTTATCCAACAGATACAATAATGTCAATAGTCGGAGATGTTTCTCATGTTTGTAAATACTGCCATTGTAACGTAGTAAATCAGTAGTAGAGTGAAGAATGTTTACCATCTTCCAATATTAGAATCAGTAGACAAGGGTATCCATCCAAAGTGACATGTAATAACCGTATCGAAAATGGTATTGTACAGTCAAGTAAAGGAAGTGAAAATGTATTTGATTTATGATGAGATTGGCAGAAACTCTGTGCAAGCGCAGGACCTTTATGCACAACATTATCCTGACAGAAATCATCCTTCCCGTCGATGCTTCGATCGAATTATTCATTTATTCCGTGAAACGGGAAGTGTCAATCCACTCAAAAGGAATCGTCGCAAGACTAAAACAAACGAAGAAGAAGAGATTGCCGTTCTGGCTGCAGTAGTTCATGATCCGCAATCAAGTAGTCGGTAAATTGAGCGCTATTCCGGAAATTCCAAGGCGTGTGTTTTAAGAATATTAGGACGTCATAAATTTCATCCGTATCATATTTCCTTGCATCAAGAACTTCATGGTGCCGATTTTGGAAATAGGGTTCTGTTCTATAAATGGGCTCTGTGCCAGTTACAAGTGAATGCAATTTTTTTTCGACGACAATTTATTTACTGACGAAACAACTTTTACTAACCATGGACAGTTGAATACGCATAACCAGCTCATTGGGCAGTTATAGCTCGCAAAGTGTTAAACTGAAAATTTCCCGAACGCTGGATTAGGAGAGGTGCAGTAATCCCTTGGCCTGCTCGTTCGCCGGATTTAACGCCACTTGATTTCTTTCTATGGGAAGTCATAAAGGATCGTGTTCACCATGATATTCTGGCGACGCCGGCAAACATGCGAGAACGAATTACAAGAGCCTGCGCCGCTATCATACCAGAAAGTATTCGAAGGTCAAGAGAATCATTCATCCGACGTCTTCAAAAATGTGTCGAGGTTAATAACCATCACTTCGAACATTTGGTACAATACGTTTTCTGCCCAAAAATTTAATTACATTATTCGGATATTTTTATTGTCAATACCATCACGACTTCCCGTTTTTACACGTGTATTTTGGTGAAAAATCATTTCAAGGTCATGATTTCAGAGGTCGTTGGATTGGTCTGAATATCAGCTACTACGTCTTAATATAAAAAAAACATGTTCCCATTTGAAAAACCATTGATGACCTCGAGAATGCAAAAACTATGACCTTGTCTAACATTATTTTTTCACCACTGTATCAGTCCTTCGAAATCAATCAAATTACCTCTGGACATTTTTTTCGTCACTCTGAAGGCAACGGAGATATTTGGGGTGGTTACGTTAAATAGTACACCCTGTATGTTCTTTGATTGTGTGTTCTTTGATTGTTGTGTACACCGATATATCGCGCGCAGTCTACCGGCGGAAATATATAATACATTTTCTGTGCCAAATATTAACACGGGGCCTGTGCTTCCATGTAATATATCTTCTTTGCCACTGTGTAAAGATTTGCACAGTGGCTTCCCCCTTTCTCACTTTCCCCAAGCAAAATTTGAATTAAACATGTTTTTATAATTCTTCAAAGTACATATATTCAAAAATATGTCGGCAAACTTTTTAGTCCGGAAGTTGATGTAGTTTCAGTTACTTTAGTGAGAACACGCAGCGTGACCGGTTAGGACACTCAGTGCTTACAGGTGTGGAATCGTTCACAATAGATGAAGTGCAGGATATTACTAGTACTTTAATGTAAGTATCAAATGACTTTATACCAAGAAAAACGGTATAATGTAAGTATCACATAACTTTATATCAATAAAAACGGAACGATGTCACGTCCTGAGGGGACGTGGGCATTTATTTTCTCCGTTTCCCTCTTTGTAGCCTACGCCTAGCGCAATAGCTCTGGAGGAGGGTAAAAAGGGTTAGTGCTTGGGTAAAAAATGGGATGATGCGATTATCCGATTAAGGAATAATTGGACAGACTCAAATTCTATCGACTCGGGGTTTATTGGAACTAACCAATTTGGTTAAGTCGATTAAATTAATAATACAGAAAAGATACATGAAATATTTCGCTTACATTTGTCGATGCGCCGTGAGTACAATGGTTGGAGATACGAAGAGTCGAATTGGGCGTTCGCAGGTAGGCCGGACCGCTCGGTTGTGTACGCTCGGTTACGGGTTTAGTGGAGCTGGTGTTCTTCACGTTGACACAATCTTTTAATACATGAGTATTTATCGCGAGACGAGTCTTCGGGTTAATTAAAAATTTACGCAATTCGATGTATCAATGTTAGTGTGGACGCTCAATGTGAATAATTGGAAGTTTTATAAGTCGCGCTTCACAAATTATAGACAGAACTTGTAACAATTATACCGGAGATATACTAATTTTTAGAGTTAACCTCTGAACTCGTCGGATGCTGTCAGGAGACAGCGTTTCGTATTGAACTAGATCGGATTGAAGATCTTGGAGACTTTGTCCAAAATGCGATGGAAACTGATGGGAGACTGGCTTCCTGTAGGATACTTCTTTACCAAGTGGAAAATAGGAGAGGTTTCGTTAATGGGGGAACGAGTGCATTTCCATAATGTGTTTTTCTTAGGGATTGGTGGAAAAGGCATCAAATATAGGTCTCTTCGGATGATTGGTCGAAAATAGAGAGTGGCAGTCTGCAAGTCATATTCGTAGCTCTGTTTTTAGCAATTGGAGCAGCGTTCCCTTTATCTGATGCGCGGAAAAATACTGGGAGGAAAAAGGGGCCTTGTCGGCGGCGAGAACGCACCGCTCGAGATAGGGCTTGTTGTTGACCAAGGCCCGCGAGTACACGTGGTGTTTTATGACAGGGTAGTTTCCTAGGTTCGAGGATTTCATTCTGGCGAGTGTGTATTTGTTCTTCATATGGTTAAGACCGCTGTGCTCTCGCGTGGGTAAGTACGTGAGACGCTTACTTTTTATCAATAGCCTACATTTCCGCCGTAGTAGATCTAAGCTTAAAGAAAAATATAAATATCCGTCGAAAAATGAGAATGCCGCTATCGTGCGTATGTGGTCATTCACGATTTCCATGGGATTTCCATGGGAAATCGTGTCGGCCCTGCGTCTTCGTCGGGGCTCAAGAAGATAAGAAAAAGCGAAAAAAAGAAATACATTGTGCGCATTTGGTCGCGACGTGACAACGAAAACATTGAACGCGTTTTTCTCGAAACAACTTTTTTCGACCTTACCACAGCAAATACTCAAAACCTTATTAACTGATTTTCAATTTTTTTAAATTTTCGGCATAACACTATTCCTTTGAGTTTGAATGTTATAAATACGACTGTGTATAACCGCCGTCCTATATCACGGTGACGCCTGTTAGTATCTTTATCGCTTCACACAACACCAAAAAAGTTCAAATTGCGAAAGAAGAAAAGTGAGAAAAGATATCAGTAAAACGCATGGAAAGAAAACCGCCTTCTAGTTCCATCAGCTCAGAGCCACTTTTTCAAAGTCGTTCTGAAAATATCGTACATTGATCACCGGCACAGGTTAATAGCTGTAATTATTTTATCGTCATCGAGCGATGACTAAAAACAATTACACCTACATAAAATTATTATTATAAGAAAATCGTAAAGATTATCGAGTAATGGACTATCTAATAACTTAATTTTATTGCTATTACAGATATACTAGAAATGCGTAACGCTTCGGGGCATAATGATCGTTTATTTTGATATAAAATGAAAACGCTTTATTATTATTCACAAAGCGTCACAAAGCATCCACAGAAATTATCCACTAGCGTCAGTGAGGCTTCGGAGGGATTCGAATACTCGATCTCCTTCACTATATAGACAGTCCCTTTGCAACTTAGGCACGGTGCTGTTGCGTTTCAGCTAACAGGATAGAAAAGTTTTTTTTCTTCCTTTTACGAGGAAAGTCAATATCGGTGAGAAAAAGTCAATATCGGTGAGAAAAAAATGATTCCTCTTCTGGACTACTAAATCAAATTATAGCGAACATCATAGCATTGTACATTAAGGAGTAAACCTTTGAAAGACTTTGAAAGAGTAAAAAAAGAACGTCAAGTCATAAAAAATCCCCCCGAAAACATTATCGCTTGTTTTACCATGATAAAAATTCTGATTTATTAATATATATTCTTTTTGTAATTGCAACAATGGTTTAATTATATTTTTTAAATTAAATTGTACAAACAAGTGAAATAACTTTTTATAAAATAGCCAAGCAAGTTTACTAAAAATATTGTCAATAAAACTGTTAAACCTTCAGAATAATATCTTTCTAAATATTTTATTTTTATTTAAAAATCATATTAATGTTATAATAAAAAATTAGTTTCACCATTATATAAAAGTACAGCGTAAGTAGGGCAGAGCGAGGTCTTATAGATGCGCTCGATATTCTGCTTGCGGCCCTATTTATGGTTTCGAAGCATTTTGCATGTTGAAATTTGCGACACGAAGAACCTTCGTCAAAATAATGTTTGGCCGTGAGAAAGGCCGTTTGTTCGACGTACTTGAAGAACCTTTTAAGGTTAACATTGACGACACTTTCGCTTTGAGGTTAAAATTCACGACCCTCTTTGCTTTACAATCTTCATAAAATTGAATTTCGCCCTAAAAAGGGCCGTTTATGTTATTTGCACTGCCAAACGCTCTAAACGTAAAAATCATTATAACACTGTTTATGTATATATATAGAACCTACTTGGAGGTTAGGGCCGGCAGAAGCCGTACGCTTGAAGAACCCGACCGTTTCGACACTACTAGAATGCAATAGTTTGTTTGGGGCGCCGTTTCTTGGCAACGACACGAGCATGCGCAGACGTGTCGAAAAATTTCGCGCTTCGCGCCGTCACGCCGAGCGTTATTATGTTCATGCAAAGGACGTATGAAGTAATGCCTACGATGCGACCGAATGACTTTATTCGATTGAGCAAACCGACGAGACTGGAATGTTCAGAAAGTGGAATAATTTTCGTGGTAAAAAAGTGGCTCGAATATCATGGGATCTCAAGATTGAGTAAATGGATCAAAACATGACATGACCCGCTCATGACATGAAGTCGCTCGAATATCATGGGATCTCAAGATTGAGTAAACGGATCAAAACCTGACCCAAAAAAAAATCGATAGGAAAAAATTACATTACATGATAAAATGTCATTGAATTTTCCATTCGTCGCCGCGTTTTCGAGTAATATCAATTCAAAGTTTCAAAAATTCCGATGAAGGCCCAGCTTACTGTATGAAGAGTCGCGGTGGGTTCGTCAGTATCAGCAGTGCTCATCAGTGTCAGTGGTGCTCAATGGTGTCAAACTGTTTTTTCATTACTTGGCGTCAAGATGATGCCGCGTCTCTTGATGCCACTCCAACGTCTGGAAAAACAACCAAAGTTTGGCAGTACTTTTTCGGGATATAGAGAATGGAATATGAAATCTGTTAGAAAGTCTTTGTTTTGTGCCTTAAAATGTATCAACAATTATTTTTATCTTGCTTACAGAATAGCGGCGTGAGAAATCAGCTAAGGGATCTTCTACTCACGAAAAGCGTTCCCTAGCCGAACAAATTTTTCCTCCATTTTCTTCCAAGCAAGAAAAAATCAATATTATTTTCGTTCGAAAGTTCGTAGAAAAAGTAAAGATACAGTTCTGTTTTTGTAGAAATTGTTGCACATATGAAGGAATAATTTCATTTCTAGGTGAAAAAGTTACATGCAAAATCGTTTATAACAAAAGTTTACAGCAAAACGTAAAATGCGTACGTATTTGCCTGCAAAATGTATTTTTTTGAACTTACATTTGAAGTTTAAAGAGAATTGATAAAGTTCTTTTGAATTTATGCGTCCAGGCACTATGAAAAATGCAGTTTTGAGAAAAATACGTTTTGAGTTTGGTGTAGACAATTATACAATTCCTAATAGATTGGTTTGAATGCGTCGAAAAATGATTGTGAAATAGCTGACTTATGCCAATGTGCATGTACGGCTGACTTATACCAGCAATAACCGAATTATGCCAGTGATCTCGCTTTTGCTTTTAGCCACGAACACCACGAATGTTTACTAGGCAGATATTTCTCGCACCCCGCTCTTCCACACACACATCGGAGATGCCCTGCGCCCACACCATTGTTCCACGCACCCCACCATTTGCACAAAGGCGGCGTACACAAATTACGTAACGCCAAATCTCCCTATTTTACATACCCCCCGCCCCTCTCCCACGTAACGGGACCGCAACGCCTGGCTGCAACCCCCATTGTTCCGTTATGTAACGGGTGCCTTGTCATCAATAATTGCGATTTTTTGCGTATACATAACTAATTATGAAAAGATCGGCTTTATACTCATTTTATGAAGTATATATTCATGTAGTTTTATACCAATTTTTATGAAAAAATCTTTGCAATGAACCGAGATAGATGCCTTGATTTAATGACGAAAAAAAATGTCTCTTCATTGTACCATCGATATCCATACAAATGTAGCTATCGTTATGCGTAGCCGTTCTTTTATTTTGGTTTTTTTTTCACAAAATGCTGACAATTTGGGCATTTTTTCTATTTTCAAGGCCCTTTTTGTATTCAAGGAGTCTTTAAAAATAGTAATTATAAAAATTTAAAAAATCGGCTACGTACAACTGCGATTACAAAAATGTCGAACAAAAAAATTGGAAATCGGTTGATAAGTTTTCGAGTATTCGCTGGGACGAATGGGGAGAAAAACGCGTTCAAAGTTATCGTTCTGTTTTTCTTGATATAAAGTTATGTTTTTTTCTAGAATATTGATACTTACATTAAAGTATCTAGTCGCGGGCGATATGACGGTTCTTCATCTTCATTATATTTCACAAAATAACAAAATAACGGACTTGTGACTCAACATTTTGCCAACATATTTTTCAATATATGTACTTTCAAAAATTATAAAAAACAAAAAAAAATTCGAAGTTTTGCTTGGGGAAAGTGGGTAAGGGGCAAAGCTACTGTGCAAGTTCTTGCACAGTGACTTCCCCTCTCAACTGACATTTCGTATGGAAAGCTGTCAACTTGCCGCGGTAAAAGTGCGCGCGAGTCTTAAATTCAAAACTTGAACGTGCAGAAATTTTGGTATTTCTGGCAGTTCTAAAGTCGTGACGTAACGCAAACCTTGACCCCCCCCCCCCCCACATTGCGTTACGTAATTTACGTACGCCCTCAAAAAGGAGAACGCGAAAACATATATAGGTATAGCTAGAACTGAGCCTGTTAGCTATAGATATAGTAAAAGCGCAGTAAAAAAAAACTTTCAGAAATCGATATTAGTATAGTCATGCTGTCGTCGAAAAACCCCGGAATCGGAGAAAATTAGAAGGCTAGTTTTTTGACAGGTGATTTTGTGGGTGCCGCGGGTGCTAATGCCAAGTTTGCCTAAAAATCGGGGTGTAGGGTTTTTTTCTAGGGGATGAAGGGGGATGGGGGTGGATTAATGCCAAACTACAACCCCTACGAGGTCGGCGCCATGAGACAGAATGTTCAGAAAAATCCGGGCTTTATTTTTGTCCACAGCGTCGAAGTCGGGGAAGTTCATTTTGGGGGTGAAAAAGTGGGGTGAAATTTTGAAAAATCAGTTCTAATTCAATAACTCTTTAGGAAAAATTCAGAAAATTTTTATTCAAATAGGAAAGTTGTAGCCCTTGAAAAGACTCGTCGATTGAGTATTTATCATCCCTCTCCGATAATATTTTCAGCCCCATAAAAATGATGGATATATAAAAAAAAATTGTTCATTGAATAACTCAAAAACAATCAATTTTTCGAGTATGGTTTAAGTGTACGAAATGTAGAGAATAACTTTCTCTATATTATTGTTTCTATGGACCACCCTTGAATTTCGCTTTTTCCAACCCCTCTCGGGGGTTTACAATTCAAAATGAAATTCTGGGATAACTATTGACCGTACGAATTCGCCGCCATAGAAATATTTGTAGCTTGAACTCTCAGCTACATTCTTGTCCATAGCGTTGAAGACGTATCTCTTCATTGTCGATTTTAAAAAGTGGGGAGAACGTACCGAAAATCAGTTTTTTGAGAATAACTCTTCGGGAATTTTGTTTTCGAACTCTATTTAAATTAAAAAGTTGTAGCTCTCAAAAATACGCGTCGTGGGTATAAAGTCATCCCTCAACTCCAAAAGTACCCCCCCCCCCCCCCCCCCATAAAAATGATGAAATACTCCGAAAATTTTGATTTCGTGATTATTCAAAAATGGTTGATTTTACGGGTGCAGTTTGAATGTACGCAATGTAGGGATTAATATTCCCTACATTTTCGTTCATATAAATAACCCTTCAATTTTACCATGTTTTCATCCCGTAACGAAAGTAAAAATATTTTTATTTTTTGCCGGATAAGTTTTGAGTGTACGAAATTTGTCATTGGGGATAATTTGTTCATTGAACATTCAGCTTTAATTTTATTCGTTGACTCCACTCCGTCAGGGTGACCCTTTGGGGGTTAAAAATATAAGGTAAACAATATTGTGTACAGTTTTTCGAAATTTCTCTTCGCCAGGTCAATTTACGAATTTCATCTAAATTTCAAAATTCTTGTCCCAAAAATACGCATAGAATAAGTATTACATCAACCCTCATCCCCAATATCAACCCCCTTGAAACAATTAATGAATCACAGTTACATATTCAGTTGCGTTTCAAGCGATGCTCTTAACATTCAAATGTGAAATTCAGTCATTCAATTCTCCAACGCTACAAACTACCCTTAAAATACATTTATCATCCCCTGAAATGTTAAAATATACTTTTTTTATTACTCGTGAGATAATCGTCAATACATACTCACAGATTCGCGCACATTGTATTTCTAAGCAGCGAATGTTTTTCGAAAAACGTGTAAAAGGTTTTCAATCGCTTTTAATACGTTAATATAATGAGGACTCGTTTCCACACCACCCGGAGGTAGAGTGATCGGCGCGTTTTTTAAGGTGTTTTTTTTTTCACGTAGGCCTAATCGACGATTCGAGATTGTTAAGTTATGTCACTCTTCTTCTCGTTCTGGGTAGCCTAGATAGTCCCGGAACTGCAAGGTCTTCGGCAGTTGAAATTTCCAATTCTGGTTCAACAATGTCCGGCACGCATTCAACCATTTCTTCCTCCTCGTCTTCATTTGCGTCGTTGACGAGAGGAATAAATGCATCTTCGAAGTCGTCGTCATTCTCGTTGCCCTGCTGAGGCATGGGCGCATTATCGCAGGTTTCGCCACTGCAGTTTAAGCAGATAACAGTGCATTTCAGGCCGCTTTTCCTGCAGGTGCAACCACCGCTGCAACCTTTCTTGCATTTACAGGAAATGAGCTGCATGAGATTTAGAGGGGCTGGCTCTTTCGTAGATCTTATTGGCATGATGAAAGTGTCTGATTTTTCCCATCCCCATTCAGTTGCTTCCTTCGTTTTTCCGAGCCAAGTTTGGATTTGGTGGTAATTCCGGAAGGAGTGTTGTCTTGCCGCTTCGGTCGTCGGGGGAAGCGAAGCCAGATTCACGTGACTTTTGGTAACTGATTTGACGAATTTCGTGTATCTGAATGAGTTCAAGGTGTTCTCGGTTTTTTTGCTGCCATACAGGGCCAGAATGAAATTCTCTACAGCTTCGGCGATAAGTTCAGGATCGCTGTCCGCTCGTTTGAATACTTGAAGTGAATCAGACAGGTGCTGATTCTTTTCCAGCGTCGTGATGAACTTCATTTTTCCATAATGATGAAACGCTGATGTTATTTCACAACCGCTGAATGCGTGCAAGAAGAGTATGTTTTCCTTCACTAGCGCCGAATGCCGAAAACTGTTAGCAGCGAAGACTTGTTCGTCGACTTTCCCCTTCCTCGGCTTTCTAAATAAGATATTCGATGTGTTCTGCGCTAATTCTGTAAGAAGGACCAATAGATCGATGTCTTTCCCGTTGACAATGACAGAACCGTATGCAAGGGACATTTCTATCGTTTTCTGAACGATGGAAGTGTCAGCATCCTCTTCGGCTTGAAAAACCTGGGAGTGTCCCATGCTTAGTGCTGCCACCAACATGATGATAAATCTGTTTTTGTTGCTCTCATTCGCCAAAAATTTATCTTTTGCTGCTTTGGGTTCCATGTTTTTATCGAAAAAGACGGTTGCTGATTGTGTCTTCCTCGCTCTTCGCATTCGCTCAGCACATTTAGTGCTGTTGCTTGACGTTTCATCTGGGTATCCGTCAAAAACAACGATCGAGCCTACTCCATAATTCTTGATGACGTAATCGACGTAAGAATTGCAGATTTATTCGAAGGTCTTAACTCCAACCCACGCGGTGAAGAATAAATCCTCCATCAATGATCTCAATTTTGTCAGCCGGTATTTCGATGTCATCTTCAGCGGCCTTGTAGAACGTCGACTTCATAGTTTTTCGCAAACCTCCCTCGTCGAAGATAGAAAACGGAAACGGAGCGAGTTCAAAGGTGAGATGGCTCTTTAGCTCTTCATCTGACTGCTTCATGATGCACATCCGCTGAAAAAGTAGGAGTGGATTGATGGGTATTTGCTTATCTATTTTCACGCTGCTACTGACAGCACCTAATGGAACGATGCGATCTTTTCGTTTCAGCTTGAGGTCACCGAACGCGACTCCAGATGTTTGTGATAAACTCTTCAATCGAATCTCCTTTGCATTGTAGCAGTTGATATGTGGAGGCCCAACAAGTCCTGTGCTGATTGACATGATTTCCTTCATATTCGGAAATGAATCATGTTGAGCAAACCAATCCAGTATCTTCTTCAAGTCTGTATCATCCCTTGAAATCCGTGAGACTCTCATGTCGATGTGTTGCTCGCTCGTGTGCATAGAAACCTCGCAGTACTCCTCGAATTCGTCGCAAACGTTGAGCATGTATACCATTCCAGCGGTGAACCTCGTCTGAACACTTAAAGTGTTTCCCCGTGCAAACATTCCGCCTTGCACTTTCAGCGTTCTCATGAATTTTTGCTCTATAACGTCGGATTGTGAATCTACCCTGCTTCGTGTAAACCATATATCCATGCGGATCCATGGTGTTCGGCAAGTCATACATATCCTGCAAGTAAACATGAGCCGACTTCGCATAATAATAGTGTCCAGAGGCATGGTAGTAGGGAAGCATCGATTGAAGTGTGCCTAGGTGAAGTTCCCAGTCGCCCATTCGAGCTGCCACGATCAACTGTCGCAGAAGAGTCACCATCTCGAAGTACTGCACCCATAATTTAGCTGTTGGTCCGTTATTCTCCAGGTTCCGCAAACAAGCTCTGAATTTTTCATATGCTGCCTGAAACTGTTCCGACTCTTGAGCTTTAAAAAGTCTGGTCTGTCCAAATCGGTTACAAGAAACTCAACAGACTCCTTTTCTTCACGTGTGAAGTCGGCTAACTTGAAAACGATTTGCGCGAATGCAAGGTGAACGAGGATGTGCGCACGGACCGCTCTCGAGTAAGCATGGCCGAATAAAATTTTATCAACACTATTCTCTACGTAAATAGTTTTCAACAGGTCACTCAGCCCGCTGCCGCTCATGATGAAACCCACAGAAATGAGGGATGACAGTAAACCGTGGAAGTCCCCAAGTAGACTGACGATCTTGACCTTCAGTGACGGATCTGCGTTGATAGCTGCAATTATGTCTCGTGCTTTAATGAATAGTGGTTGATCGAAGGTGCAGAGACAAGTTTTTGGTCCAAGCAATTCGCACTTCTTTACAGTGAGTATCAGGCATGTATAAATGGTGTCGTAGTCAGTAGGGGGAGCATTTACGAATGGGAGACACAATATTCTTGATCTTTCGTAATGTCGGTCCCTGGTTGCTTCTTCCATGAAACCGTTCCAGCCCGTTATTCCTGGGACGTCCAACCATTTCTCGATCAACCAGGCGAATTTGTATGTTGCTGGAAAAATGTCAGAATCGCATTCCTTGAATGAAGAAAGATCCAACAATTTGATGCTGTCCCGTCCAGTCTTTCTCGATTTCTGGAAACATAGCAGTGGCTGCGAACCATACCGACCCAACTCTTCAGCATTGACCAGCGCTGAAAGTCGATCAATCTTTTGGTCCGGTCGGAGTGAGTTGTATGGAGTGAGGCAGTGAATTCCTCCCATCGAATGAAAAGTATTCGACCCATCGATGGTGTTTACGTTCAAGTCTGCGTTGTCGAACACAAACTGAGAGAAAGAAGAAGGCAAAATTTCCAGTTAAGGGCGCATTATTGAGGACTGCTCGAATAGCAAGATTTCCGTGTAGGAAGCAGAAAATCCCAAATTGTATAAAACATTGACAAGATTTTTCGAGCCGAATTTCTTATACAGGTAGGTCCCCGCGCCTAACTGTAATGCTGAAAGAAAGGACCGTGGTCGAACCGCTGTGATGATTGCATGAGCGAGACTGGTGCATTTCTTTCTCCAGGACTCGTGCGAGGAAGGTCGTTTCGTCTTGATAACCAAATCCTCTAAAAAAATTCTCAGTGTCTCGGGAACCACCTTATGTACATCGCTCATGAAGTCGTCTGTCGGAGGGTAGTGCGAAGTGTCGTATACTTGTGAGCGAATATCTTCTCATATAATAGTAGCGGCTGCATGGACAATACGCTGACTCTCTTCTTCAGTGTCGGATTTTCTTTGCTTGTAGAAAGCATCAGTCAATATTTAAGAACCTGTTCCACGCAAACAAATTACTATCGGCATTTTTTTTCTCTCGACAATCAGAACATCTTCGTACTTTTTTCGCAAGTGAATCTTGACGGTTCTTTCATGAGTACGTTTATTTTCTGGAATGAGTGACATTAAATCGTCTAACAGGAATTGACATTCGTTGGCATTTTTATCGATGGACGCCCGACTGGATAATCGGAAGCAGTTTTCAAGAGGCGAGAAAAACATGCAGAGTGATACTTTACGCCCACAGCAGCTAGATCTGTCACGTTTTCGATATGTTCTCTAACTTCGTTTGCCCACTGATCATTTCGTACAGTGAGATAACTGAGTATCGCTGTTTTCAATGTAGGTTTCCTTAACTTGTGATATTTTCCAGTGGATGGATTTTGGCTTGAAATTTCAGTGTTGCACAGAAAGCATTTCTTGTCGAAGTTGAATGGCAGCGGCGCATCTGCTGACGTACCTGGGCGGGCTGGAATAGCTTTTGCAGCGAGTTTGACCGCAGCATCGATGCTTGTCGATCGTCCGTAAGTTTTATAGCACGACTCGTGAACGATGATGAACTCACTCTTTTCTAAGTAGGCAGAGATGTGAGTAGTGTGCTCGGATTGATATCTCTTCACACTGCATTCCTTCAACGTCAACAATCCCTTTTGTTAACTTTACGATAGTCACTTGGTTGTACGATTTTTTCGCATATGAAGCAAACGCCATCGTCTGCGGATGCCATGACTGCTTTCGTCGTAGCCGAAAAGGCACTAAACGCAAAGACGAGGCGAACGAGCAGCAATATTCCATAACATAACAATGTATCTATTGCCATTATACGACCACATATTATACAATTTTTTACTTAGAAATACAATGAACATGAATCTGTGAGACATGTATTAACGATTATTTCAAGAGAAATGAAAAAAGTATATGTTAAGGGGTTACGTCAGTGTTGCCACACTCTAAGAAATTTCTTAAATCTACAGAAATTCGATAGTTTTTAAGAATTAAGAATTCTTATGCTTTTTTCAAAGAAATTCCAGAATCCCTAAGAATTCTAAAGAAAAAATCCAGAATCGTCGTAACGACTTTGCACCTGGTGAAAAATTAGGCCAGAGACTGCGGGAAGTAACCAACCGGACACCGTTCAACTGACCACGCGTCTGGCAACGAAATGGACCACGAGATGGAAACAAAGGTCGTGGGCCTTGTTTACACCCCCGAAATTCTTACCAACCGATTCGTATATCTTTACCTTTACGATTTGTGAAACATTATCAACCGAGGTTGCAACTTGCAAGCTGCAGCGAAATAGTGGGCTTTACAATCCCATTTTTGTCCGTTCTGTGTTATAAACTCTTAAATCTCGAGATGCTGCCTGCTCTGCATTATCGATCGAACTAGGAATATTTTTTTGCGTCTTTCCCTGTGACGTTCTGTCACGTTAACATGCGCGGGTTGGTGGGGATCCAACTTTGGAGAGGCGAGGGCCTATCTTTCGCGTGGAAAAGGAAATTCCGGATATGCGCGGATAAATTTGAATTGTTTCTTTGGGAACACGACTTACTTATTTAAAAGTGGAATTCAAATTAAATTTCCGAAATTAACATATATTTTACACACACACACACACACACACACACACACACACACACACACACACACACACACACACACACACACACGCGCGCGCGCGCGCACACACACACACACACACACACACACACACACACACACACACACACACACACACACACGCACACACGCACATTTACATATATGTATATATAATCGCAAGTCATTCTGATTTATTTTAATCTTACTGGCTATAAGGATCATTTTAGCCTAACTATCCTCTCTGGTATAAGGTTTTAAAGGCTATTGCGATTTGAATATTCCCGCGGGATTCGCCATGCGAGCGCTCTATCCACGGTCTTACATACAGGTCTTGCAACGAAGGTGGTGGGGGTGGTACGCTTAATGTCGGCAATAAGCTTTGGCTTATAGCCACAAGAGCGGCGCTGCGAACTTGTCATAGCGGCTAGGACAAGTAAATAGACATGTAAATGTAGGAACATTTACAACAAAAAAATACTGAAAAGCGAAAATAAATATACGCTTTACGTATGTTGCACTGTATAGGATTCTATTGTTGAAGAATATTTTTTTTAATTGAACTGCAGTTTTCTTAATCCTAAAGCATCATCGACTCAAGCAGCCCTGATAAGTATATGTCATTTTTTGTTTTCCTTATTTATCAACGCTGAATTCGAGTGGTGAAGGATGAATTTTTTTAAAGGGTAAATATGTTATTAATTAATAAATCAAATTATTTTCATAATTTTAATTAATTTTTGAAAAATGTATTTGTGGACACCATCAATTTTTTATTCCCGAGTATGGGGAGAAGCGGGGAATCAGTTTTGTTTAGTCAAATTATTTTCAGCATTTATATTCAATTAATTTTTATTATTATGTAAAAATCCGCACGATATCACCGTCATAAAAAAACACGTTGTTTTATTAATGACGGTTATGTAACACTTTATAGTAGCCGATTAAGTGAGGTTGTGTTGCCACATGCGTCTTCCGCTGTTTCGGCTATGATTTGATTGAAGCGATGCGAGCGGCGGTCAGGGAAATTAACGAGCCGACAGTAAGACGACCACCACCACCACCAATATTTGATTCAGTTGCAAGACCTGTATGTAAGACCGTGGTTCTATCGCGCGAGTGACGGAGTAGTTGCCTGCAACCGTCACATCCTGGAACAGCTATCGCTATCTGTTGTACGGCACGTATGCTACATACAAGCATCTCTCACCCGCGACATTCGTACGAAACGTCTTTCTAACCTGCAATTGTTAATTTTGACTACCGTAGTATTGTCGAAAGCGTGTATTATTCGAGTCGATTTCCATCGGTATGTGGTTTTGTGTTTCTAATTTGTGCTCACATAACTTCTTGATGCTTGGTATTTTTTATAATATTATTAGTGTCTCTCATGCGGAATTTTCATTTTTAGCATAAAACAGCATACTATAGATTACGAGGTTGCAACATTGTAAAGAAGTTCGAAATACGATATCTGCATAGCTACGAAAAACGTTGGTATAGTGAACACGGTACGACACACAGGAAGTAAATATACGATGCACTTTTTATTAAGCTTTTTCCAATATTGTTGATAAATTTAACAGTACAACATGCACCGTGTTATTAATATTTAGGTTAGCATGAACTCGGGAGACAGCAGTTGTTCATCCTCTAATGAACAGGGAAAAAAACGATTGGCCAAAAAACGAAAAAAAAACCAGCACTATGTACAGAAATATAATGCCAACTGGGGGTTGGACCACGAATTCAAATTTTGGGTAGAGCGAAGTCCAAAAGGAAATAATTGGTTCCGATGCAAAATATGTAATGACGATTACACCACAGTTGGAGGAAAGTCAAACCTGACGAAGCATCAACGAAGCGAAAAACACACGACACAAGCCAAAGCTGTTGCTATGAACAGACCAATTTCGGATTGTTTAAAAAAAACAAACAAGCTGTCACAACACGTGAAGGAGGCGGAAATCCGAATGGCCGCCTTCATTGCTGAGCATAACCTGGCGTTCAACATTATGGATCATTTGGTTCCTTTAATACAAACGATTGGTACAGATCCAGAGGTTATTAAGAACCTGAGTTGCGGACGGACCAAATGCACCCAAATCGTCAAAAACGTCACGGGCGTGAGTGGCTTTGAAATTTTGTTGCAACATCTCCGACGGGAGAAATTTTCGATAATTGTCGATGAATCCACCGATATGAGCTCCGTGAAGCATCTCGTAATAATTGCCAGATATTTCGATGGCAAATCGGTAACGGACCAATTTCTCGGCCTCATACCCGTCGCGGATGCTAAAGCTCGGAGTCTCCACAGCTGCCTTGTCAATTTCTTCGCGGAAAATCAAATTCCGTACAAGACAAACCTTATAGGGTTTGCTTCAGATGGTGCGAGCAACATGTTCGGAGTAAATCACTCCCTCGTCGTTTTACTTTCTGAAGACGTACCAAATTTATTTTCGATGAAGTGCATCTGCCACTCATTCGCCTTATGTGCAAGCTACGCATGCGCAACGTTGCCAAGGATAATTGAAGATATTTGCAGAGACGTCTACAATTATCTAAACAACAGCTATAAAAGACTAAGTGAGTTCAAAGAGTTCCAAACGTTGTTGAATTTGAAACCTCACAAGATGCTGCAACCCAGTCAAACGAGATGGTTATCCCTTCTGCCTGTGGTCAAAAGACTTCTCGAGCAATATGACGCTCTCGTTAAGTACTTCGAGAAAGCGGCAATAACTGAAAAAATACTTGCAGCTGAAACGATCGCAGCCCGGTTGCGAGAACAGTACGCGAAAATGTACCTTCAGTTCCTCGAGTACGTATTGCCGTTCTTTCACAATTTGAACATTGAAATGCAGGCTGAAGATACAAAATTGCACGTACTTTACGAGAGGGTGGCGGCAGTATTTCGATCGTTGCTAGAATGCTTCATGAAACCGGATTATGTCAAGAAAACGAAACTCGAAGACGTGAACGTAAATAACCCGAGCTTCTATCTTCCTCTCGAAGACGTATACTTGGGCGCAACGTTGACCGCAGGGTTGTTTCAGAAGAAACATGATGTGAAACCCGATGTAATCTTCCATTTGCGACAAAGATGTTTGGCATTCTACATCGAAGGATGTAACCAAATACGAAAAAGATTCAATTTCCGCGATCCTCAGGTCAAAATAATCAAAATGATGTCGATTTTAGACTCTGAAAATTTCACGAGAATCGGAACGACGCCTGCCACGTCGATCGCTGCTCTTGCGTGCAGCTTTCCGCATTTGGTCAAAGAAAATGAGCTAAACGATTTGGATAACGAATGGAGAGAGCTCCGTAACACAAACCTACCAACGGACACTGAAGCAAGCTCCACGTGCAAGTTTTGGGTCATGGTTCGAAACCTAAAGTGTGGTGATGGCACCCCAAAATTTCCTCGACTCTCAAAGTTTGTTTTGAATTTACTTTCATTGCCACACTCAAGTGCAAACGCAGAACGAATATTTTCTCAGGTGAATCTGAACAAAACAAAATCCAGGAATCGTTTGGATACACAGACCTTGCAGGGTTTGCTTCACACGAAATCGTTGATTAACGATAACGGTTGTTTCAATTTTCCAATAAGTCAAGGAATTATTGAGCGACATAATGATTCGATGTATAGCCGGGCGAAAGAATTGTGCAGTACTGAAGCGGTTAAAAAATAAGTCGTCGATTTGAATAAGAGTATATGAATATCATTATTCGAGAAACACACACCACTTGCTACCAGAAAAGGCAATATATACGAATACGCAAACCGTTCGCTACAAGAAAAGGCAATGTACTCGAGTATGATTGATCTAGTGTACTGCGATTAATCGACGTAATAGATTAATAGTAGTTCATAAGTAAAATGTGATACTATCATAATGCAAATTTAATTTTGCTGCTTAACAGTATGTAACGTAGGTACGGGTTGTGATATGATTTGTTTTACGACTACACAGTACTCATAGTCTTTTTTTAAATACTTGGTGGATATTATGAAAAAATTTAAGCTATTAAAAATAATTATTCGATTTTGGTGGACCGGATGTTGTCATTCATGAATGACAATACTTACTTTATTACCATAAAGTACTAATCTGTGATCTTTGTAAATTAAAAAAAAACTCCGTTGAATATTATGAAAATGTATGAAACATAACTATTGTATTCATGAAAATAGAGTGTTTTGTTCAACTTACGTTCAATTAAGTTGACTTTCGGGTACGGGTTTGAGGTTTATTTGTCAGCAACTTGAGAATAATTGGATCGGTTGAATGCAACATTAGCCTTAGGAAAAAAATCTGTTCCATGAGAAATATTTTAAAGGCACTCATTTTAATAAGAAATAATTATTTGTTTATATTGAGAATTCTCACAGATCACAGAAATGAAAAATAAATATGAAATGGACAAAATACATAATGCATTTTTTATTTCAGGTCATGACTCAGAAAGCACGAAATTTACCATTCTCGAATTGGCGCCCACAAAAATAACTTTTTCTTTAATAGGATGTGACGCACTGCTGAAAAGAGCACCGATGGGACAACAATTGAATTTCCGTTTTTTTTTTCGAAATAACAAGCGTGTTACAGTAAATAGGGAAATGGAGTTTGGTACCATTAGAGCTTAAGACGGAATGACACCTCATCGCGGTCGGTATGGTAGAACAATTATAGATACCCAAAAATCTCTGAAGGGCTCTTCAGATCCCGTCGAAACTTTGCCAAACGACGTTAAATAGATAGACGAACAGCTGTCTGACCGTCAAATTCAGAAAATTTGAGGGGCAGACAGCTGTTCGTCTATCTATTTAACGTCGTTTGGCAAAGTTTCGACGGGATCTGAAGAGCCGTTTCAGAGATTTTTGGGTATCTATAATTGTTCTACCATACCGACCGCGATGAGGTGTCATTCCGTCTTAATGCGTGGCAAGTGTGCAATAAGCTCTAATGGCAACTCTCAATAGATAACAAAACGGCAAATCCAAAAATGTTAAGGGTGCTGTGGACTTTCGCAAAAGCATACAATGTTATCGGGCTCGTCTTTCAATTATTTTTCCTTACATTTCCCAAAAACTCAAAACACCTATGAAAAAGTTTAGATTTGCTCTTTTGGTACCGACTAACTTTTGTTATCGACAGATCGACGAGCCCCTGAGATGAACGGCGGGAGGGTGTTTTTGCCCATACTCGTAACGTCATTTGACCGGCATTGAAATTGACCGTCACTTTGCATACCTAAACTTGGCTAAGAAATCTAAAGAATTTTCGAGGCGCCATCTACAGAATTACATCCATTGCAACCTGGCATCACTGGGTTACGTGGGTTTCAAAGCCAAAAAAGTATATTTTCTCTATTTGAAAAATATATAATTTATAAATTATTTTATTCAAAAGGTTAAGCACATAAAAGATCAATAATTCAACAATATTAAAAAAAATTCATCCAAAAATTTGGGAAATTCAGCCGGTGGGACCTAGTTTTCGGAGACCCCTAAAAAAATGTCCCCGTGGTGGTCAGGATCACTCATGATAGCTTTATCTGAAATTTAAAAACCAATTTTTTTCTGTTAGTGGATAAGTATAGTTCGTGATTGAACGAAGGATTTTTGAAAAAATTGAAATTAAAATTTTTGATAGAGTTATATGCAAAATAGGTGAATTTTTGGTCCAATTTACACTACGTATATCCTTGTAAAATTGATTGCAATCGAAAAAACCTTTGTTCAATCACTAGTCAATGCTATTTTAAAGAAGTGTGCAAAATTTCAATAAGATCGGTGCATTCGTTTTTGAGAAATCGTCTACACGGACTTCAAAAATAGTTTTTTGAGAAAAAATGTGATATACCTGCGTCGCTCCCGGCCGGTCTTTTCCAACGGGGGGAATTCCCAAAGGCTCTCTCTCCTAGACTTTTGCTCCGATTGACAAATCTTTGTGTGAATATTCTAGACATGTTGTACTATCAGATAATAAAATTTAAAAAATGGAATCCTCAAAATTTTCAAACCCACGTAACCCCTTAACATTTTACGGGATGGTAAATGTATTTTAAGGGTAGTTTGCAGCGTCGGAGAATTGAATGACTGAATTTCACGCCATTGAATGTCGAGAGCATCACATAAAACACTACTGAATATGTAACCGTGATTCATTAACTTTTTCAAGGGGGTTGATATTGGAGATGAGGGTTGATATAATACTCATTCTACGCATAATTTTGAGGGCAACAAATTTTACATTTAGACGAAATACGTAAAATGACGTCGCGAAGAGAATTATCGAAATGACTGTACCGACGATTGTTTACCCTGATTTTTCACCCTGATTTCCCCCCCCCCCCAAGGATCAACCTCACGGGGTTGAGTCTATGAATAAAATTGGAGCTGAATGTTCAATGAACAAATTATCCCCAATGACAAATGTTGTACACTCAAAACTTTTTCGGCAAAAAATAAAAAGATTTTTATTTTCGTTACGGGATGAAAACATGGTAAAGTTCGAGGGTTGTTTATATGAACGAAAAGGTAGGGAATATTAATCCCTAAATTGCGTACATTCAAACTGCACCCGTAAAATCGATCATTTTTAAATAATCACGAAAACAACATTTTCAGGGTATTTCGTCATTTTTATTGGGTGGTTACTTTTGGAGTTCAGGGATGACTTTATATCCAATCGACGCGTATTTCTGAGAGCTACAACTTTTTCATCATTTAAATGGAGTTCGAAAAAAAATTGCCGAAGAGTTATTCTCAAAAAACTGATTTGTGGTACGTTCTCCCCACTTTTTAAAATCGAAAATAAAGAGTTACGACTTTAGCGCTATGGACAAGAATGTAGCTGACAGTTCCAGCTACAAATCTTTCCAAGGCGGCAAATTCGTACGGTCAATAGTTTTCCCAGAATTTCATTTTGAATTTTCAACCCCCCAGAAGGGTTGGAAACAGCGAAATTTAAGGGTGGTCCATAGAAACGAAAATATAGAGTAAGTTATTCTCTACATTTCGTACATTTAAACCATACCCGAAAAATTAATTGTTTTTGAGTTATTCAATGAACAATTTTTTTTTTATAAATCCATCATTTTTATGGGGGTGAAGATATTATCGGAGAGGGATGATTAAATACTCAATCGACGCGTCTTTTCAAGGGCTACAACTTTCCTATTTGACCAAAAATTTTAAGATTTTTTCCTAAAGAGTTGTTGAATGAAAACTGATTTTTTTAAATTTCACCCCACTTTTTCAACCCCAAAATGAACTTCCCCGACTTCGGCGCTGTGGACAAAATAAAGCCCGGATTTTTCTGAACATTTTGTCTCATGGCGCCGACCTCGTAGGGGGTGTAGTTTGACATCAATCCACCCCATCCCCCTTCATCCCCTAAAAAAAACCCTACACCCCAATTTTTAGGCAAACTTGGCATTAGCACCCGCGGAACCCACAAAATCACCTGTCAAAAAAATAGCCTTCTAATTTTTTCCGATTCCAATATACAGTACGACTGTACTATATCTCGAAAACTATAGCGCGTCGCCAGCAATCCATTTGAGGAATCTTTCAAGATATTAAAAAGAAGGTTTGTGCACAATTTCAGCCTGATCGATGAGGGGATCTTTTCGGAACTTCACCCAAAAGCAGCAAGTAGACTAATCTTCTGCACGAATTTCTACTGTAAACTATAGTAAAGTTAATGCCGTCTTCGGACAAAGGGTTATTTAAATACTGTAATGAGATATTATGTATTTACAATGTAACATTATACATTTGATTACAGTTCGGACTTGTACAAACTAGAATTTTAGAATGACTACGATTAGCACATTGTAGCAAGATAAAAAGAAAAGTAATTCACTAAAATGTCTAACTTTACTGCGCACATTAGAGACTGACGACAATACTATGGGGAAAATGTAATATAGAAACATGTCTATATCCTCCTCCCCCCTTACCGTGAAGATAATAAGTGAACACATTTCGAGCGTCACAAAAGTTTCAATGCGGCATTTCTGTATTTTTTTCAGATACTTCAGAATAAAGACATTGAGAAAATTTCAGTCTATAATTTATACCTAAATTCCGGATCTGGCATTCATGTTTTTGTGACTTTACTATAAGCGATGAATGTTCATTATCATAATAATTATACAGCCTTGGTGGAGACGCACTCTCCTTTCGAGGCTAAAAATGAACAACAAAACAATTGAGGTCTGTTAGTTGTCCAAATCTCAAAGACCACTGATATTAGCTCGTAAAGCCTAATATCTATGTTCCAAAAAAATATTGAAACTATTTTTCTTAAGGTGCATGAGATCCATTTATGTTATCACTGATGAAATATCGTTATCATTGAAATGATTTACTATTTCATCTACTTCATTTAAGTAAACCCATGACATCACCGTTTTCACATTTTTACCTAGTATAACCAATTTATGTGTACTATTAATTGGCACCATGAATTATCAGGATGTGCCCCGAGCGCATAAATGGATTTTGAAAAATAAATATACCTTGTAAAAATTAATTCAATTTAATTGGAAATTTCGGTACTGTAACTTAGTACGATTTTGATAGAGGAAAATGGTTCAACTTCGATAAAAAAAAAGGCAATTTTTCGTACGTCAGCTTTGTTTGTCCCTTTCGGAATAAGTGCGCTATAGTGAAAATAAGTATAACGTTGACATGGTGGGTTGCACCACAGATCGTGGTAAGAATTTTAAGTAATTCAAATTGAATTCGCATCAATTTCTATCTGTGTGCGTAATCTTACAAAACCTTTCCTAATGCACACACAGTATCTTCTGGCGTAAGAGCCCCAAAGAAAATAATTCTGGATCTTCCTCCATGAGAAAGCAAAATGTCATGAGCTTATCTTATTAAAAGATCGCAAGAATCTAGTCGGTAAACCTGATTCAACTCGTTTGCAACCAGTGCATTCGCCGGCGGTTAATAGTTTAGAGACCGCAATATCGTTTATGCTCAATGGGACAATGTCTATCTTGGTAACTTCGTAAGTTCCAGCCAATTTATAATGCATCACAAGTGTCTGTCGTGCCAATGTCCCTGATACTCAAACTAGACTCCAAGCTAAGCACGTGCATACAGAGTTATATATACGTTCATAATAGGTGTACAATTATGTATTGAATTTACACGGAGTATAACTAGCTAAGATAAATTAAACTACAGGCCAGTTAGTGCACACATACCCATAATGGGAATCTCGAGAGCTTGTGACAATTGTATGGAAAGACAATTATTAAATAACCATCTCTGCCGCGCAGACTGCAAATATTATAATTTCAGCAGATTGTATGAACAAAATGTATTCTATAAATAATTTCATACGATCTGCTCATTTCATGTTAATCTTTTAATTATCGATGTTGTTGCAATTAAATAAATGGTATGTGAATGTAAATAGTATGTGACCTCAGACACTTTTTTCGCTCAGTCTCGGTGTCATATTATGATTCAGGAATTCGATGCTTTCGTCATAGCTTAAGGACGCAACGGAATCGTAATCACGTCAATTACACATGGAATACAATACGACCGCGATTGATGAAACCTGACATCCTCAGTTATTTAGAAGTTTTCCAGCACTAATGATATCAGTTCTGCTTCCTCAAAGCGACGATCCACAGGTGTAGAACCCGCCTGCTATATGTGTTAAAATCTTTTTTTTGATTGGGGGTTGTCAGAATTTCCAGATTTTTAATTCACAGACTACGATGATAATTTCACAAAAACAACCACGTGCGGGAGAATGATTGCCTTTCACGCACAATCACACTTTTATCGTTTTATACTTTAGTCATAAAAATGTCATTTCGTATTGAACAAAGACCTAATTATCCCCTAGGATTGACGGTACAAACATTTGTAAATTTAACATTTTGAATTTTATGATATTGTGATGGCAGCATTTTCGATAGCGTTGTCTAAAACTTCGGTGGAAAAACGGTCGATTTCGCAGTCGTCATTTTGGAGTTGGATGGCGGAAAAAGATAGTCTCGCCACAGATTCGATTGGAACGTTGAAAGTATCGGAGCACTGCTTCGATTAATAATTAATTTTTATTTATTTAATTTATTAACGAACCTGTAAGCGTTGAATCTATTACATAAAAGAATGGGTCGCAGCGTGTTTCACGACGTTAATTCATATTATGTTGTTGTATTCTGCTGTATATCTAGGAAAAAATGCGAGTATCAACAATTACCTACCGATTCATAGATTTTATTTCCATGCGGCTCAAAATGATATCGGAGTCATATTCGATTAAGATTCACGAAAGTCTATATAAGGCTATACAAACATTGCAGGAATTCCAACAGTTATAAGAAGAGTTAGAATGGATAAACTTCCGAAAAGCTGTTACACCCGATTTGGCTGAAATTTTGCACAGATGTTCCATTTAATATATAAAGACATCGCCCGAAAGGATTTTTGGCGCATTCCAATAGTTCACGAGAAATCGAATTTTCGGATGTGAATTGTAGTTTTGGATTGTAAGAGTTAAAGATCATTTTGGTGGATTCAATTTCGTTTGTTGGTAGAGCAATAATAATATCATCAATGTATCTTTTATATAGTGGTAATGAGAATTTTAATTTTTCCAGACAATTTGTTTCGAGATCTATCATGACGATGTTGGATAGTATTGGAGCTAAAAGTGAACCCAGAGGTAATCCTGAGATTTGTTGGTAGATTTTATTTTGGAATGTGAAGAATGTTAAGAACATGATGTATTCTATGGCTTTAATTATTTCATGTATAGGAAATGCTATTGAGAATAAGTTTGATCGTTTTTGTAGGCTTTGAATAACTAGTTGTAATGGGATGTTGGTGTAGAGAGAAACGACTTCATATATTATATTAACATAATTATAACCAAAACATAACTAACAGAATTGTTATACAAAACGACATAAAATTTATATAACGGAATCATGACCAAAAACGCTCATATATATACTTTTTTCAAACATTATTGTAAAAAATGTGTATCACAATGTACACAGAACAATATAACTTCTGAAGAGGACCCGAACCGAGGGCCGAAACGTAAAAGAAAAACATCCTCTATTTCCATTGCTGACTTTGGAAAAACCTTCATTGGCCGGACCGAACCCGAATCCTCACGATCAACTTGTCATCCACACGGCCGCACACATCTCTGACTCATTATAAGGTTAGATCTGATTAGTCAGAAAGTCAGCAGTTCCAATATAGCCGGTCCAGAAGTATGATTCTCGCGCAGGGTGCAAGAGGTGCTTAATTCAAATTCCCAATGAGCCGAGTTTTTTTCCATTCCTTTTTCCGTCTTCTGAGCCTCGAAGTACACTTAATTTGTGCGACTAATTTTGATGCGAAATTATATGCTACAATATACTCGAATCGAAAATCTATATTTATACAAATGGAAAAGATGGAAACAGATACATCTGAATCATCATGTATAATTATTTTCCAATTTTGGATTCGTTTCGTATTTTATTATTATTTCCTGAGTTCCAAGGTATACTCGCGCCGGTTTTTACGTAATACCCTTTCCAATTGAACCCTTTCCTATCAGTCCCTACCCGCACTTCGCTAATCTAGCCTAACTTCCGTTGTGTCCACAGCCGTCTCAAGCTACAGTATACCACCGTATTTGCCGAGGGAACGGGGAATTATGGAAACCCGTACCGGCATAGACGGCCCCATATACTCCGGATTCTCTGGTGCACAGACTTTTATTCAAGTGTCTACATCCAAGGTCGCTTATTGGCCAAGAAGTATTGGCCTTCCGGTCACTGATTGATGCACCAGCCGGTGCACGGCTAAGCGTTCGCCGCTCCGAGTATCGGCCATGCACACTGGTTAAATCGAAGTACCGCCGGACCACGACCGCCCTTCCGCCAGTGCCGGTTTTCTAATTTTGTAATTGAGCATTTTTACTAAAACAAAATACGAAACCCTTCTATTTTACTTTTTGATGATGAAGAACGGGTAAAACGTAAAATTACAGATTGTCATTTTTTGTGGACAACATTTTTCGTTGAAGTTTGAGATAATCAAGCTGTTATATTTAAAAAAAAAAAGAAAAAATATTTTTCGTACGAGAATGCCTATCTCGTCTATAATTGCTTTGATAAATTATTCCTAGATGTATAAACGATTTACTCAAGAAATCGAAATGACCGTTTTTTTTTATCGCCCTGACCTTTAATGAGCCTGTAGTAAAGTGGTGACTTATAGTAAAATTATCCATCAAGATCTTTCAAAAATGAATAATTCATATTATGACTATAACATTTATAATGCCCGGGTACGTTTTTTACATTTTCAGATGTATAGATTTTTTTATACGATAGACATTTAAAACCGCACGGGAACAACCGCTTATTGGTCATGCCATTTTTTCATTGACTGCGCGTAGGATACGAAATAACCACACGAGTTTGATAACTATTAGGAGACGTTTAAGATAAATAATGAACATTTTCTCGTGACGATAAAATCTCTGGTATCTTATCCAACGCATACGCGTCGTGAATATTATATATCATTCTTTTTAATTAATTGGTGACAAAACGCTTCTGGGTTTCTTCATATACGTATATGTGTATATAAATATATCGAGTTTGGTCACTGATTAAATGCTGTCCGGTATTATAATGGCCCGATTTGTAGCTGGGGTTTAGTATCACTTTTACTGGAATAAATAATGACGCAATGACCATTACAGCGCCGCGACCTTCAAGGTCCGTTCTGCACCGAAGGAAAAAAACACTAAAGTTTATCTCTAAAAATGCCGATCAAACTTTCTTTATCGCCGCTCTGCGCGACACAATTTGTAATGATATTTCATATCTCGAACATAAAAAATTAGAGTGCGCTAATTACTGGGCGAATTATTATTTTACTCCGACAAAACTATAATAGCGATATCTATACATAATTGTCAAGACGGACTTACGTGTTATCAGACCAATTAACTAACATGGCCTTTCCCTTTCCATAATACCTGCGTTTTATACACAAATATCGAGAGCCTTGAGAGAGATCGGCCTAAAAAAACGCAGATGGATCAATAACGATTTTATTCATGGTAAACCTGTATGGAATTACGTAAAAAGATCGCAAACTCTTGAAACGATCGCTACGTTCTATCAGGATGCGACATTTATGTTTATAAGAAGATATTATCGTTTATCCATAAAGTATTTTGCAGCTCATATAGAACGTATTTATTGATTTGCGTGCTTAGTCAAAATGTTATTCTTCAAGAAATATACATATGTAGCGCTTTGTCGGTGAAATTGTCATTTCGGAATCTTGACCATTCTTTATTACTACCCGGCTGAAAATTTAATTAAGGCGCTAATCACGCTCGGATCAGGTTGCCTGACTGCCGTTATATGGCGCTAGTATGGCAACCTGATCAGGGCGTGAACAAAAATGTAACGCTGTTCCTGATAATGGCGGGATCTAGCAACCTGATAACGCCCGAATCTGGCAGCCTGATTAGGCCGCTATCCTGGCGCCTTATGATGGCGTGTATACGGCTACCCGATCGGATGTATTATAGAAAATATACAAAACGAATAACAAAACTTTTTTTATTTATTGAATATTTAACTCCAAGTTATATCTGAACAGTTTGTCAACAAAACATGTATTTCTGAACTTGGGGATGGGGAGACATGGGGATCTTCTCCGCTGTCATTAGAACCCTCTCCGTTGACATGGAGATCTTCTTCGCTGGGGTTGAGATTCTCTCCGCTGACATGGAATAGATCATGGCAGAATCTACGTCTATGATTCTTGTTTAACAGTACTCGTCGTTTTACACGATCAACAGATCGATAGGCGAGCAATCACATAATTAGAAAAATAAGTGAAATACTGAACGAAATGGATGAAGAAAAAAAACTTATCCCAATTACTGAATAATCAGTACACTATTTATTTCTATCGAAACTACACAAATGCTTTAAAAAAATCATTTCAATAAAATTGATATTACACAAGCTAAGTTACTCTGACGTGACAACATTTTGATGTGCAAGTTTATTTCGAACTGGCAGTGGTAAATGGTTCATTGAAATAATCAAAAGAATAAAAAGATGGTAGAATTTCCTAATTGACAAATTTCAGCATTTCTTGCAAGCACGATATCCTACTAGTTCAAGATCATAAGAGTCGAACTTTAGATAGAATTTAGCATGAGTCCAGATAGAATGCACACTAAACTTTTATTTATTATCGATTCCTCTTATCAAGACTAAAATAATAATTTCGTGGACGAGACGAGATTAAACAAATAACATATTTTCTTAATTGATACAGATTCTTTTTGCGCAAGGATCCCGTATGCTCTAATAATGTTTGGTTTTACTAGATCGTTAGTGGAGCAGATTTGGGTTAGGTAGCGAACAAAAGTCCGGTGGTTTTCTTGACTTTTCTCTTGATTATTTAACCCTTTCAATACGGCGAAAAAATCAGTTTAGTGCGCCTCATTGTCGGGAACAGTTATTTCTCCTCCAAGCGATTATTACGATGAAATAACTTTTCTGTCTGAAACTTCCTCAATAAGGGTGCGAATTCCTCACCACTGAAATGCGCCTATGTTTTTCAGTAACTGGGACATATGTTGTCCCAGCCGGAATTTCAAAAAATGTCCAGACTGGGACACACATGTCCCGTCAGGTGTGAAAGGGTTAAAGGAGTTGTGTACCTGAAAACTATCGTGAGAAAAACCTGACACACCGAGATTTTGTCACGTCCGAGTATCTTAATAGTAATGTCACTCTTAATAAGTAATATCATTCTTAGTTAAATTGTGTCTTTGAAAACACTTGTGAACATTCCAAGGAAATACATAATGGACTAATTATTCAATACGTAGCATAAGATTGTTTTACTTGTTGAACAACCGTTCTTTGTAACAATTAATCAGATTAGATTTTCATATTCAATTATTTTTCAACTTCTATTTACCATTATAAAAACTTAAAGACCAAGCACGGCGATTTTTGAAAGACAGTTATTCGAGGCTTGGACACAATTTACAATCGATCACAATGGGTATTAATTACTTTTTATATATTGACTTTCAAACCTGGTGCGTTGGTCTAGTGGTTAGCGTGCTGGCCAGCGGATCGGGAGGTCGCGGGTTCGAATCCCAGTCACGTACTTTCGTCGTGAAATGTTTTTCTTCAACATTTTTCGGCGAAAGACGACTAGTTCCGTGACTGAGAAGGGAACTTTTGACCGGCTGTATCAGTATACATTTTCCGCAGTTTCCCTATGCCCATGGCAGATATGTCATGGTGAATACGATGCAGAGGGGGAAGTCGGCTGCGGCCGCAAGACGGGGAGGGGGGGGTGGAATGGGAGGTAGGGGAGAGTTGTGAAATGAGTGTTAGAGGAGGTGGGGGATGTGAAATGGGAGGTACGAACGAAGGTGAGGCGGATTGGGGCTCGTAAAACGGGAAAGACCCTGTACGGCTGGAACGAACCAATAAATAAATAAATAAAAAATACACTGATTTCCTGTTGACTTATTAATTTCTGTAGAATATTTTTGCAAATAGCGGTAAAGTATTTGGAAGTGAGTACCTATTGTTTTATAATAGACTCCATTTCTGGGAATGAGCAGATGATAACCAAGAGTTATTCTCCAGCACCTGATTGTAAAATTTATAAATGGGTACAAAAAAAATAAATTCGACATAAAAACCATTGTTACAAATATTCAGATTTACAAATACTTAATTTAGCTGTTAGTGCAAAAATTCTCTTTCAAATTAATATTCCAGCATAAACTGTGGCTCAGGACTTAGGCTACGGGGCAAAACACTATATAGTCAATCACGTTGACAATAAAGTATCACGCAAACAAATGGACAAAAGTTTAAAATTAAACATACTGCAACAATAAACAAACACTAACGAACAAATTAGCAAAAAATTAAGAAACCAAGATTTGCAAATTATTAGGCGTGCAATGCCTGCAATTGAATCGAAACATATTTTAAAAATATATACAGGGTGGACCATTTAACTCGGCCCCCCTCAAATATCTCCATTGCATTCAGAGTGACGAAAAAATGTCAGTAGGTAATTTGATTGATTTCGAAGGGCTGATACAGTGGTGAAAAATTCACTTTTGTCAAGCATAGTTCTTACGTTCTCAAAGTCATCAATGGTTTTTCAAATGTTTTTTTTTATTAAGACGTTGTAGCTGATATTCAGACGAATCCAACGACCTATAGCTACTAGCTCCCCATAGGAAGAAATCAAGTGGCGTTAAATCCGGCGAACGAGCAGGCCAAGTGATTACTGCACCTCTTCCAAACCAACGTCCGGGAAATTTTCGGTTCAACACTTCGCGAGCTATAACTGCCCAATGAGCTGGACAGCCACATCAGAAACTATTCGAAGGTCAAGAGAATCATTCATCCGACGTCTTAAAAAATGTGTCGAGGTTAAAGGCCATCACTTCGAACATTTGTTACAATAAATTCAATTACATTATACGGATATTCCTATTTTCAATACCATCACGATTCCCCGTCTTTACACGTGTATTTCGGTGAAAAATCATGTCAAGGTCATATCATAGGTCGTTGAATTCGTCTGAATATTAGCTGCAACGTCTTAATAAAATAAAAAACCATTGATGCCATTGAGAACGCAAAAACTATGACCTTGACAAAAATGAATTTTCCAGCACTGCATCAGCCGTTCGAAATCAATCAAATTACCTCCTGACATTTTTTCGTCGTCTAAAGGCAACGGAGATATTCGGGGTGGTCACGTTAAATGATCCACCCTGTATACTCTTTGTATTTGTGTATTGTGTCATTGGTGAGTTACGCTACAATAATTGAATGCAGTCACATACCATAATCACGTCACAATCTATGATATATATATACATATAATAAAACTCAAGGGAGTGCTCTAAGGATCTTACTTCAGCGAGAAGAGACAGGCTGCGACAAGTGCTGCTGAGTCGGACGCAGAGCGCGAAGAACAATTAGCCTCTAAATGAGTGAACCTAACTCGCTATAGGCACATAAGGAAAGAACGATAGTAGGTAAGAGTCCAACAGACGGGAGTGCGGGCCCTCCTCAGGGTCTGACGTTGAATTGTACATAATCCCTCCGAAAAAACTCTATTTAAATAGGTGGCTAGATTCGCCATCAACCGGACTGTAATGCGGCTGAAGCCAAGAGCACAGCTAGTTTAGTGAAAGAAAGTTTAGTAAGAACTAAGATTTGTGTGTGTGTGTGTGTGTGTGTGTGTGTGTGTGTGTGTGTGTGTGTGCGTGCGTGCGTGCGTGCGTGCGTGCGTACGTGCGTGCGTGCGTGTGTGTGTGTGTCTGTGTGTGTGTGTGTGTGTGTGTGTGTGTGTCTGTCTGTGTGTGTATGTGTGTCTATATATTTACCAACAAAAATGAGCCATGTTCATTTTTTAACTGGCTTCGACTTTTCAGAGTTCGAAATGACACCAAATAGGACATACACCTGCATGCACCGATACGCCTTCATTTAATTTTCTTCTCTTCCTTGCCTATTTACGGATATCAGATATGGGTGTATATATAAGTGAACATTTCACACGTATACGGTAATACGCAGTCTATGCGAGTAAGAGGGACATAAATATAAACAGACGGACAGATAAAGAGAAAAGCAAAGATACGCGAAAATGACAAAGAGAAAAAAAGGGAAGAGGAGGACATGCAGAAAAAGAATGAGACAGAAAAGGGAGCGAAAAGGAGGCTGAGAAAAGATGGAGGGAGAAAGAAAGTGAGGAATGGGAACCAGGCGAGGGCGTATGGTTCAAGCCGAATTGTGATACTACGACGCAGAGACTTAGTTTAGCTTTAAACGTTTACCTCCGCGAGCGTGGGTCAGTACGATTTGCGCTTTCAAGCGGTTAGCACAGAGAACTTCTTGATCATTCGATCGCCGTGACCACTACCTCATTACCCTTAGTTGCGAATGCTGTATCTCCTTGCATCGCAGATACAATCATTTTTTTTTCGTGCGTACTTATTATTTACGTGCACCCAACAATTTTTCAATTTGAACCGGTGTTCTTTCATTTTTTCGCAAATCTTGAAAAGAATCGAGACGAATTGGACGGTTACACGCAGGAATACGAAAAATTTCACACGTAAGTTTACTTTGGATTTTTCGTATATAGCAGTAAATCGACATTTTTATTTTATGTTCATTTTCTTTGTGTATAGCCATTTTTGAAAATTCGAAATAAGACTGCAAAATTCTTGTACGTTAAATTGTCGGAATGAATTTTTTGCATTCACGATATAGATTTCTGGGTGGATGAATTAGAAAAGTGATGAAAGAAAATAGAGTTTTCTGGGCACGTTATTGTATGTGCAATGACAGATCCAAGGTTACTATGTTGATTCGAATTTAAAACGTTCCCGCGCGTTTTAAACACACGTAGGTTCTATATTTTGTTGGAATTTGCATCGTTGAAATGCAACGCATTTTTTTACCCTTTTTCTACAATTGTATCGTCATCTAAAATCATGCTCGATAAACTTAATTTGTAGGTCTCTAATTGGGATCTTCAAAAGAGTTTGCCGTAGCTTTGCTCTGCCAAAGAAAATTAGCAATTAGGAAAAAATTATTTTCGTTGCGTTCCACCGACGCGGACTTCAATATCATGGTTTTATACCATCTTGTAAAGGAAAAAAAAATATTTATTTTATTCACGATAATTATTAGTTTTTTCATTAATCTGAAATGTGCTATTTCCAAGCAAAACGTTCATTCATTTTCGTTCTTGTGCTTTGATCCTTGAAGCCAGTAATCATTTTCTCAATAAATTGGTACAAACAATTTAAACACCTCGCGCACTGTTTTTCAATTTCCATAATCGAGAACGGCAATATCGGATGAAAAAATGGCGATTTCCTGAATCGAACCAAAATTGTTGTAAAAGACGCCATGGGGTGAGACATTGGCCGAAATTTAATCTATAATTGATATGACTTCGTCATCGTGAGTAAATCTTCCGACAACACGTTCCGCTTCATGTTTTGAGATATACATTTGTGTAATGGTTGTTACATATATAATGTTCGCTAAATTCCCAGCAATGTAAAAATAGCGTTGCGTCAAAACTTTTTATCGGAACGACACATGACGTTTGGTCCAAATTTCGAGTGGCCCAAACAATCATCAAGAACCGACAATACTTAATCACAAATTACACCTACTTCGCGACCCAATGTACTAAGGGTGAACATATTGGCCTCCCTATATTGGCGAGGCAATATATTTACTTATTAATTTCTCGCAGAATAAGGTAGGCTAAACTTTCTAACTTGCAATGATTTGATTTTTAAAAATATTCATTATAAAGAAGTTACTTACCTTCTTCATTCCATCCTTTTTCGCAACTCTGTCGCATATTTTATCACAAAACTCTTACTACATAAAGGCTCATTTTTTTAAATTCATCCGTGAAGCATATAGATTTATAATATTCATTTAGAAAATAGTTTATAAGTTGCAAGTGATTTTTAAAAAATCAGAACTATATTACAAATATACTTTTTACGTAAAGTGTAAATATATTTCTATGATCTTTTTATCATATTTGAGCTCATACATTTTCAAGGACATTTAAGATTTCACTTTATAAATTATTCGCGGCATACCTGTAAAAATTCATTCGAATCTTCGTGAGACTCTTTATCGAAATTGATGGTAGCAATTTGAGTGATTTAGCATAAACAACTCAATTATGGAGGAAGTTACGTTAAAAATCATTTTCAAGACCATACGATGATAGCAACTACACAAGGTTTGTGAGGCTCATAGGGAATTCGTTCGTTCAGAAATGTGCGTTTTCCTCATGCCATACACAAAGTGTCCAAATTGTAAACGCCGTACCTTTACCTGTGAGATCCCGGGCTTGTTAACAACAAAAACGGGGTAAGGATTTGAGGTCTCACTTTTACAAATATCACCCTGGTCACGTTCTTAGTTCTATTCTATCTAGAATGTTCAAGCGAAGATACATTATCTAAGTAAAATAATAATTGCTATGTTTTACAAACATATAATTACACATTCGTCTCGTTCAAAATCGTTTGAATACATTTTTTAGTCAAAACGAATTTTTAAAAACAGTAACATGTTTTCATGGAAAATTCGAGATGATTTTCAAGTTTTCTTATCGTACATGCATGCTTTGACTAACTACAAATTCGTATTTCAAAAGTTGCACTTTAATATATAAGATGCCATCCGAAAAAAGCGATTTTTGTAACTAATTTGAAGTAATACGTTCTCAGCGAGGCCGTTTGACGTTAGGTACAGACTTATCTTCAAAACGTAATACACATGCAATTCAAACACCTTGCACGATAGTACTTACATGCGTAAAAGTTTATCAATGCCAAAGATAAGATATATCGCCAAGTGTCCTTTCCGGAATGCTTAATATTGTTCTCTCAAAGTAGTTATTGTATTTAGGGAAAAATCTGTAGTATTGAAAGCTTGCGAAGCCCCAGTTTAAAACGAACGTAACTCCTCGCCACTACATTCGCCTGTACAAAATTATTATGAGGCCGTATAGAAACTATATTTACAATCCAAATTTATTTTCAGTATTCAATCACCTCGTTTATTACACCAAATTCTTACGTCTCCGGTTACGACACAGACAATTTGCTTGTATATCTATAAATCTATCTGGTTTGTGATGGAAAATAGGAATCTTAAAACGAAAACCTAAAATAAATGCACTTGCAAAACAAACATGCATTCAAAAATACATCTGCCGATAAATATTGCACAGGACGTTTATTAAAGCTCTTCGTGACTACTAAATTAAACAAGTAAAAGAATTTTCATTAATAGTTTCCCGAAATAACCTCTTTTCAAATAACATTGCATGTGCCCTTTGAAAATACTTTGGGTATAGAAATGTATGAATTTATTATGTTTCTATTATGATTAGCGTTATCTTCATTCACTGTGTTATTTTATTGTATTTAACATTCAAATTAACTCCTTACGCGAACATGCTAACTGTTGCAGAGCTTTGTAACATTTCCCGACGAGCAGCCTTCCAAAAGACAGATCCAAATGATTATTTGAACGATGATAATACATTTTTCTCTCTTCGAACACCTCCGTTAAAATCTCTCTAAGCCACGTTCGAACTCACGCCTGTTTGATAATAACGTTTCAAGGAAGTTGTCATGTCAAAATATGTGAACATTGTAGTTCCAAGTCACACGAAACAATAAATATGTATTTTTTTAAACACGTTTCAATTTTTTCAATAAGAGCTTGTTAAATAAGATACTATCATCGTTGAAGTCAAGTTTTTAAAGAATTCACGTGAGCCTGGAAAATGAAAGATGAATATGAAGGTAGTGATTATGAATGTTTCAGGGTTTTATCATACCTGCCTTTTTATTTTTATTATTATTCTGTTTGTATCGTGTGCACATCGCGTACCGTTAGTTCTGGGTAATACTTTTCCATAACTGCAAAGGTTAACACTTATGTGAGGTGTTCATAGCAGGATTGGGCAGAATAAATGATTGTTAAGGAATCATTTATTTTTTACTTTTTTTCGCCATTTTATTTTTATCTGTAGTGTAAAAAATTCTGGAATGCGATCGAATTTTTCATATCATCTCAATGATCGTAAAAAATAATTGACCAAATCAAATACTGATCGAGATACTATAAAAGCCCCTAAATATTTGACGTCGATGACTACGATGAAAGTATTAGCATATAACGGCAGCAAGAATTCACGGGCATAAATGTCATGAGTGTATAGAATGAGAACTGAAGAATGAAATGCCCGCTCTAATAGGATTTTGTAGCCACCTGATCCCCTACCTTTCTTGATATGAGAGGGAAAAAATTAATTTAAACCTTAAAAAATTTGAATCATCAACGACCGACTATTATACCGCGCTGATAATGATCGAATATATTTGCTTATCACAATAAATATCAATTGCGAAAGGCGGGCTGAAGACAGAGAGAAAAATTGGCCAGTCATCCAATTTGTCCGTACTTATCTCTTTGAAGGCAATCGAAACGATTATTTGTCGTTCAAATTCCAAAGCTTGATAAGCTCTGTATTTAGTCAATGGCCAAATACCATATCAATAGGATTTTTCGATCATAATTCATATCAACTCATTGTCAGAACCTGCACGATAAAACCGTTTGATTTTCTGTGATCCTCTCATAGGAAAATATTTCAATTTACGATCATCGCATCATGTTGGTTTACTATTTTGATTGACGCAAAAATTATAATATTGATTGTTGATTAACAAAATGTTTCCCCAAAGTGGTATAATTATATTAATATTTTCGACAAAAAGTCTGTAATAGATGAAAATTTACGGAATAATTAGTAAACTGGTATAAAATATCTAAATATCGACATAGTACCAGCAATGGAGAAAGTGCGGACTAGACGACATGATAGACGGGAATTTTTGTTTTTTTTGCTAAATCTGAAGATACAATCTTGTGATAAATATGTGAATTGAACAAGATAAAAATAAAAGATCCTTCCATTATCATCGGCCAGTGATACTAGAAGCATCTATTATATAAAAATAATGGAGCCGTGAGAAAAAAACGAACAATACGCGGTGTCAATACCAAGTCTTATTAGTTTTGTCGTGGTTAAAAAAATTACGTGGCGGCGATAAGTATCGATGACATTATGAAATAGGTTCCAACTCACATCCGTATATTGATAATAACGTTTCGAGATATTTCATCAACATTAGTTAATCCTTATTTTACATTTCCGAAATTGTAGCACTATATCAAATAAATGTCCCCTGTTAGGTAATTTACAATCTCAACAATAAGATTAACAATACAGAAATTTTACCATCCAAATTTTGAATAACATGTTTTCTAGGAATAAGTTGAAACCAAAAAGATGGTTAAAAATTGTGGTATTTTTGATAATGAGATGAAAATAGTATATTCCCGACGAAAGTCTATTCGCGAAAGAACGATAGGTCTAGTTTGTGATGCCGATGCTCGCCTATAAGATGATATATAGAAAACAAAATTTAAAAATACGTTTAAGTAACTTTTTTTTAGAAATTACAGCAAATAAACTTATTGCATTTTGTGAATGTTCATATTATTATTATTGTTATTATTATATTTATATTCTCTTTTACCGTGAAGGTCGTATATATATTCCCCGCACATAATATGATACATATTCATATAATATGAATATTTTAGGATCCAAAGTTGGTGATGCTCGAACAATTATTTACTATACCGCCAGTTATTTTGGCGTTCACGCGATGACATAAATATCGGTTATCCCTGCGAAGATGCGTCGTTAATACACAATTAGTATCCACCATAGAAATTCTAGATATTATAGTCCGACCGTGAAAAATAAAATATGGGAGAAATGCTAAAGCCACCGGTACATTGCTTGAGAGTGATACGCTTCTCTTCACATTCATCCTATCTTGCGTAATTCTTCCCTATTACCATACTTATATATGCTATGTACAGGAGGAATTCGAAGATTTATTGATACGTTTCAAGTTCCGGCTTTTGCAATGAGCTTTGCGCGAAGCGAACGCTCGGAAAAAAGGCTGAGAGGTGCATCATCGTTAAATCAATTGAAAATAAAGAAAACTTTTCAACTATCATTTATTCAGAGTACTATAACTTCAGTTTTTAAACTCGGACATCATTTCTGCAGTCAAAAACGTTACGGAAACCCGCAAACTTGACACTGTTTGTAGATCAACAATACGAAAATGTTGTAATTTGTAAACAATTCTTCGTAACATCAAGACAATTCAATGGTTTAACGAAACTGAACCGAAACAGTAATGGCACAAAAATGTTGACTTTTCCCGTTTTGTGGAGCTTTTATTCAATTGTTTTTACGGTTTGAACATATGTGCAAGAAGTAAAGACATTCTGATCACTTTGTGAACGAATATCACATCAAGAAGATATTACATTTCTTTGTATATCGCGTGCTACTGTTTCTCGGATGCTGTTAATTCATAATGTGCTGATAAGGAAAAAGACACTTGTGCAGTCGAGCTATTGTGAGAAACTGAGTTGACGAAATACGACATCGAGCTCGTGCAGGAGCCATAGGCACACGAGCTAATACATTCAATGTATGCAATTCCGGACTTTAGCGCCAAGGCACAAAGGTATACGACCTTTTTCCAATATTAGTCGTATAAGTATGTGCAATATTGACAATACATATATGATTACATACTTTTTGATGAGTGTACATGTTTCCTTATTTGATGCCACTGGCTTTAGTTTGAATTGTATTGCATATATAACAGCATACCTAGAATCATGGGACGGGAATCATATTTCTCCAGTTAGAATAAACGCATTAACGTGTATCATATTATTAAATGTATAATACATAATGTATAGCCGAGACAGTGGTGCCACAGGGCTCTGAACTTAGATTCCCAAGGTCCTGGGTTAGATCTTGACCGGAAGCAATTTTTTTTTTCAAATTTCTCTTCAGCCCAAGTGAGGTGCCCTTTCAACCTAGCGTATAGATATAACATGTACTAGCTTTTTCCGCGGTTTTGCTGATGTGTATGTCGAGAATTTAGTTCATGTGTATGTCGGCTAATGAAACTGTATTATCGTTTGTACGGAAAAGTTTCCTCACAAATGCTGACGGTAAAAATGTGCTACTGATCCGGCAGAAAAAAAATTTCATTTTCTCAGGTTCTATTCAACAGGCTACATACCTTCAGCCGAGACGACATTTAGCATAAATTGTAAAAAATCCGGAAAAATGTCCAGCATACATTATTCATTGGTACTTTGAATACATGAATTTTTTTGTTATTCAACGATAAATTATTCAACACAAGTTATCGTATTTCGAAGACAAATCATATTTTTATGTCACATTGAGCACTTTAAATGTTTATAACAAAAGTTGCTAAAGAAAATACCTCGATAGACTATCGAAATTTATTTCCGAAAATTACAAAATCGGCTTTAAACAATATTCAAAACCGTTCAAGTAATCATGCAGGCCGTTTTGGAACATACAGATCCAAGAAAAATTCATTGATCGGGTCTGCATAAGTGTTGGGCCCAAAAACAAGTATATTTTCAATATCTTTTCCGATGAGAGTATTGTAGTAACGAGGTCGACGTTTACGGACAATATATAAGTAATCTTGGCAAGTTTGAGTTTTGTTTTTATTGACAAATATTGATAACTGATGCCGTTATTATTACTGAAACCAAGCGCCGCAGCTGCTGCATGGTCAATCGGTGTAGGTGATTCTGTAGGAGAAAAAGCCGTGAGCAAATTCAAAACGCGGTAACCGAACCGCGCGACTACTTGTGCATCCAAATCGCTTGATTTTGATTTTTTTTCACGACAGTATTTGTGCCATGATCATCACCCTCTGATAGCCAATCATTCGATGGAACCCGCTATTTTTTAAATTGATGCCATGACATCAAGCACGATCTTGCGAACCTTCGTATTTAAAGTGCGTCTGTTTTATTCTCACTTCGATCTAATATATTTTAAACGTCGATCTGAACTCTAGCGCTTACTACAAGTAACTGAATAAACATGTCGAGAAAGATCTGCTTTTATTTAGTAGAGTGAGCAGCTAAACATTTTTACCTTCAAGAAATCGTATCATAGGATTCAACATAATGTATACCGTTAAGCATAATTCGGAAAAGGTTACCATCCATGAGGGACCGTTACGACCGTATTCCGTATGGCAGTTGAGCGGTTCACCAAGGATTATTTGGCAACGCTGGAGACAGGTTACCCCTTGACGAATCCATATCAAACAGACTTGCAGAGAAATTCTAGGTCTGTTTATTTTCACACACGAAGGTTTCAAAAGAAAAGCTCCAGCAGTTTTCACGCCCACTTCGATCAAACGGACAGACAGACAGAAGTTGTAAAAATCATAATTGTCGTCACAGCATCGTATTCTCACCCTATTAGATTATTTCCAGTCTGAACAAACGAAGATGTACAGGCGCGTGGCGAAATTGGATCATATTAATGAGATTATACAATATATATTAGGTGTATAAAATCATTCGATGCCTTTGAAGCTAACAAACAAAAATTATAAAGAGCACCGAATAAATTTGTACACCTAATATTATATATTTTGGACGATATATTATTTCGAAATTTCCGTCTAGATAGATCGTTAAACTGGTGAAAAAGATATTCAAACGCGGACATGTAAGGAATTTCTTTGAAGTGCATACGTACACAGGCTATACGCAGTATTATTTAATTACCTATATATACGACATACAGAGACGTAAAAAGTAATGCACTGATGTAGGAAGTTAAGAAGATGAGTGTCAACGATAGTACAAGTCGGTACAGCAAGCGAGCGTGTGTTTCTCGCGATTTTAATACGATACAAAGTCTCGGTAATGAACGCTCCAAGTTAATATTATTAGAACGTTGATTGGTATTTTAATCTACAATTTAAAAAAATGTAGTTAGTTCGTTATCGGCAATATTTTTTTCCAATTCGATCAAGGTTTATATATCGAATTATATATTTTTGAGTACTATAAAAGCTCGCGGGTCCGTACGGGGCTCGAGGCATTATCAAACGGTACTCTAATGAAAGTGCCAACTCTGAGAGATTTGTTGGTATTGAAAATGTAATAGTATCGCCTGTACAATGTACCTTTCTCAGAACTCTCGAATCATTTCTACAAAGTTCTAATTTATGGTACGCTGCAGGATTTGTTGTAATGTTTATTCACAAAGAGTGAATAAGCGTTTCGAAATTCCTTGAAATTGTATGCATTCGTAAGTTCCTGTATTCTTTTTTCGGATTATGTAATTATCATATCAATCAGATTTTGTTACGAACAAATAACTTGCGATTATCATTCAAAGTCAATATTTCCATTATCCTTAATGTAATTAACTTTTTATAATTTCTCCTCGGTCGATTTCGATTGGCAAGGCAGGGAAATTTGAAATAGCAGGAATAGCGAAATGAATTTCAAATATATAACTGGAGGAAAAGCAAATACAACAGAATATTGATATTTTTCTTATTGACGATATCTCTACATATAATAGTAAAAAACTGTAACGGGTGTTTCGTCATGATTTTTCGGAATTTACGCAATTTTCTCCGGGTAGTTTATATTACCAAAACGTGGTGAGTAAATCGTTTTTATTTAAAAAAGAATGGTTTTGCCCGCCTATAACGCGACAAGTACTGAACTTTTCGCCGACTTATATACCTCAGAGCATAAACAAACCTTGATTCCTTGATTTTCCTTTTGAAAACAGCGATAGATTTGCCTGTTCACATTAGTGTATCGAGTCATTGGTGAATTTTGCTGTAATTATTGAATGATCAAGTCGCATTTTACAATATATATGTCAAGAAAAATAAAATTTATAAATAGGATATGCGAAGATCACATTTACTCAATTGACTGACGTTAATCACGATAACTGAAAATATCCAGATTACAACAAGCAACTTTCTGATCGGACTTGAAGATGGTCGTATTTAAATGGGCTGTCAAAAGCGACTTGACGGAATATACCCAAAAGCGATTATAAAAGACGATAACTGCAAAGAATAAAATGAAGGGAGATCGGAGAACGAGATTGTTCGATATGACGTGTACACATGATAAGTAGATGATACACGTTGAAAATGAATATTGTATTCTGTAGGTTACATCTATATTAGATACACAAACACACACTCACACACGCGCGTACACATCGATATACGTGCATATGCGATCGTATTCGATATACCACATACAATTTTCAAAGTTGAAAAATGTTTCGATGTAAAAGGATGTGTATCACTTAAAGTTATAAGGGAAAAGCGCGCAAGAAACTTATAAAATGACAGAGCGCGAATATCGCCTAAACGGGAAATGTAGGAGACAGGCTGCGTGGCCATTTCTACTGGGTCAGAAGTCGAGCGTGACGGAAGATTCTAGGAAGACGATCTAGACACAAGTTCAATTTTCGACAAAATAAACGATTTTAATCATTTGTAATTAACAAATGGATAAATGTATTTAAAAAACCATCCGTTCATATAATAGAAAACGTTAGAAACTATGCTCTATCTGAATTTGAAGTAAATCGGACAAATAGATTTCGAAGTGCGACTTACACCGTTTCGTAAAACATAGTTTTGAGAAAAACGCAAAAGGAAGAAGGGTCGTAGAATATACATTTTTGTGCAGGTACATTTTCCGCATAAATTGAAAGGTCTGTTTAATATCTGTTACTTTTTATGTTTTTGGGTATGGAGAATATAAATATGGAAGTTATTTTGTCTAAAAGTGTTTTTCGTTTTTAAAATAGACAAATTGATTGTTTAAACGATAATTGTGTCGAAATGATACATTTTAGAGAAAAAAGTTTCGAATAACATTTTTTTCTTTATGGATGTACAACGAAAAAGATCTCATTTAATTTTACCAAACTCTGTTAATAATGGAGTTATAAACAACAATTAGAGAGATGGAACGGAGCGCTACAGATGACGAGATAAACTTTCGTTGTTTATATCTCTTTTACTAATGGAATTAGCGAAGAGATGAACAAGATGCTTTTTATTGTAAATTGGTAAATGAATCGTCTCTATGAAAAAATGTTTTTTTTTTCTAAAATGCATTGCTTTATCAGTATGGTCAATTAAACAATTAAATTGTAAAGTGCCTTGGCGTCTAGACTACTAGTTTGATAAGAAATAAAATTGTACCGCCCGACTACGATTCCTGCACCGTGTGTAGTAATCTGTCCACAACGACACAATAAACCCAGCTTCTTTTTAGGCTGCTTGTCGAAGTTGCCGCTCTTTTTTTATGTTTTTAGTGCACGCTTGTCAGCCGTCTGTATGCGCTGTGCATTGATTTTGTGGCACTTGGCATAGGCATTGGGCCGAATTATGAATCCCATCACTTGCACCATTAGCAGAACGTATCATTGAATACAACATATTATGTGTACCGTTGAATGAAATTCGGAGAAGGTTACCGCGCCCGAAGAACCGTTACGATTTTACCCTGTATGACAGCGGGCGGCTCGCCATAGCGCAGTGCGTCGTTTTGACACTTTACCAAAATCGTCATAACTCAGTCAATATTCGGAATTTTCGCAAAAGTTTTGTTACTAAATTAAAATTAGGACCCTAGGTTATAAAACCGTGCAATAAAAGTCGTATTTTTTAAATTTGTAGGTTATGCACACCCCTTAAAAAGGAGTATAAATGTGCCGTCAATTGGCCCACACGGAAATAAAATATATGTAAAAATATATTTTTCGATATATTAAAGATGGATGTAAAATATATTTCAGATATATATTATGCATTTTAGATGTAGATTAGATATATGCAATATATACGGGAAATGCATTAAAAATATATTCGCGATATCGAAGTTTTCGTCCAAAAATTCAGAATGTATATAAAAAAATATATGTTGGATATGCGGTTACGTATATTCGAACTATATTGAAAATATACTTACAACGTACTCAAATTACCCTCAAAATATACTACAAATGTATTTTAACTGTATTCGACTTATAATTGAAATATACGTTAAATGCATTTAAACTACACCTAAAATATACACGATATTTGTTCATACTACATTTTAAATATTATTAAAATATATTCAACGTGTATTTAAGATATATTTAATCTCTACTTGAACTATTCTGAAAAATTTTCTTATGACGTTATTTACACATCATTGCACCCTTTTACGATATTTTTCCTTGTCATTAATTACGATTATGGTGTTTGCGGTTCAAATATTTTAATGGTTCAAATTTAAAATCTTGCACGCCGTAAGGTGGTTTCGAACCCGGGACTTCTGAGTGATGAGCTGGGACCTTCCCCACTGAGCTAGTTCTACTTGATAAATTAATTTTCGTATCGTCTGCATATGGTACAATACACAATGTTAGTTTATTGAGAAATGTGCGGATTTACAAGAGTAACTAACATTATCGGGTCAATTACTTAATTGCGTTCGCATAGAGAGCGATAATCGAATAGAATTACGAGATTACATAACCTTCAATTTTTTTGTCCGATCATTTATTCCGGATAGTGCGGCTAGGTCTTCGCGAGATACCGACTTAAAGATGTTTTTCATTTGCAACGTCATCTGTTGCTCAAGTTGCTTAACCAACCATATTCATGGTATATTAGTAAATATATACATATAAATATATAGTAATATATTCAGATATACATATAGCATACCTTAAATATATTCGGATATCCTATTAAAAATGTATAAAGCGTACGTTAGTCATGCAATTTCAATATATTTTATATGCATCTTGAATGTATCTTTTTCTAGATGTCAGCATACATTCTCCGTTATGCTCCCGAGTATATTAAACATATATTCAGTATACACATCTAATATATTTAATGTACATCTTAAAAGCTATTTATGTTTATATATCGCATAGGTTTTTAATCATATCCAAAATTATACTTGACATATCCAACTTTTCGTACAAAATGTATTTAATATATGTTTTATGTATCTTTCGATATATTTTTTATATATTTTATTTCCATGTGGGGGACTCCTACGCGAGCGAAGACGAGGGCGTACCTAGTGTATATACATTCCCTTTTTCACTTTCTTCGAATTACACAGAAACCACAACATGTAGTTAGAGCGACGAAGTCCAAGAATGTCATAAATCTACCTCCCTACTCTTGTGGTTATACAGACCATCCTTTGTGGCCTGTAAAGTTACGATGACTGATTCTATCAACGCTAACGACACAACCGTCGGAACACCTTAGCTGTTATGTTAGCGTGAAAGAATATGTTCGCTCCCAAAAATTTGAGAACAAGCGATTGTCGAATGTGGAGCATAACGTGCAAACCCGTAATTTTCTCAAGTAATCACTTTGTTTCGAACATAAATATGGAAGTTGAGGTATTTAGAATGCACTCGCTCTAATTTTAATTCTTGTATAGCAACTTGTTCTCCATTAGTGGCCAGCATAAGCCACTGCACAGCTATTTTTATCTATGGCATAACGTTGTATGTATAAGACGTAGGTATAGCGTTTAAATACTCTTTTATATAGAAAAGATATGGTGAAAATGTCTAGAGTCAATGGTGCTGCCAATGTCACAGATGATTTATAATAATATTTCCGTCAAAAACTGTAAAGCAGTTTATAGAAAAAAATAACTAAGAGAAAACTTGAATCATTTTTATTCTCGTGAAATATAACTGTGAAAAAATAAACTCGGAATATGCTCGTAAAAATGCATGTGTGCTTTTTTCATGCTACTCAAGGATTTTTGAGTTATATAAACATTTACAAACAGCTCACTAATAATTCAGTATTGAACAGCATTATTCACGAATTATGCATATTAAAATGTCAATTCATTCAACATATTAAGTATTAAGCAACTCAAGTGTAGATCAATTTTCTTCATGATTTCCGAATTTCTGTCCATCGATGACTATTATTATTGAAAATATTTCACCGCAAATAAACCCTCACGGTTTGATAAATACAGTAGCACAAGATCGAAAAACGTGAATTGATCGCGCATTGCTTTTCACTTTGGTAAAAGTGGCTTCGAGTAGGACAAATGTGAGTTTTATTGAGAGCAATGACGATGACGTATGGCAGGCAGCATAATTTTGACACGTATTATTTTATTAGATTCGCGTTGCCTGTGGCACGAAAAACAATCGGCAAAGTTGCAGAAGTTAAGGTAAATGAGAATAATGCATTCACTATCGTTACGACTACTATAGCCTTCGTCGTCAGTATTCATAAGTGATGAGACACAGAAGCATCTATATTCGTTGAACGCTCTTGAAGGCTTAGTTAGATAATCGTTTGGCTCTGCTCCCAAAGTATTACACACATGCGATACATTTAACGTACAGAGTGTCTAAAAGTCAAACATAAAAACATTAATATTCGTAAACTGAAAAATTACCAAAAAAATCCTTTGCACCTTCCACTTTCATGCTTCATTTCCGGTAAAATGATAAAAAATCGTATTTCTTTCTACCCGCGACTTGGTAGGAATGTTTCCCTATTGTTTTTTAATACTATTAAAATATATCGTAATCCCTCAAGTAAACGTAGTTTAATCTGTATACGTCTTTCATCTGAATCCAATTATATTGCATCTTCTATGACAAAAGATTTAACTTATCATCAATAAACATAACGAGCTAAAGAAGGTGATGGCATATTCGAAACAGTTTAGGGGAAAATAATGATCCTGACAAAAGAATATGCGTGATGATAAGAGTTGAAAGTAATAATTGATTCGAGTTCGAGAGCCTGAATATTTGCACATTTTTTCATCGAGCAATAATTTCGGGAACATCCATCGATTTACCAAGATCGATCCGATATAAACGAATGCTTGATACAACATATCAACTTCTTCAGGCCACAAGGTCCCGTCGAGAGCAACCTATCACAGCCTTACAAATGCTGCATACAGCTTCTCTATTGTTTTTGTATTTTGTAAAAATACGGAAATGACAAACGATCATGCTAACTTTCAATTTCATTCAATTTTCACCCTCTAGTTCGTCGAAGTACACTCCGTCATGCATGAACGATTTTTACGACGAGCCCCACCGAACGTCTGCAATTATCGCCAAATCACTCGTCGTAAATTCTCGACCCGTTGAATATTGCATTAAACGTGCAAATAAAATTCCCTGAGTCACCCAGCAAAAATAATATGCACACGCACTCCTGCGCAAGACTCATTGTGCATGTATATAATAAAACATTCAGAGGAATGATAGGGCAATCTTGCAAGCTCTGACTCTTCTCCAAATCCGAATGGTTTGATTTTTAATTATTTGCGAGTGCTTATTTTGTGTTATTTTACGTTATTCCGATAGATCTACTTTGTTTATACAATATAGCTTTAATGCATGTGAGGGACAAACAGAAAGTCGAGGGTGTACGTATTATCAATTCTTTATGACAGTAATTACATACGATTGTAATTTTCTGTTATTCAGAGGAATCTAGTCGAGCTAAAAGAATGCGGAATTTTTAAAACGTCTGGCTGTCTTCACACATTCAAGTATGGATCCATTTTTTCGTCATTTATTGGACGTGGAAGGCCAATCGTGTCAGCTTGAATAAGCGTGTACCAAAATATCGAATATAAATCGGGATAGTTTAGTCCCATCAGTCGGAAATTTGCAATGAACATTTACAACCTTGAAACAAACGTTGGAATAGCAACATTTTTACATTGCAAAATGCTTTCAATGCATTTTAAGGTACAATACGTTTTAAAAGTCCTACTTCATTTTCCGCTTGTTCTGTATAAGAACCCGTTGAAAAACACAGTAGCAGTTCATTTTTGAAAAATAGTATGTTAAAACGCACGTAACAAATGTACATTGAGTTATAAAAATATACAAATTTCTTTGGCACCGAAACGTCAAGCCTTTAACAGTTCTCAAGCTTCTTAAGAGTGCTAAAAAAAATTGTGAATCAAGCTAGATCGGGTGAAAAGCTCTCGAAATTATTTTCTGACTCACAGTTGTGCGGCAACGCTAAATCGCATTGCGTCTTTGCTATAAGAAGAGAGCGCTACCCACTTATCGTTCATGAAACTAAATATGGGTCAAGAACGGTTTATTACGGTCTAATCGGCGGGTTGACTTTGATAGACATCTGCTTAATTTTCCCGCGCGCGCTTAAAACGTGCGCTGATTCGAACAACACGAGCTCGTCCCACGACTCGTATAACGATATATACGAGCGATCAGCCGATTGTGCGTTCTGAAAATGAGTTACGAGCCAAAATTATTTCACGCTCTCCTGGGTTACCGAAATATCTCGTTTGCGCGTGATTCAACTTGATAGGAATTCCACAAATATTAATTCGAGTGTTAGGCTCTAGACTCCAAACAGCCGGCACTTTTGTGACTTGTTCCATTCTTGTATATTTTATTTTTCTGTTACATGCTTATTTTATTTTCATTGATTCCAGTCGGAGCGATATCGACGGAATAAGTGAAACTGGTGCATTCTGTACAGCAATCGGGAAACGATCGACATGGATCAGAAGTAAGTATATTGAATAATTCGACCTTTTTCACGTTATGTAATATTCAAGAAACATTTGTAATATATTAATCGTTTAACCACAAAAGTCAGAAAAATAGGGCACACAAAAATACACTCTCTTCCTTGATTTCGAATGTTTACTATGTTCAACTTGCTTCTTCCATTAATTGCACTCGATAACTTCAATTGGCCCGTACGGTATATCTTTTAGGTTGGCTATGTACAAAAATGTATCCGAGGATATCAGCCCCCCCCCCCTCTCTCTCTCTCTCTCTTTCTCGCGGAATCGGTGTTCCAGTCTGGTAAATACCATCAATGTTGTGATGCATCGAGCTCATTGGAACATGGGTTATGAGCGAGTGCACTTCAGTGCCTCAGCCTAAATGCAACTTTGTAATCTAAAATTTGTACTGTATCCTACATCGGAAGCCTTGTACGAAATAATCAATGATCCGTGCAACCAAAAAAATATAATTTGCTGTCTTAGAAACCGCCTTCAGCCTGCCAATGTACCAGAATGATCACTTCCGAAAGTATAACGAGAACAAGAGTCAGAAATGAAACACACGATCACTTTCGTGCTGCAGGCATTTCGCTGACCCCGTTTCAATATATTATTATCCAATTCGAATTTCTTTTATTACATTTTCGCACTTTTGGCTATCTTTATAGAGCTTAGCTTTAATGCGTTTGAAGGGGAAAGTCAGCGTTACACGTATTACTACTTCACGATAATAATTGAATACTATTGTAATTTTAAATTCTGATATTACATCAACACCGAAATACTCAATATGGATCGGATCTGCATCTTTCAAATTTTCTTGAGGAATACTATAAGCTTCGAAAAACCAAAGTGCTCCATTTTTTATAACAGCATTATCAGTACGCCAATAAACCAAGAAATTGTTTCACCATTATCCTGTCTTTTCACTTTTAAATTATTTAAAAAAATCAAACGCTCTCAAAATCCAATCTTTTTTGCCGAGTATCTCAAGTTATGCACCGTGAAAAGGTTGCGTTGAAAGTTTAAAGCTAAAGCCTTTCCCCGTACTATTTTCGTATGCAAATTCGACCGGACATTCCAAAAACTTTAGAAGCAACGGTGCAAAAAAAAACCTTTTAAACAAATTGAAGCTCCCTTACAATCTAAAGCGCGCTGCAATGACCTTCACAAAATGTATTTAAAACATACTTCCTTTAATACACTATCGGCGTGCCAAAAATGCAAACAAGTAAATCAAACATTATCCAACGTTTGCGTGTACAAAAAATCCGTACAAACTAGAGTGGCTGCAATTTTTGGTCAAATTTAAATTTCCAAAGTCCCCTTGTAGAACCATAATCAAGATATATTAAAAAAAATTATGTGCAAATTTTAAGGCGCTCGGATAATTTTTAATGCCGCCCGTGAGAGTTTTTCAATTTTCAATAAAAAAATACACGTATTTTGCCAAATTATTACTTAATTACTTCTCATGCTTAGGATATTGGTGGGAAAAATCCCAAACTTGGCACACATATTGATACACATTATGAGGTACACCGCCAAATTTTTTTTAGATTTTTCCAGTAATTATTGTCATTATTACTAGCTTTGCAATGACAACCTCGTTTTCATTTTTTTTGTGTCATTCATTAATTACTCTTTATTGATGTTTTATTGCAACTTTCGACCAGAAAAAAACTGAAACATAATAGAAAAGTTTTATTTCTATCAGAGGTATAAAATATCCTTAAAAATAAATTCCAACTTTAAATCAAACCTGAGCCACCAATTCATTGCACTGAAATAAATTATCGCAATGAATACTATAATTATCGAATAAACATAATTTGCAAATGAAAACTCTTACAAAAAAGTGCCAAAATAAAATGTTATTAGTGGAGCGGTCGGCTTAGAGTCCGTTTGTTTACATTTGGATACATTTTCTGATATTCACGGACAACTTGAATTGTTTCTGTTCCTTGTCGCATGTCAATGTATTATTATATTGAGCAATGAGCTTGATTTTTCCTTCCGCGACGTCATTGGTAACCCTTATCTTTTTGAAAATTTGCGAACCCAACTGATAATTCTTGTCCAAAGGCCACTCGGACACGTCGTTATTTCGGAAACTACAATCGATCTGGAATACTCTGAAAAACGTTATCGATTGGGGGCTTATGAAAAAATCAATGTTTTCATCGATCAAATAAAGAACGTCTGATCGAGAAATTTCATATCGTTTAGGAATTTCGGTTTGATTTTCATGTTCAGGCAGCTCGTTCGTTTTTTTTTTTTTTTTTTTTTTTTTCATTTTTCTTTTAATATCAGCGGAAATGCCTTTATAAAAAAAATGCCGTCGCAGCACATTCAGCATTTAAATACCTAAGATGATTCGACATTTTTTTGAGAGCAGCTTTGCTCTCAGGGGAATTTTTTTTCCGGTAATCATAATCGGGAGCAGCATTTGCGAATGGAGCTGTGAACCGTGCCTTAAAGTAAATCAAAACAATTCTATAAAATCTTTTTATAGAAATCGCCTTTTTCGTTATGCATGCAGTCCATAATCAAATCGATAATTGCATTAGAACATCAACAGTTAGTCCTTGATGAAAGAAACTCAGAAAATGATAACGAGGTTGTCATTGCAAAGCTAGTAATAATGACAATTATTGCTTCAAAAATCTGTAAAACTTTGGTCATGTACCTCATAATGTGCAAAATATGTGTGCCAAGTTTGAGATTTTTCCCACCAATATTCTAAGCATGAGAAATAATGAAGTAATAAGTTGTAAAAACACATGTATTTTTGTATTCAAAATTCAAACCCTCACAGGCACCATGAAAATTTTCCGAGCGCCTTAAAACTTTGCACATAATATCCTTTGTCAATGCTTTGGAACATTCTGAATACATTTCCATTAAGCTCTGGAACAAAAATAGTTTACGAAAGCAAAGCTTTATCTATGAAGAAGCAATGTTCAACTTCCATGAAATAATACGTCGCATCCCGTTATGGCCCAGTTTTCAGATTTAAGGTAATAGAGGAACTGTATTCTAAAATTTAAATGTGTGCCCAGAATATTATAGAAAAATGATTTACGATCGCTAGTTTTCAGTTTATGCCAATTTTTCCAGCAACTTTATTATTTCCTTTTGAGCTAAGTACTAATAGTATAGTTACTATTGGTCATATAAAACTTATAAGAGTGGGAAAGAAGATTCTTTGCTGAAGACGATAACAAATGAACTGCTTATAAACTGATTCGGCATAGCACTTATTTTATTTTTTACATTTTACAGAATGTGGGACAAAATCCGTTTAGGGACAGCCCTACTTGGATTTTTCCATTTAATTATGATGTCCCAAGCGATTCCAAATTATTCGGGATTGCCACCGGGACCATACTGCGCTGGGCAGTATGAAGCTGGTCGATGCTGTCCGGGACGAGAGGACGATTGCAGTGCTCCTATTTTAACGACAACCTGTTATTGCGACGATTTTTGCAATCGTACTCGTGAAGAAGATTGCTGTCCTGATTATTGGTCTCACTGCCGAGGACTTACATTCCCCGACGAACCTGTACCCTTCAGACGTAATTTTTGTCAACTGTTACCATTTATTTTTTTTCCAAATACAAGCATAACAAAACTACTGTTACTAAAAATGTTATAATAACGATGAGCACAATTTTGTTAAAGAATGCTTCTTCCGTGGAAAGTACTATAATTACGGGGACACTTTCAAGCTAAACTGCAACACCTGGTAAGAGTCCATCACGTACAAACCTTCACTTAATCAATAACTTTTTAGGATATTTTTTGCGTAATTTCAAAATCATCCCATTGCAGATTTGTTCATCAAAACAACGAAATTTTAATTTGACGTCACTTAAGCAATAATTACACATAATTCTGACAAAGCTGATTGCGAATTGATTAATCAAATTTAGACAAGAACAGTTGAAGAAAACATTGTTTAAATAATCAAATCTATTTAGTTGTATTTTTACGCCCACTATTCTTACTAGTAAGTGTTCGTCGCTCGGAGCACGCGCCGACGTGCTCTGCGAAGAAAATCGCTGCATTGTCGAGCCGGACTTGCTCGAGGAGCTCCAAATTCAGCATTACTATCTGGGATGGCGATCTAGCAATCAGTCGAAATTCTGGGGGAAAACCCTTGAGGATGGTGTTTATTTAAGACTGGGAACTCTCAGTCCCGCGAAATCTGTAAGTCAATTCTCAATCCGACCGGATGAAGAACTTGTACCTTTTTTAGTAGTTGTACAACCTAGAAACAAATTTTACCATGCAAAAAAACTGTATGTTTGTTCCCAAGCACTTGCAGTAGTAGAAAAAAGATCATGAAAATTTGTTAAATGGTTTTACTTTGGTAGGAGTATTAAAATTCCATTTGTTCACATGACCTTGTCTTAATAATTACAGTTTTGTTTTTTTTAAATATAATTTGCTTAATGGTTTACACTGCTTTCTTAATGTTAATAAAACGGGCCATGTATCCGTGGGCCATCGACCGCCGTCCTTGAGCCCAAGAATTTGTTTATCCGCTTGTTAAATTCATTATTTTCCTTTCGGGCACTGTAGGGTTTTACTTTATTTACTCATGACTATTAAATAACTTTTTCTGCCAAGATCTTTTTCAAAGTATTGAATATACACTTAATTATATATGAGGTGAAGTAATTATATAAGGCGAGCTCGTCAAGAGTTCCGAGCCATACGGCGGGTTCGTCGAGGGTTTCAAATCGAATTTTTCCTTATTACATGGCGTCTAAACGCTTCCACGTCACTTGATGCTCGCCCCCTTAAACTGCTAGGAGTACAAAAATTAATACCTTGGTATTCTCGATTTCAAAAACAAAGTTCTTTAGGTATACATCTCCTCCCCGCGGCTAACATACGGCACATCAAATGATGCATACTTCTCGTGGTCGGACTAAATAAAAAATGACACTGAGACTAGAGAAATAATTTGTTCAACCTTTCGAGGGGGCCTGCTACATCGTAAGGCACGTGCAAAAGTCATTTTCGAAGTTTCTGAAAGGCAATTTCAATCTTCCTGATAGAGGGCGACCTCGACTGCGGCAAATTTGAAGACGAAGGTTTGAGACAGCTAGTGTTAGAAAATCGTTATCCATGAACAACCACTGCTATTTCAAGAGAAACAGTGTTCCTAGTTGCTTATACGAGTTGGGGAGGATTTAGAAGATAGCGATGAAAGATTTTGCAGATACTGCTGCATAACGCGCAAGACTAGATATGGCGAAAGTGACCGAAGAGAATAAATATTCTTGGCGTTCGCAACTTTGACCTCACGCGACTCATTCATCAGACTCACTCCCTCTAGATAACCACTTGTTCCGCATACTGCACTCACTTAGTTGAATCGCACTTTAAACACACACGAAGAAAGCCATAAACGCATTGTTGAGGTCATCGTCTCAAAATCGCCATTATTTTTCGGCTGGGCATTTTGGACATCCGTGCAGAGAAACGGAAAAAATAAATAAAGCCTGCTGAAAATTATATTGCATATTGCAAGATTATTCGTTTTTTTACGACTGAACATTGCATCTATAAATAAAAACATAAAATTAATTCGTTCATCTAACATTAACATTGGAACGTATGCTGAGAATCAACAAACGTTCTCTTCCGTATAACACACCAATTTAATACTAATGCCTTGCGCGTCGTTGAGGGTTCCCCACACCTCAAGCGGCAATCAATCGTAAAACTCATTGTACTCTAGGAAACCGAACTGCTAAAAGTGTTTCGCTAAGAAATTGTCACAGGTTTTTCGAAAGTAGTGCCGGATATGTTATATGATTTATACGGAACGAAAAATGACATACACAAACGAGTTGGAAGAGCTAAAGTATCATAGTTGTTTCCTCATCCAGGAATCGTACAGGAATTCATCCTTATTGGCGGCTCTTGTCAATAATACCAGATGAAGAAAAAAAAATGGAATTGGAAAGCCGAATTTCTTGAATAATTGAAGATTGTCACCACATGTTCAAAACATCTCCGAATCAATATACCGCCTAACATTACAATAAACGTGACGATTTTTTAAACAGGTCTACAGAATGAACCCGGTACGACGGGTTTACAACCCTAACGCTTTACCCAGAGAATTTGACTCGAGACAGATATGGCCTCGATTTATTTCCGATATCCGTGATCAAGGATGGTGCGGCGCGTCTTGGGCATTGTCCACGGTCGACGTTGCAACTGATAGATATGCAATAATGAGCAAGGGAACCGAAGCCATCGAGCTAAGCGCACAACATTTGCTGTCTTGTAACAAAAGGGGTCAGCAAGGCTGCAAGGGTGGCTATCTCGACAGGGCATGGATGTTCTTAAGAAAATATGGGTAAAATATAAAAGATGCATTAATCAATGGAGGAACCTCTACGTGAAATTGCCACTGCGGCTGTTAATGTCTGCGAAAATACTTTACGCTTTTATTTAAACAATAGAAAAAGTGATGTTTCTCAGGTCAAGTGTAATATTCTAGAAGCAAAAAGTTTCAGATAAATAACTCCAACAATTTTCTCAATTGTGACCGTGGTAAATGTTTCACTAGTCAGATTTTTCAATCTCGAAGAAAAAAACTATAATTCTGCAAACGCTTTGTTTGCAAATATTACATAACTTAATTATTAATTCACATTTGTTGAACATTTCGGCGTCGATTGGTCTATACCATTCTTATTTTGTCGGACGTTTTATCAATAAGACAATAACCCTGTTTTGCCCGAAACATTTTTCGTATAATTGAACTTTGCTCAGTATAGAAATCGGTAAAGTCTCGACTACTGCGCACTGGAATAAAATTTCTGAAAAGAAAATCGTTGTTAAACGATAATGGCCAGTTTTACGTATTACTACAAATGAGATGGTCGTTTTTACGTAGAATAAACAATGGAATTGTCACATGGAATCACACATGCGGGCAATGTGTGATCTAAAAATCGTAATTGCAATAACAAGTATGGTTTTTCTCAATAATTGTATTTAGATTGGTCAATGAAGACTGTTATCCGTGGGTCGGAAAGCCGGAATCATGCAAATTGCGCCGGAAGAATACTCTGCAAACCGCACACTGCGGAAATCCGCCTAATCCACTGAGAACGGAGTTGTACAAAGTAGGACCAGCTTATCGTCTGGGCAACGAAACAGATATCATGCAGGAAATCCTTACATCCGGTCCTGTTCAGGGTACATAACATTACTGATCATTAGCAATCTCGAATTATCTACACGAGACAACGATAATCGTAGCGAAATCGTACGGAATCGCGATTAAACGCTTTCACCTATTCACGTGTTCTCGCTTTCGTACAGCTACCATGAAAGTATACCAAGACTTCTTCGTCTACGAGTCCGGAATTTACAAGCACTCCAAGATTGTCGAGAAGTATCCTACTGGCTATCATTCTGTTCGTATCGTCGGATGGGGCGAGGAACAAATAAGTAATGGAATTCCGGAAAAATACTGGGTAAAGACGATTCAGATACTTCTATCATATTATAGAGAACATTTTTTTCAAATGCATCGCGAGAACTTATTACATTGCAATGAAATGCTGGTCTTTGGAAAAAAAAAATGTTTCCCCATAATGTTTATGGAAAGTTCATTTTCCCATACATTTTTTAAACGGCTCTTTAGAGTTCTTTCCGGTTTCAACGATATCCTTTCTTGACGCGAGCATTTCCCAACATTCCAGCGATAAATCTTTCTAAAAAGTTCTTAAGCATTTTCCAATGGAGCCATCAATGGAGCCATTTACTTGCCGCCACCCCCATGATCGTCGAACATTTTTTTAAACGAGTATATGTTTTTTTTATTTCGTTTTAGATTGTGGCAAACTCTTGGGGTTCGGATTGGGGTGAAAATGGCTTCTTCAGAATCGAGAAAGGAACGAACCAATGTGAAATCGAGAATTACGTTCTTGCTGTGTGGGCAAAAACGATCTAACCAAAGTTAGCGCGTAATGTTAAGAATAACAGTGAAATTACGAAAGCATTTATTTGAATCTCTGCCGATTCGCTGCTAATCGCTTCAACGAAGGTATGACACGTCCACTGTGAAGGGTTAGAATAAAAACGGTCAGAGAAATACGTTACTAACTCCGAAGTGTGTGATCCGATATACGTTTGTACTGCTTAATGTAACATAATATATGCGTGTGTATGGGTTATTCCACTACATCAAAGTTATTTTTGTGCACCACTCCACTGATCTTCTTGAAACTCTAAGTTTCTTTATATTGATATCGAATACAAAAACCTGTGAAAATTTATAACTTTGTGAGCAATGATGTTTTCCACAATTTTAAACTTTCTTTAGCTCACCTTTTCAGAATGTCTCTGAATTTATCGAATAATGAAAAATAGTATTTTATGTAAGTCTCAGCTCTTCGATAAAAACATGTATTTTCTATTTAAAATGTCGGATAACTAAGAAAAAAGCGACTCAAGTGAAAGAAAAACTCATGTATTCGGTTCAATTTCATATTCTTTTAGAAAGCTGGGAATCCGTTACTACGGTAAAAGTTTTAAAAAATCAGATGTTGACACAGATTTGATATATGCGGAGCCAATATTATTTTGAGGAGGTAAATCAGCGTGCAATGATTGCGTGCTTTAGCCAACTGTCGATCTAAAACATCGCTCATGTAAATATTTCATTAATTAAATACTCAAGGTTTTGAATTTTCAAAAATCCAATTTAGAAAACCCGTTTCTACGCATCACTACGCATACGTAGGAGAAAAAATCCAATTAGGCCTCGTATTTTCTCTGCCAATTTGTAATAAGGAATTCAAAGAAGTTTTATGGTATCCATCTACCTACCACATGGCGTCAATGCTTGTCGAAGTCAATCCATCGAGTTTTTCGGCGCTTTAGAATATTCGATGCGCGTATATCAAATTTGTGACAAAATCCTACATTTTTTTAAATGTAAGTTTTTTAACGGTAACGGTTTCGGATTTTACTTGATCCCGTTGGGACTCAGATTTTACTCAGCCTCAAAAGTACGATTGAAATACTTTACTTAAAAAATGTTCAGCTTTCTGGAGGAAATATCAAATTCGACACAAAATGGCACAATACCGAACAATTTGCCACTTAAAATCGCAGTTTTAATAGCTTTTCGAGGTTCTAAATCGAAAATGAATTTTTATATCATAAAGTTGACATTTTTTTACACAGCGAATACTACTTTTCATTAATGGATCAATTTATAAGTAATTCGAGGGAAAGAATTAAATTTAAAAAAAAAATATAAATCGATAAAATTCCCCATATAATTGTAGGAAAACTAATTTCCCGAAAAAAAAAAAAAAAAAACAATTTTAACAGGTTTTTGTTTTTGTAATCAATAACGTATCTACGAAGTTCGAAGAAGGTCGGCGCCAGTGACGCCAAACAATAATTTCTATTTGGCGGAATGAAATGTGTACATGTGTGTATGTGTGTGGTATATAGATATTACGTGTACGTAATTCGTACATGTGCGATGTAAGAAGCCGATGAGATCTCTACTTTGGGTTTATCAAACGGTAAAATCTAAAATTTCGAATACACCAACCTATAATGAACGTACCAAACAGCGTAAAGGGCCGAAAGATTAGTCTTACTGAAAATTGTTATGAGTCTAAGTATTAAACAAAAAAACAATTGCCAATTGTATAAGTTCTTTGTATTAATTGAATACAATAAAATTCAAAAATAAAAATAAAATCGAATTTTTTTTGCACATCGTCCTTTATCGCCCTTTTCACAAAGTTTAATTTCTTTAAACAAAAAAAAATATCCAACGTCTCCAACAATGAGAGCAAGGCGCAAAGAAAACTGAAAGTCGCCAAATTGAGCTTAGGAAAGCTAAGCGTGTGGGACGATGCGTGACGGGAACAGATATCAATTCTTTGTTAGATGGTTAGTTTACAGAAGAACCTAGGTCACTAAAGAAACGACGTTCAACGATTGCTGCTGAAAGAAAAGCTGCCCTCGAGAAGTTGTTTTACAGCGCAGGTAATTTTTGAGGTACATAGGTTACAGTTTCGTCAACGATGTTAAGGAAATGAGAATTGAAGAGACGTCTGTAGAAAAAAAAAGTATTTTCTTTTACTGATAGAACAATGAATGTAGCATTTTTTTCTGTTTCTCAGATTATTAGCCGTAACTCTTCGAAATTAAAATTTTTTTCATGTTTAGATTCAATGTCGCGAAGAAAATCCTCCCAATGGAATGCCGTTTGAAAACTTAGGAAATTCGCATCCGGCTACTTGGAATAGTAGCAAGGGCAATATATCACTGAATAATACATCTTTTTTTAAGGAAAATTGCGTATGATTTTTCGATTGTTCACAAACGCCATTTGAATTTTTACCCCATTTTCAGCCGTCAAAGCCTTCCTACTTCCCTTAAAAGACGAACGACATCTATCGCGTTTGCTCGAAATGTAATCGGGCTCAACATAGATAGCAACTCAACGTTTTCTTAAACGATTATTAGCTTTAAAGTATTGAATATTATGAAGTAATATTCCAAAATTAAATCCTAAAAAAATATGAATCTTTTAAAATCAATTTTTTTGTCAAGACCTTCAACGTTTCGTGTTACGTATGTCTTCAACGTTTAAATTTCCATTAGTTTTATCAATTTTGGCTACCTAATATGAGAATTCGCGGCAAGTGCGGAGCATTGGCTTTTACGAAATCAGGTTAAAGTTTATTCACCATAGCAGATAAACTCAGGTTAAGGTTGTTACTAAATCATTTTTGAACAGTGGGGGGAGAAAAGACGTTCCTATGCTAATGTGTGATGTCACCAGTGCCAACTTATTGTAGCCAAATATTAAGGACGTGTACGACTGAGTATTGAAATAATTTCACATGTACGATAGAAAATCGTTATTATTATTTACATATACGGTAATTTGAAGGAGTTAGGATAATCAGAAAATCAAATGGTGATGTTTAAAAAACCTATCAAAATGGACACGAGCTTTGGCAACGTCGCACGGTACTGTCGTAATTCGAGGCTGTTAGGTTGACTGCAGTGACTGTCACAGGTCGGAGCTTTGTTACGCGCATTTCGTGCCGGTCGGCGTTTTCAGAGGTTATGTCAGGGCAAAAGGAGGCAACAAATGATTCAGCAAAAAATATTAGTGCGTCGCAAAGTTTTCGCTGGAAAAACCGATTTCTCAGTGCTCGTGCCCACAAGCATCGCACTATGCTCACCGAAGCTAGAAAAAAGGGAATACATGATAATAAATATATGAATAAGTTCCCCTTAGGCACATTTGACTTTTACATATTTGAAATTGGCGCGCTAGGCTTTCGATTGGTTTTGCTATTTCCATAGTTCCGACGTTGCCGTATTTTAATACATACTACTCAAAAAGCCTCACTTTTTCGTAAACGGGTCGCACATTTTTCATACATTTTCATTAATTAAATAGGTAACCTGTCTATTTTTTTCGGTAATATTGTTCTGTACACTATCCTGCACACAATATTCGTTTCATGGATCACTTTCTTCATAAATACGGAAGATATGCGCGAGCAACTAAAATGGTAACGACGTTACCCCGTACAACCAATGCGATATAGTGGAGATTGATGTAAACTTTTAAATTGAATATTTAATAAGCGAGGGCGGAAACCTCAGTCTCCTTTTGCCAGTATGTTCAGAAAACATACCATAACGATTAGTAAAATTTTCATCAATATCTATTTACCCCAATATCTTTAAGCAGCAACCTTAATGGTAAGTAACCCGCACACAATAAATACACGGTTCAAGTGCGTAGAATCTACGGGAGCACCTTCATTTTGACATCACGACCGGTTCAACCGGAAAGGAATCTTCCTCGGCCGTCCGTTCTATTCGAAATTGATCGGAAATTCAACATTGATTTAAAAAAATAATACAGGGACGAATTTTTTATTTCGTTCGAATTGTCATTTCTTTATATGGTTGTTAATAAACGTGAACATAATCCATTTTTATGGCACAATCCTATTGTAACTAAGGTTTTAAGATATTATGTGAAAAGAAGTATAAAAAATAAGTTTGGTCGGAATGGGTAAGAACACGAAGTTCATCACTTTTGTTTTATTTCAGTTGCTAATTGCACGACGGTGGAGTGTGCGAAATTACTACAAAGACAACTTCAGTTTTATTCAGATGAAAATAAGTAAACTGGTCTGCCCGAAACGAGAACCTTGTATTTTACATTCTTAACGGGCTACATCTTCCTAGGTAAGTCAAAAATGGCATTTTCCAAAAATATTTTTATTTGATAGTATCACTTTACAACTATATTTCCTGAAAATTGCATTGGAATATTCTTGAAATTGGATGAGCTACAACTTCTAACAGTCGGCCGGACAAGCGGTTGCAGTATCATACTTCAAACTTTAAACGCGTTTCTCTCGAAAGACCGTTTTGAAAGTCCGTGGACATGTCTTGAGAACCACTTGATGCGTTGTTCCCAAATTTACAGGAGATACGATGAGAAACATTCAAAGGTCGTTGACGATTTCATTGTTTTAAATAGTTACGTAATAATGGCTTTTTCGTAAATTTTGTATGCTCGAGGTTGAATTCGTCACCGCGTTAAAAAAAAATTATTTAAAAAATCGATGATCGGCAACGACTCGTATTTAATGTTAACTAGTTGGTTTTGTTTTTTTTTATTTCATATGGACTGTTCAAATTGGAGATCCTACCGCTAAGCGTCGCAAAATAAATGTCATCACCTGCCGGCAGCCATGTTTTTGTTGTATTTCTGTATTTTTTGGTGATTTTCTTTAAGGCTCTCAATATATTTACCTTTGGGTTACAAGATCAAAATTCGGAATTTGACCACTTTTCGGGCGTCTCGGTAGATGTAGCCCCTTAACAGAGTTTTCTGATAAATGGATGACAAAGCGAAGAACTTCGGTAGAAACATAAGAAACAAGGTGCAATAACAAGAACGCATAGTACCAAAGTTTGGAATAATCATTTCGACTATTCTCCATTGCATAAACGAACGAGGATCAAGGATGTACGATAGTTCGATAATACATTTTTTAGAAGCCATTTATTTTTCGCAATCCTCATCAGATTACTGATGCAACACATCAATGTATCAATAAAATGAGACGTATCACCTTGTGTAAAATGACAAGTGTCGAATAACTTATCGTTTTCTTCGGAGTGAGAGAGAATTTCTCCTGAGCCATGCCGCCTTTCGGGATCCACCGATGGTTTGCGAGTAACGATGTCCTTTGCCCAAGCCTCGAGAACTTCTGCCGGCTGATGTTTTGCCACGGAGCTCACGATGCTTGTGAACCGCGTTGCAGAGCCAGTTGACCTTTGCATCGTTGCGGATAGCCTGGAAAATCATTCAAAGCATCAATTCACCAATCTGCTATCGCATTTTATTATCACGAAACCACGCAAGTGTTGGCTAAATAAAAAAATAAAGAGAGAACGCAGGATGATCATTTTCGCGGTAAGAGATAACTTCGAAACGCGCTATATATTCAACACTGTCGTAAAGCATAAATAGGCTCATCTCACCTTGTGTGCAGGATCGACGAGAATGACCTCGTAATATTTGTATGAGGAATCCTGAGCCACCCAGTAGCTATTCAAAACTCTGAGACCACCGCAACGTCGGCCAACACGCTCCTGTTAAACGTGTTCAAATAATATTGAAAAATCGTGTTTTTTTTCTAATTTAACTTCTTTTTCATTTCTATTAGGCAGATGATCATTATCAGACATCCAAGGAAGTTTCGTAGATGAATTCATCAAGTCTATTATGATTCCTGGTTATCATCACTTAACCATGTGTTTAACGCCTAGTATACGTTTTCTATTAGTCAAGTTTACCTCAGCAACAGACTGCAATTTTCTCGTAGGCTTGAGCTGATTAATTCCATGGCTCTTGGGTTTTCCGTAAGTCGCTCCTTTCGGCACCGGTCGTTTGCGCCCTCCGCGACGTACACGAATTCTGAAGATCACAAAGCCTGCAATTTCACATAGGCAACCAAGGTTTTAGATCTTTCTTTCGCCATGACTGAGCAAACTGCCTAATTTGTTGATTATTCGTAAATTCAGACGGTACATATCTCCATAATTTATGTAAGAGTGGTGCATGTACAATTCATCATATACACAACAATAGCTATTTTTACATACCAAGCATGGGAATATGTACAAATTTTTTAAACTTATTTTGTCCCGAAAATGTGGACTTTATATGGAAAAACGAATAATATGCGTATGAAAATCAACCAAAATTCCTCATGTTTGAAAAATCGACAAGTTCGAAAGAACTTTTGCTCTTAATATTGTATGGCTTTTTCACGGTGTTAATTTTATTTGAATAACTTCAATTTTAAGACTAATAAATCGATCAAGTATCTTGGAAAGCTAGTTCCTTAAATAAAGAAAAAAAAACTAGCACTGAGAAATTAAACGAATCCAAGATTTTGCTGACGCATAAGTAAGAATTACGAATCTGGATCTGCTGTTGACTGAGTTATGTCTAGGTAAGAATTTAGTATTGAACGATTGAATAAACCTTGCTTGGCCTTGTATCCTAGACGGCGGGCCTTATCAGGGCGGGAAGGCCTGGGAGCTCGGTGCATTTTGGTAAGCTGACGATACTGCCAGCATCTGACACGCAAGAGAAAACGGAGCACATCGCTCTGCTTCTTCCTGTACAATTCTTGCATGTACTTGTATGCACCCATCGTGAGTACCTGAAAGAAACAACAAATTCTGCTGAATCGACGTTAACAGGCTGAATTTTGCCGAATAACCGGTCAAATTCATAATAGCGCTTAACAAGGTTTGTTCTCGAATCTCCGTAACTGCAAACCGCGATATAAGAATATCAAAGTTGAAAAAATTGCGCGATGTGTCGAACCACGTGTTTCGAAGCTTGAAACGTAAATAAAAGTGTCTATCGCAGTATTGAGCATGTTAGAAGCGGAAGGTAAGCTAGCATCACTACGACAGGTTATGATATGAGAAAAGCCGCTTAATCGGTAGAACCGAAAAGATTATCCAAAAACGTATGAAGCCACCGATTGCACAAATCACATTGTTTCACTTTAACAAACGCGTAACCCCGAATTATTCGCGATGTTAGAAATCCATGTGGATTTGAATGCACGGCCACTCACCCTGCACGATCGATGTACGAAAGGAAAGAAGGGACATGATCGCAAAGGTCCACGGCTGTAACAATATTCAAGATCGGCTACATCCGGTATAACGATAAAGTTTGTGGTGGGTGCGCCATTCATAATGACTACAGCGCCATCGCCGACAACACGAGAAAATATAAATTGTACAGCTGATGACTGTACCGACCGGGCGCAGCATTGACCATAAAGGATGAAGTCGTCACTGCTAACGTTACCGTTAAATTCTTCAGTGACCAATCATGTGGTTCGTTTCGCGAGTGGCTGACGTTCGTCAGTTTTTTATCAACATAATTTCAAAATTGACGAAAAAAAAAGTCATAATTAAACTACCTGTCACCGCCACTATTGCTAAGACCTCGAGAAGTGAGCTGCGTGTGACAGAGACGGAACAAATAAATAATGAGAAGTGAGCTGTGCATGAGACAGAATGATACTTGAGAAGTGGACTGCGTGCGAGAGAGATGTAAAATGATATATACCAGAGAGAACTCCATAAATGCGTAAAGATAGAAGAATATTTTTAATATAGCAATGCCCAATGAACAATATGCATTAGTTGCATAATTAACGGTGAAAAAGGTCGAAAATAATAATAATGCAATGCGTAGTGATAAAAAATATTTTTATTATAACAGTGTTTAATTGTACAATGAACGGTAGAAAATGTCTTAAATAATACTCATGCTTTTTTTCTTGAATCAATTTTTATTTTCTTAGGTAAATACGACGGTAAATTAATCCCCGCTCTCAAAGAACAATGCTTTGCGATCTGCTTATATTAAAACTCGCAAACAGCCAACGGTAACGCGATAAGCGTAACGATAACGATATTTAACCCAACAACTCATGACTTCTTTTTTTACCGTCATGACTGGGCCCGGCATGACTGGGGTGTAAATGCATCTCGTGCTTTTCTTCGTCATTAAATCGGTCCTACGGGGACAAATGGACTTTATCATGCCTCAATTTCTTCGTATTTTCATAAGAAAGTAAATAGTGTGCGAGCCATCTGATTTAATTAACATTCCATTAGTAAACAATCCGTTCAAAGACTGAAAACGCCAAAAATCGGCAAAAAACTTATTCTTTGCATAAAAATTAGAGTGCGACCGGACCCCAGTCATGAGTTGTAGGGTAAAATAAAAATGAAAAGATAATCATACACAAGAAATTGCAATTACTCAGTGCCGTAAGGAATTTGAAAAATTGTCTTGTATTGTTTTCTTGTACAATGAACGGTGGAAAACCTCTTAAGTAATAATTTTTTTATTCTTGAATACATTTTTTACTCCCGTCAATATGATAGCAAATTATTCCTAGTCGAACAACAATGCTTTGCGATCTGTTTGTATTAAAACTCGCAATTAGCGAATCGGTAACGCGATTATTCTGACGATAACATATTTGAATGAAAATAAAAAGAAAATCACACCAAAGAAATTGCAATTACTCATTGAGGTAAGAAATTTAAAAAATGTCCAGTAGTTATTTTTCGATTTGAGAAAAACATCGTAAACATAATATAAAATCGAAGCGATATTGCATGCTTCAATGTGTTCAAGATAAAAACATGCTTCGATGTTTTGAAGATAAAATATCTGTGATCTCTTGTCAACATTAAGGCTGGTTTGACTCGAAAATTCGATTTTAACAATTCTCAAATTGTTCCAATATTGTGTGTATATTATTGTATTTGCTGGTACAGTAGAACCTCCTTTATCCGACCTTCGATTTCTGCGTATTATCCGAGGTCTATCCTCGGATAATACGCAGAATCTCGGATAAAACGGAAGAATCTTCTACGCCTATGCGTGGAATAGTCCTATATTGCTACTGTTTTCCGTAATATCCGAGATTTCACTAATCCGAGGTACATTTTCCCCACATTACCTCGGATAAGCGGGGTTCTACTGTATTTTCCATGGAGGCTAGGATGCATATTCGATCCTGTACCATCTCTCTTACACGTCATCGATACTCAGCTTACTTCTCGAGGTCTTAGAGATAGTGGCGCCATCTCTGTTTGACCACAATTTTGTTGCCACTCTGAAATGCACACAAGGAGACTAGAGAGAAGGAGTCGACACTCCCGCCTCAAACAGTTCTTTCAATCGGTCGCAGAGTGGTAATGCTCAGTTCCGCCGCAGGCGCCGTTAGTATTCCCCAGAGCCCATAATATATAGTAATACAAAACTGCATAAGGTGAAGCTGACCGTGTTATGGCGGCTAAATTGTTTGCGCCTGTCAGACATAAACATATCTGTCGTGTACACGAGCACAGCAGCTATCGAACTATGTGTATAATAATGGAGATGACTCCTTGCGAGTCGATGTGATAAAGGGAAAAGTAAACACTCTAGGTAGGAATTATACAATAAATTTCAACTATTGATGGCAGTAAATTAAAAAATATGTTCTTCCATGTTATTTTTGTTCGAGTTCTTTTGGGATCGGACGAGTTCTTTGATTGGTTGAGACTGCTTCAATTCGCTCGTACAATCAGATACCTGTACGAATGCAAAATAAAAAAAATTAAAACTACCGAGGCTCGAACTCAGGACCTTCAATACAGTAATCTAGCGTTCTACCAACTTCGCTACACAATCGTTTGCCAATAAATATAATCTTCTCATATTTAAGTGATCGCCGCGCTTGGGGTTCATTTAGGCTTGACGGCTTGTTCGGTTGGTTCATCGCTTAATTTAATTCATATTTACCTTCATTTTTAAACGTAACTAGCAAATAACGAGGTTTCATGGGTATTCATATAATAAGCACGTGTTGAAAAGACAACCCCAGCATGCAAAGCCAACATTCCCGCATTCGCCTGGTTTCTTGCATGTACATGTTATTATTATTATTTATTATTATTATTGTACAGGAAAACAGAGTAACGCGCATCCGAATAATAAATACATTACGGTTGGTTTATCGCTTTATTCGCGTTTCATTATAATTAGCTATATTTTTAAACATAACAGGCAAATTATCAGTTTCCATAATAAAATAACTCGTGTTGTACTTATTATATAATTATTATATCTGATGTGCACTTATATAATCAGGCCATGTGAATAAAACAACACGAGTTGTTTCATTAATATTATTTATATTTTATTCGTTATATATATGTACACAATATTATTATATATTATAATAGAAGGAATCCCCACTTGGGTGTATTATCGTTCGAGTCTGCGAGAGAGAACGCACCATGGCTGTTCCAAGTGAGTACGAGAGAGAAACACGATCACCCCACTTTTGTGATTGGTCGTTGAGGCGAAGCTCGGACCTTATGTAGTTTTGTATTACTATATATTATGGGCTTTGGGGAACACTAGCGACGCCTGCGGCGGAAATGAGCACTACATCCCTGCGACCGATTGAAAGAACTTCGTACATACAGGCTAGGATAGGGAGTTTGGACTCCTTTACTCTAGTCTCCTTGATTGTGTAAATATATATAATAAATAAAATATAAATAATATTAATGAAACAACTCGTGTTGTTTTATTCACATGGGCTTATTGTATAATAAGCACATCAGATATAATAATTATATAATAAGTACAACAGGAGTTATTTTATTATGGAAACTTATGATTTGCGTGTTATGTTTAAAAATATAGCTAATTATAATGAAACGCGAATAAAGCGATAAACCAACCGTAATATATCTCGTAATGTATTTATTATTCGGATGCGCGTTACTCTGTTTTCCTGTAAAATAATTATTTTTTTAATTAGACTTTATTGCTCCGGGCAACACACTTCCTCAGTTTGCACTGGGAAACATTCACCTACCCCCGGGGGTTAGGCTCGGTCTTAATCTAGACCGGAACAATAACGCTGGGCGACACTCGAGGGTTCCGACACCACCTCGACTGCCGCCCAGTCAAAAAAAAAACGCGCGAAAAGTCCAATGAATCGCTCTGCGATAGCCGCTCCCTCAAGCCAGAGGGTTAGCGGCTACCGCAGTCCACAATCGTGTTGCCTGAGTAAACGGAGGGACCCAAGTATGACCGCCTTCTGCATCCGACCTGCTAGCAACCGGACACCGGGTTTGCAAACCGGTATGCCAGCGAGGCCCGATACAAATGACTCCTTCATCCCCCCTAGCGCGCCGATGATGAGGACAACGAGAGTTACCCTGAATCCTCGGTGTAAACGACGTAGCTCGGCCAGGAGAGGCTGATACTTGAGCCGTTTCTCCTCTTCCTTTCGCGACACGTTCACTTCGGCCGGAGCCGAGAACTCAATGACGTATATCGTCTTGTCGTCGAAATCGAAGAGGACAACATCAGGCTTAGTCGCTTGTAGCGGCCCGATGGTCGCGAATGAGAAGTTCCAATAAATCTTGCACCTCTCGCCCACGACAACGGACTCAATATCTCCTGGTAAATAAGGCGGCACGGGCTCCCGGTCTATCCCATAAGAGTGCCGTAGATGGTAGTACAACACTCTCAGGGCCGCGTTATGGCGATGGATATAGCCGGAGACTGCATATACTGGGCAAGCCGACAGTAGATGCATTAGTGTCTCGGGCGATTGTTTGCATGCACGACACAAAGTGGTCGGCAGAGGCTGACCCAAAACGCGGCTGCGATAGACCAGGGTGTTGATGACTCCGTCTTGGCAGGCGCAGATAAACCCTTCGGTCTCGGACACCAGTCCAGCTGACCGCAAGAAGGAAAAGGTCAGCTGGGTCGACAGCCCCTGTTCCTCGATGTGGTGAAAAAACAAACCGTGCATGGGTCTGTCCACGTGCTGCCGAGTCAGGACAGTCTGCTCGGCAGCCCTGATTGCCGGCCGACGTCGGGACTTGGGCAACCGAGCGACGGAGTCTATTGGCAAGGCGCCACGCCGGCGCCGGCGGAACTCCAAGCCGAGGGTCTCTGCCGCACGATCCGCCAAATTATTATTATTATTATTATTTTTAATATTAGACTTTATTGCTCCGGGCAACACACTTCCTCAGTTTGCACTGGGAAACATTCACCTACCCCCGGGGGTTAGGCTCGGTCTTAATCTAGACCGGAACAATAACGCTGGGCGACACTCGAGGGTTCCGACACCACCTCGACTGCCGCCCAGTCAAAAAAAAACGCGCGAAAAGTCCAATTAATCGCTCTGCGATAGCCGCTCCCTCAAGCCAGAGGGTTAGCGGCTACCGCAGTCCACAATCGTGTTGCCGGAGTAAACGGAGGGACCCAAGTATGACCGCCTTCTGCATCCGACCTGCTAGCAACCGGACACCGGGTTTGCAAACCGGTATGCCAGCGAGGCCCGATACAAAAGACTCCTTCATCCCCCCTAGCGCGCCGATGATGAGGACAACGAGAGTTACCCTGAATCCTCGGTGCAAACGACGTAGCTCGGCCAGGAGAGGCTGATACTTGAGCCGTTTCTCCTCTTCCTTTCGCGGCACGTTCACTTCGGCCGGAGCCGAGAACTCAATGACGTATATCGTCTTGTCGTCGAAATCGAAGAGGACAACATCAGGCTTAGTCGCTTGTAGCGGCCCGATGGTCGCGAATGAGAAGTTCCAATAAATCTTGCACCTCTCGCCCACGACAACGGACTCAATATCTCCTGGTAAATAAGGCGGCACGGGCTCCCGGTCTATCCCATAAGAGTGCCGTAGATGGTAGTACAACACTCTTAGGGCCGCGTTATGGCGATGGATATAGCCGGAGACTGCATATACTGGGCAAGCCGACAGTAGATGCATTAGTGTCTCCGGCGATTGTTTGCATGCACGACACAAAGTGGTCGGCAGAGGCTGACCCAAAACGCGGCTGCGATAGACCAGGGTGTTGATGACTCCGTCTTGGCAGGCGCAGATAAACCCTTCGGTCTCGGACAGCAGTCCAGCTGACCGCAAGAAGGAAAAGGTCAGCTGGGTGGACAGCCCCTGTTCCTCGATGTGGTGAAAAAACACACCGTGCATGGGTCTGTCCACGTGCTGCCGAGTCAGGACAGTCTGCTCGGCAGCCCTGATAGCCCGCCGACGTCGGGACTTGGGCAACCGAGCGACGGAGTCTATTGGCAAGGCGCCACGCCGGCGCCGGCGGAACTCCAAGCCGAGGGTCTCTGCCGCACGATCTGCCGCCTTATAAAGAAAAGCACCCGCCCCATGAAGCTCATGCTGGTGCACAATCTCCAGGAGCGGGTCCGAGCTTGTTATCACGTCGCTTGCTATTCCGAGGACCATGCGGTCATGAAGACACTCCAATCCCAAGAGCCCACGCCCGCCGCTCTGACGCAGCATATAAAGGCGCGGAGTGGAAGATCGAGGGTGCAGACTCCGTTGGATGTTCATTATTTTGCGCGTGCCGATGTCCAGCTGTTTAAGCTCGTCTCTACGCCATTTGACGACGCCAAAGGAGTAGAGCAGGACCGGGACAGCGAGCATATTGGTGGCAGTGATCTTATTTTTCCCAGACAGATCTGATTTCCAGATCCGTCTGAGACGCCGCCTATACTCGCTGCGGAGGGCCCCTTGACACCCTCAGCGTCTTGAAGAGAGCGCTGATCGATGCCAAGGTACCGATAAGACCCCCCGGCGTCCAGATGTTTGAAGACGCTCCCGTCCACCAGCCGAACATCAGCCGCGACATCCTCTGCTCTCCCTCTCCTGAGATGAAGAACAGCGCATTTGTCCAATCCGAAGTCCATTCCCGCCGCCCGCGTGTACGTCGCTACGATGTTCAAGAGGAGCTTAAGCCCCGCCTCCCCGGGAGCGTATAGCTTGAGGTCATCCATATAAAATAAATGGGTGATCCCTCGCCCACGTCCCCCGGGGGGCCCCGCTTCGTACCCGCGTGCAGCCCGCAAGGCGATTGATAAGGGTAATAGCGAGATGCAAAACAGGAGGGGGCTGAGAGAATCTCCCTGGATAATCCCCCTCCTATACCCCGCCACTCCGGTTGACACGTTGCCTTCACTAGTCTTAACTGTGAAGCGTGTCTTCCAGAGCGGCATGAGCTGCTTAATGCATCTCACTATGTAAGGACTCACCGAAAGGCGTTCGAGTAGGTGTATAATCAGTTTGTGACTGACAGTGTCGAACGCCTTACGGTAGTCTATCCAAGCGACTGAGAGGTTACGCTTGTGCTGAACCGCGTCTTGCGTAATGCAACGGTCCACCAGCAGGTTTTCCTTACAACCTCCCAGTCCCCTCTTGGATCCCCTTTGTTCGTATATCTCCCGCCATGCAGGCTCGATCTCGCGCAGAACACGCTCATAAAGAATCTTTGTGAAGATCTTACAGAGCGCATTCAGACACGTTATCGGGCGGTAGTTCTCCGGATGAGACAAATCCCCTTTTTTGGGGAGTAGCACCGTCCTTCCCTCTGTCAGCCACGCAGGGATGGGCACCGTCCCATCGATGAACGACGAGAAGATGCGGGCCAGATGGGTATGGGTGCACGTGAATTTCTTCCACCAGAAGATGTTAATCCCATCTGGTCCGGGAGCGGCGTGGTTCCTCATGCTACTCACCGCCTTCTCCACCTCACCCCGCGTGACTGGAAGACAGTCGCCACGCTGACTCGGCTGTTGCCGGCAAAACGCGTCGAACCGCCCCAGAGCTGGAGTGCTTTCATCAAAATGACCCTCCCTGCTATACAGTTCTCCCCAAAACCGCTCCACCTGAACAGCTGTTGGCGCTGTGTCGGGGGCAGGCGTAGGTGGTTGGAACCAGCGGCCTGGGTCAGAACGGAAGAGGGCGTTGTCTAACGCCCGACCCAGCCGCCTCTCTAGGGATTGCTTAGCAACCCCCAGGTTCCGCACCTTCTCCACGTAGCGTTCCTTCACAATAAGAAGGATAGCTTTGTTCAATGTGTGGTGACGGCATTTCAGTTCCGAGCTGATTTTTCGGATTTTAGGGGTAAACGCCCTCCCCGCCGTAATGAAGTCTAACACACACTGAACACGGGATGCCTGCTTCCGCGCTTCATTGATCTTATTCTGGAGCTGTGCAACGCGCCGCCGAGTCTTAACCACGAACGCCGCCTTATCATTGCGTGTCCGAGGTTTCGCCTCAACAGCCGTAACGCCAAATTATTATTATTATTATTATTATTATTATTATTATTATTATACTTAAGGCGTAGGGAAGCTGGCGTGCCCATCGCCCGGGGGAGCACAACTCCCTCGCAATAGCCGCCGACGAGCCAGGCCAACCACCTGGCACGCCGAAAACTAGGTTCGAACACCACCTAGTCAGGCCCCCCACAACCGGTCCCTCTCGGATGGGGACCAAGGATCAGTTGGGAGGGGCACCCGGATAGGATCCACGGCAACGACTACGGCTCGAAATCGGCGCCTAGAGTGGACGGAGGAACTCAAGGAGGACCTCATCCGCTGCTGGAGGGATAGCCTGCCGTCGCGAAGGGGCTACATGGCGAGGTTGCAAGCCCTGTGGAGCCAAGTGCACCCAGAGCTTGCATACCTCTCGCAACAACATCTGCGAGACCATGCCGCCCGTTTACGACGACAAGGCTACGATCTCTTATTTCTACCACCAGAGCTGTCCGGCAGGCGCTCTTCCGCGCGTTCAGTGCGGAGCTCTGCCGGACGGCCTCAAGATCGGTCCCCCCGGCAGTCGGATCCCCCCCGTTGGCGCGTCGATTTGACAGAGGACTGGGAAACAAGGAGGGAGAGAATCACTGGGAAATTTTCTCTTTAGCCTGGTTGCCTAGAAGCGGCAAATGAGTCCCTTGCGGCAGCAATCCCTGAGACTGCTGATCTCCTCAGCTTGAACTGGGCTGTGTATCACGCGGCTGTTGAGGCGAAACCTCGGACACGCAATGATAAGGCGGCGTTCGTGGTTAAGACTCGGCGGCGCGTTGCACAGCTCCAGAATAAGATCAATGAAGCGCGGAAGCAGGCATCCCGTGTTCAGTGTGTGTTAGACTTCATTACGGCGGGGAGGGCGTTTACCCCTAAAATCCGAAAAATCAGCTCGGAACTGAAATGCCGTCACCACACATTGAACAAAGCTATCCTTCTTATTGTGAAGGAACGCCACGTGGAGAAGGTGCGGAACTTGGGGGTTGCGAAGCAATCCCTAGAGAGGCGGCTGGGTCGGGCGTTAGACAACGCCCTCTTCCGTTCTGACCCAGGCCGCTGGTTCCAACCACCTACGCCTGCCCCCGACACAGCGCCAACAGCTGTTCAGGTGGAGCGGTTTTGGGGAGAACTGTATAGCAGGGAGGGTCATTTTGATGAAAGCACTCCAGCTCTGGGGCGGTTCGACGCGTTTTGCCGGCAACAGCCGAGTCAGCGTGGCGACTGTCTTCCAGTCACGCGGGGTGAGGTGGAGAAGGCGGTGAGTAGCATGAGGAACCACGCCGCTCCCGGACCAGATGGGATTAACATCTTCTGGTGGAAGAAATTCACGTGCACCCATACCCATCTGGCCCGCATCTTCTCGTCGTTCATCGATGGGACGGTGCCCATCCCTGCGTGGCTGACAGAGGGAAGGACGGTGCTACTCTCCAAAAAAGGGGATTTGTCTCATCCGGAGAACTACCGCCCGATAACGTGTCTGAATGCGGTCTGTAAGATCTTCACAAAGATTCTTTATGAGCGTGTTCTGCGCGAGATCGAGCCTGCATGGCGGGAGATATACGAACAAAGGGGATCCAAGAGGGGACTGGGAGGTTGTAAGGAGAACCTGCTGGTGGACCGTTGCATTACGCAAGACGCGGTTCAGCACAAGCGTAACCTCTCAGTCGCTTGGATAGACTACCGTAAGGCGTTCGACACTGTCAGTCACAAACTGATTATACACCTACTCGAACGCCTTTCGGTGAGTCCTTACATAGTGAGATGCATTAAGCAGCTCATGCCGCTCTGGAAGACACGCTTCACAGTTAAGACTAGTGAAGGCAACGTGTCAACCGGAGTGGCGGGGTATAGGAGGGGGATTATCCAGGGAGATTCTCTCAGCCCCCTCCTGTTTTGCATCTCGCTATTACCCTTATCAATCGCCTTGCGGGCTGCACGCGGGTACGAAGCGGGGCCCCCCCGGGGGACGTGGGCGAGGGATCACCCATTTATTTTATATGGATGACCTCAAGCTATACGCTCCCGGGGAGGCGGGGCTTAAGCTCCTCTTGAACATCGTAGCGACGTACACGCGGGCGGCGGGAATGGACTTCGGATTGGACAAATGCGCTGTTCTTCATCTCAGGAGAGGGAGAGCAGAGGGTGTCGCGGCTGATGTTCGGCTGGTGGACGGGAGCGTCTTCAAACACCTGGACGCCGGGGGGTCTTATCGGTACCTTGGCATCGATCAGCGCTCTCTTCAAGACGCTGAGGGTGTCAAGGGGGCCCTCCGCAGCGAGTATAGGCGGCGTCTCAGACGGATCTGGAAATCAGATCTGTCTGGGAAAAATAAGATCACTGCCACCAATATGCTCGCTGTCCCGGTCCTGCTCTACTCCTTTGGCGTCGTCAAATGGCGTAGAGACGAGCTTAAACAGCTGGACATCGGCACGCGCAAAATAATGAACATCCAACGGAGTCTGCACCCTCGATCTTCCACTCCGCGCCTTTATATGCTGCGTCAGAGCGGCGGGCGTGGGCTCTTGGGATTGGAGTGTCTTCATGACCGCATGGTCCTCGGAATAGCAAGCGACGTGATAACAAGCTCGGACCCGCTCCTGGAGATTGTGCACCAGCATGAGCTTCATGGGGCGGGTGCTTTTCTTTATAAGGCGGCAGATCGTGCGGCAGAGACCCTCGGCTTGGAGTTCCGCCGGCGCCGGCGTGGCGCCTTGCCAATAGACTCCGTCTCTCGGTTGCCCAAGTCCCGACGTCGGCGGGCAATCAGGGCTGCCGAGCAGACTGTCCTGACTCGGCAGCACGTGGACAGACCCATGCACGGTGTGTTTTTTCACCACATCGAGGAACAGGGGCTGTCCACCCAGCTGCCCTTTTCCTTCTTGCGGTCAGCTGGACTGATGTCCGAGACCGAAGGGTTTATCTGCGCCTGCCAAGACGGAGTCATCAACACCCTGGTCTATCGCAGCCGCGTTTTGGGTCAGCCTCTGCCGACCACTTTGTGTCGTGCATGCAAACAATCGCCGGAGACACTAATGCATCTACTGTCGGCTTGCCCAGTATATGCAGTCTCCGGCTATATCCATCGCCATAACGCGGCCCTAAGAGTGTTGTACTACCATCTACGGCACTCTTATGGGATAGACCGGGAGCCCGTGCCGCCTTATTTACCAGGAGATATTGAGTCCGTTGTCGTGGGCGAGAGGTGCAAGATTTATTGGAACTTCTCATTCGCGACCATCGGGCCGCTACAAGCGACTAAGCCTGATGTTGTCCTCTTCGATTTCGACGACAAGACGATACACGTCATTGAGTTCTCGGCTCCGGCCGAAGTGAACGTGTCGCGAACGGAAGAGGAGAAACGGCTCAAGTATCAGCCTCTCCTGGCCGAGCTACGTCGTTTGCACCGAGGATTCAGGGTAACTCTCGTTGTCCTCATCATCGGCGCGCTAGGGGGGATGAAGGAGTCTTTTGTATCGGGCCTCGCTGGCATACCGGTTTGCAAACCCGGTGTCCGGTTGCTAGCGGGTCGGATGCAAAAGGCGGTCATCCTTGGGTCCCTCCGTTTACTCAGGCAACACGATTGTGGACTGGGGTAGCCGCTAACCCTCTGGCTTGAGGGAGCGGCTATTGCAGAGCGATTCATTGGACTTTTCGTGCGTTTTTTTGACTGGGCGGCAGTCGAGGTGGTGTCGGAACCCTCGAGTGTCGCCCAGCGTTATTGTTCCGGTCTAGGTTAAGACCGAGCCTAACCCCCGGGGGTAGGTGAATGTTTCTCAGTGCAAACTGAGGAAGTGTGTTGCCCGGAGCAATAAAGTCTAATATTAAAAGAAATAATAATAATAATAATAATAATAACATGTACATGCAAGAAACCGGGCGAATGCGGGAATGTTGGCTCTACATGCTGGGGTTGTCTTTTCAACACATGCTTATTATATGTATACCCATGAAAACTGGTTATTTGCTAGTTATGTTTAAAAATGAAGCTAAATATGAATTAAATTAAGCGATGAACCAACCGAACATCACTTAAATATGAGAAGATTATATTTATTGGCAAATGATTGTGTGGCGAAGTTGGTAGGACGCTAGATTACTGTATTGAAGGTCCTGAGCTCGAGCCTCGGTAGTTTTATTTATTTTTTCTTTTGCATTCGTACAGGTATCTGGTTGTACGAGCGAATTGAAGCAGTTTCAACCAATCAAAAAACTCGTCCGATCCCAAAAGAACTCGAACGAAAATAACATGGAAGAATATATTTTTTAATTTGCTGCCATCAATAGTTGAAATTTGTTTTATAATTCCTACCTAGAGTGTTTACTTTTTCCCTTTATCACATTGACTCACGAGGAGTCATCTCCATTATTATACACATAGTTCGATAGCTGCTGTGCTGGTGTACGCGACAGATATATTTGTGTTTGACAGGCGCAAACAATTTTGCCGCCATAACATGATCAGTTTCACCTTATGCAGTTTTGTATTACTATATATTATGGGCTCTTGGGAACACTAGCGATACCTGCGGCGGAACTGAGCATTACACCTCTGAGACCGATTGAAAGAACTGTTTGAGGCGGGAGTGTCGACTCCTTCTCTCTAGTCTCCTTGTACACAATATTATTACATATTATAATAGAAGGAATCCCCACTTAGGTGTATTATCGTTCGGGTGTGCGAGAGAGAAACACGATCACCCCAGTTTTGTGATTGGTCGTTGAGGCAGAGCTCGGACCTTATGCAGTTTTGATTACTATATATTATGGGCTCTGAGGAACACTAGCGACGCCTGCGGCGGAACTGGACACTACATCTCTGCGACCAATTGAAAGAATTTCGTACATAGAGGCTAGGGTAGGGAGTTTGGACTCCTTTACTATAGGCTCCTTGGTTTTTACTCTCAAACATTGTCATAGTTATTATCGTGTTTTTCTAGAAGTATCGTTGAATGAAAAAATCGGTTTGGAGTTTATTGAGCATAAAAAAGCTAGCAAAATGCCGGTAAGATTTACAATGTTTCTTTAGTGCTACTATACGGTTCTCAAATGGGCGTGTACGAAAACAAATAATCCGCGACTGTTTTAATAATTGCGAATAACCATCTTATAGGCGTTTCACTCGAGCTTTACCACGAACAAAGAAGCCCTTGGGAACATGGCACTATTGCCATTGAAAACGAATTACAGAGGTCCGGCTCCACCCTTCACAGGCAAGGATATGGATATTATCGACGAAGCGCTCCATTACTTCAAAGCAAACGTATTCTTCAGAACTTACGAAATTAAAGTGAGTCTATAGATTCATATATATCCGTTTTCAACATTTCAAACGTATTATATCCTGTGTGAACGTGCTTGAATTTATTTTCTTCAGAGCGAAGCCGACAGAGTTCTCATCTATATAACTCTGTATATAACGGAGTGTCTAAAGAGATTGCAGAAGTGCGCTACTCGGCATCAAGCTGTCACAGAAATGCACTCTCTGGCTTGTTCCAAATTCGATATACCAGGAGATCCCGGATTTCCTCTCAACTCTGTCTATGCAAAGCCTAGCAATCCTGCAGATGCTGGTAAACATGATTTTCCACAGATGATTCATTCTTCTTCTCGGCAGTAATATGATTCATCATTTTTGCCTATACATTCCATTTTTGGCTGACTATTCATCAATTAATTCATTCAATATACTCCATTAGGGGGATTTAATTTGATAGAAAACCACTGTAAATAGGAATACTTTTTAAAAGCATTAACAACGAACATGACGAATGTCTACAATCTTTATACATGTATCTTTTTTTGCATTTAGACCGCTAATTTTTCATCGTTCACTCTAAAGGGATTATTGGGAAATTATAAGTTTTGCTGAATCATTCGGTTCTGAAATGGGTTTTGTTTTTGCTCGGAGGCAAACGATCTCGCGCATATCCATACAGTGAGACCTTTCGTTTTTCAAACATTATTTTTCAGTCATCTGGTATATTTTAGCTGTAGTATTATTTGTACAAAAGCAACTTTGGTCATATGACAAAAACAGGAAAAAGAAACAAGGAAAATGCAAATTTAAATACTGCAATGACCTTTTCTTTTAGCTTTTTTCTTATGTTTCTTTCGACATGTTTCAGACCAAATGAGACAATACTTGCACCAGATAAGACAAGAAACGGCAACGAGATTGATAGACAAGGTGTACGGAGAGGATGGAAAGCCAAGCAAATGGTGGTTGTGTTTTGCCAAAAAAAAGTTTATGGACAAATCATTGTCCGGGCCAGGCCAATAAATGAAACGCAAATGTGCAACATGTGTTAAAGATTGAATCATGACTGGGCCTGCCTTTGAAAAAAGGGGCATTTTCTCGATTCCCCATTGGTCAGCGTATAAATAAACCATTCGAAAGTGATTTTATTCTTTGCGCGAGACTCCATACATATTTCAGGTTTTGGGCAGTCTGTACAGTCCACCAGAAAAAAGTAACTGATGTTCGCGAACTTTTCTGTCCAGGAATTGCCTCAATTCAGGTAGTCCACACTCGACGGCCCCGGGACCTTGGGACGCAAACATTTTTAACATCTGATGAATTCTCTCTAGCGGCATAGAGTCGAGATTCGTCAGCATTCCAACGATGTACGACCAGAATACTTGTAATTCCTCCTCTCGTTGATCACTAGCAGAGGCCATGGCGCTCTCTACTTCCTCGTCGTCCACGATTTCGGCTACCGACCGATTTTTCGACAAACTTTCCTCCTGAAGCAGAAACACATCGTTCGTCGTTTCCTTCAACAAACCTTGGGACACCCAAAATGTCATTTTTCGGCGTAGAACTGTTGCCGGTGCGTGCATAACTTCGGCCAACTCTTCCAACGTCCATTTGTCTGAAACATAACAAAATTCAGATGAATCATAGCTGGATAAAAAAAACATAGACAGACAGTAAAACTGGGAACAAATCAAATTTTCGAGGAGAGTCCTACTTTAGGGAGGTCGTATACAAGTAGGTTTAATAGTGAGGCTTCTTCTAAACAAAAATGAGGGGGCCACTCAAGTATTTTAAAAAATCGATCAACCAGCGGTCGCATTTACTCACTTTTCTCCTGAAAGTGTAGTATTATTGTTGCGTGGATAGGAGTGACATTAATTTCTAACTTTCTATCCTTCAATTCGATCTCCAAATTGACATTTCCCAAATGCGGTTTCCAACAGAGAGTCCTATTTCCTTTCAGTGCCTCGAATGCTTTTACGTATTTTTTTAATTGTTCCTGCACAAAGCCCGGCAATTCGAGTTTCCATTCTTCTTTAAACGGTGGCCAAAATTGTGCGGATAAAATAAGAGCCGAGGTGGAAAAGGCTGCGATGTCCATACTATAAATCGCGTCCGATTGAATGTTACCGTCGATTCTCTTCGAATCGCAAACATCTTTCAGCATGACTTCGCAATAATGCAACTGATTCTCGCCGAAGCGTCGCTTTAACAGTTCCAGATACCGTATCTCTCGTTCAGTATGATAATTCAGTTGTGACAACAATCTGTCAGCCAACAATGTTCGGTACTCGTTTACGAACAAATCTTGACTACCGTAAACATTCACGAGCATTGATATGATATCGGACATTCGCCGCTGGGTTGATTTGGCTGTGAAGAAGAAGAAAGAGAACGTGACAGTGATATTCGGCTTGTGAAAAGGTGCAAAATTTCAACAAATTTCGTTATACGATATTTACTGGGATCTGCGTCAACCGGATCTGGCATCCATTTCCCCCAATCTTCGTTCTCCTCGTCAACCGATCCATCGTCCAATTGCAAAGATTCACCCTTTACAAGCTCGTCCGCTAAATCACTCGGTGAGTCGTCAAGAAGACCGCTCACTACGCATCGCACAGTATCGTCTCTACTTCTCAAGTATACCCTGTATGAGAAAAGTCATATGTTCAAAGTTAGAAGCAGTTGTGCACTTCTGGAGAATAAATTAGTGTAAGCGCTACAATGCTGAGCTACGCAAAATTCAACCAATATTTTTACGCAATGCGTGCATAAAATGAACTGTTGTTTTGCATATGTAGTGTACAAAAATTCGCGAATCTTGACGCCAATTTTTCTAAACAATAAACACTGCACCATGGAAAACAAATTCACTTTCATGGCTATGACGCAATGTCGTACTCAACCATTTTCGAATCGTCTTTCAAAAATGCTGTGAATAATTTATTTTTGAAAGAATTTTGTCATAAGTAATCAACATCTATCTCTCACACTCATACATCAAGCACCTTCAATATCAAGAACGTATACTCTTGAACAGGAAAGAATCCCATACACAAATTTGTTGAAATATTGCACATCATTTTTCTGAGATTCCAATCCGAACAAATAACTTGGTGCATGAGACGCCTACTTGATTGGTTCAGTGACTGTTTCCAAAAGTACACCGGTTGGATCCAATTGTCGCAGTGCTTTTATAGCGGCTATATAAGCGGTGAGTATATCAGGTGTATTGACGCCTGGATGAAGCAAACGAGTTCGCAATGCTTCTTGTAACGTTAGAACCAAAAGTTTGCGCAAATCCGTTCTTTCCAGGCAGACGCGTAAATCATCTATCGCTGGCTGCGAGTCGGGGTATTCTAAAAAATATATTTATGCGCACATTCGCTACGATAATATCCTTGTACCGGCAACTGTATCCACATTGTTGAGTTACCTATGATAATATTGAATAACTGATCGATCCGAATTCTCGTATACGTTTCGTAGAGATAATGAGACAGCTTCCTCTTGAACTTGTACAGTGTGCGAATTCTCTCGGTAACTGTGACAGATTTGGAGGAGCCGCCGGAAAATATCCTTGTTAGCCAGCTTAGTACAACGGTTTCCAGCCACTGCATGGAAGAATGTATTATACGAAAGAAAAGGATTTACAGGATGACAGTGATTGATATCTGATTTAGTATAATGGCCTCACATGCTCTAGCGGAACAAGCTGAGATATATCGAAGGGTCGTTCGCAAGATTGACTAACGTGACTCTTAATCCGGATGTGAATCAACGAGGTCAGTACATTGCCAACGAGTCTCTCCAGCAATTCAAGTTCGTTTAACTTCCTGTTTGTCTCATGGAACATATATACGATCAATTGGCACTGACAGCAGTCCAATTCTTTATTGCAGCCTCCGCACTCGGTAATGTCAGCTCCGTTATCTTTTTGGTGCAATAAAATTGTTTTTCGTTTATACTTCAATTATGAAAAACGATTGAATCAAATAGTTACGCTAAACAGCTAAAATCAGAATGAAATAAATACTTCGTCTTACCAACTGAATTTACGTCAGTGTTGCAGAAGACGTTGAAAGCAATTTTATAGAAGTGTTCTATTATGACCTCGTGACCCAGCGGTAAATGGCTGAGCAGCGTCGATCTGACTATGAGTTTGAACTGTGTCAATATATTCGGCTGGCCGTATAGCGACAACTTTTCATCGACTCCGTTTGCGAGTTGTTCCAGCCTCTTCAGGAGTGACAAAAACTGAATGGAATCGGAGTACAAGTCGTCTATGGCTGTTCTAAATAGCTCGAAACCCTGCTGCTCATCCGCCTCATTTGTAAACTTGGACCAAAACTTCGGAGCGACATTCTGCCTTATGAATTTCTCTATATGATGAACTACAAGGCTCTGTATTTTTCTCGTCAGATTCAATTGCTTTATTTTGTCAACGATGTCATCAAATTGCTCATCCGTACAGACCGTCTCTACCTGTAAGTTACAATTGTTTATGTATGCATTGTCAATTTGTCCAAAATTTCAAACACTTCGACTATTGCAAATGCTTGAAAGTTTGTTTTTTATATTTAAAAAATATCTTGTCATTCCAATAATGGAAGTAAACAAAGTAGTATTCAATTATCAAAGCTGCGTTTTTAGTTGACGAACGAACCTTTCCATCAAGAATCGGAAACGCATACTGTATATTTGAGAGTATGTCGTGAGGATCGAGAGCACTCGTCATTCTGGAAAATAGTTTTCACGACTTTCAATCTCATAAAATTCAGAATAACTGACACATTCCTGAGTTGAGACTTGAAAAACCAAGAAGACTAGAGCTAAGGAGTACGAACGCAGTGTTGAAGAAACGTCCATGGAAATCCAGATGAGAAGGGTGGCGCTGCTCTTCACCGAACCGAATTGAAATCAGGAACGAACCAGTGCCGTACAATATGCAGAAAGCACCCCTTGCTACTTCATATGATAATTTGATCAAATTAATTTAAAAACAGTGCCGTACGATATGCAAGAAGCACCCTTTTCTTCTTCATATGGAACGGTAATTGGATCAAATTAATTGTGAAAGCAGTTGGTGCAGGAAATTTCTTTATATTAGATAGATAGAAGTCTTATATAGATAATATAGATTGTTTTGGAGAATAATAACGAAATGTGAAAATTTAGTCAATATGTTTCTTTTCATTGCAGAAGCAGCAATAAACAAAATTTATTTATAGACCCAAGAAAATTCATGCGAATTTTGAATGCAGACAAAATTTTACAAATGACCAGACATCATGATACGTGGTACAGATAAAGAATAATAATGAAATAAAGAAATTAAGTCAATGTTTTCTTTTTCGCTGAGGAAGCAGTAACAAACAAAATTCATTTATAGACATAAGAAAATTCATAAGAATTTTGAATCTAGACAAAACTTCTAAAATTATCACTCATTATGATATCATATTCACACATTATAATATGCTGTACAGATAAATAATAATAACGCAATACAGAAATGAAGTCAATATATTTTTGTTTTCGTTGCGGAAGCACTAACAAACAAAATTTATTTATAAACATCAGACAATACATAACACTCCTTCGATAGTTTTCACCGCAGATCACGATAAATATATTTTACACCGAGACACAATTATTTTTTATTAAACGCGAAATTCGTTAGTCCGCACGGTCCGCACACGCTTTATTTCATCATGGATGACAAGCAGGAATCATCTTTGGCGGATGGCGTCGGTTGCGTTCTTGTCGCTCAGTTCATTTCGGTTCGGTGATGAGCAGCGACGCACGCGGTGAAACCGCCAACCACTAATAACTGGATTTCCGTGGACGCTTTTGGATCGTGATCGCCGTAAGCGTTCGGACTCCTTAGCTCTAGTCTTCTTGTGAAAAACATTGGCAGCGCTACAGCGTAAATTTGTAAAACAAATGTCTATATATACATATGCATATAGAGGATTTTTGAACTGCTTGTACATGGAGACTAGAGTAAAGGAGTCGACACAGCGTGCTTTAGAAGTGGACACGAAATCGGTACCTCTTGTGGCGGCGCTGCGGTCGAAAACATCCAAGTCATATATATATATATATATATATATATATATATATATATATATATATATATATATATATATATATATATAAAAGCACTGCTAACCTCTCGACTGCCGTCGACAATGCGTCGCGGCATGGAGCCTAGATACCAGGAGGTTCAGCGAGGCCTTTCAACTCGTCCCCAAAACGGGAACAAGAAATGATGGCGCTGGGGTGCTCCGGCACCTATATGTATATAGACAGATGATGTATCTAACCCTCATTAGTGTCAAGGGATAACACCACTCTAGGATTTTGGAAAGACGTTTCCTTTCCTAAAAATACTTTGGTGTCATAAAAACAATATGCAATTTGTCCTGTAGCAATTTTTTAAATTTAAAGGTTCAATTCCCGATTTGGCCGCAGCGCCTTGGAACGCACGCTGAGTTGCTCGTACAACTTTAAACGCGTTTTTCTCGAAACCAATTTATTCGATCTCGGAAGACGGATTACTCGACCACCTTTGCCTGGATCGATTTGAAATTTTGATAGCAGCTTCACAATTATATTCTTTATGGGAGTACGTAGCCGTTTTTTGATTAAATGTAAACTTCTTTTTATAAACAATTTACTGCTTTTTTGGGCAAAAAATCGATTTATTTCCTTCAAAGTGCGCTATTTTTGCAAAATTTAAAAGCATATTTCTAGGTAGTCTCATAAGTAATAATATATAAATTATCATTTTTTTGGTTTTTGTTTCAGGTCTTATATTTTACGAGAAAACCGTTCTCCCGTGAAGCTATATGTAAAAAAAAACGTTTTTCTAGATGGGGTGTATCGCCGCCATTCTGAGTTTGAGTTTGAGATCTTTTCTCGCTTTTGCGTTTTCTTTTCCCGAACCGTCATGAGGAAATTATGAATCGGCGGATATTTCGACGTTTGATGTCACGATCGGTCTGTCGTGAGGTTAGAAACTCATCCGATCACTTTCATCTTGTTGACCAATATATTACTATATATGTAGGTGCCGCTGCACCCCAGCGCCATCACTTCGGGACATTTTCGGGGACGCTTTTTTCAGCGCTTTTGCATTGCCGCTGAACCTCCTGGTATCTAGGCTCCATGCGTCGCGGTTTGGAATCCAGCGTTGCGTCTACCCAGGGAGGCTAGAGTGGGAGGAGTCAGCTGGGTAAAGTTAGCGCCACGACTTTCGAATTTCGCATTTGTTTTGGTTCGAATCGTTTGTAAGTGATTGTAAGAACAATTCGAACGTTTGTAAGATCGCCGTTTCGTTAAAAAATAGAAATAAAAAATTAGCGTGAAGTTAGCGCCAACATTTTTCTTGGGAATTTTTTTTGGTTCCAATCGTTTGTAAGTCGTTTGTAGGTGATTGTTAGAACAATTCGAACGTTTGTTAGATCGCCGTTCGGTTAAAAAATAGAAAAAAAATTACCGTGAAGTTAGCGCCAACATTTTTATTTACTTTGCCATTGACATTCTTTGGGGGGTCTTTCAATCCGGAATCGTTTGTAGGTGACGAATATTCAAATTAAAACGTTTGTTAGATCATCGTTTCTGAAAAAATAACGGCAAATACCACATGTGGTAACTTCCCTACGCATAGTCATGTTACCCGATGAAGTTGGCGCCGAAAAATGCATTACTACGGTATTTCTACATAATAAATGGATTAATCGGTGTGAAATCGTTTGTAAGTGATTGTTAGGTCAATTCGAACGTTTGTTAGATCATCGTTTGGTTAAAAAATAGAAATAAAAAATGACCGTGAATTAGCGCCAACACTTTTATTTATTTTTCCATTGACATTCTTTGGGGGGCCTTTCGATCCGGAATCGTTTCTAGGTGACGATTATTAAAGTTAAAACGTTTGTTAGATCATCGTTACTGATAAAACGGTAAATACTATATGTGGTAACTTACCTACGTATAGTCATATTACCCGATGAAGTTGGCGCCGAAAAATTCATTACTACGGTATTTCCGCATAATAAATGGATTAATCGGTGTGAAATCGTTTGTAAGTGATTGTTAGATCAATTCGAACGTTTGTTAGATCACCGTTTGGTTAAAAATCGAAATAAAAAATGACCGTGAAGTTAGCGCCAACATTTTTATTTATTTTGCCGTTGACATTATTTGGGTGGTCTTTCGATCCGGAATCGTTTGTAGGTGACGAACATTCAAATTAAAACGTTTGTTAGATCATCGTATCTTAAAAAAACGGTAAATGCTATATATGGGGTAACTTCTCTACACATAGTCATATTACCCGATGAAGTTGGCGCCGAAAAATTCATTACTACGGTATTACTCCATAATAAATGGATTAATCGGTGTGAAATCGTTTGTAAGTGACGGATATTCAAATTAAAACGTTTGTTAGATCATCGTTTCTGAAAAATAAACCAAAATACCATATGTGGTAAGTTCTCCACGCATTGTCATATTACCCGATAAAGTTGGCGCCGAAAAATTAATTAGTACGCTATTTCTACATAGTAAACGGCTTAATCGGTGTGAAATCGTTTGTCACTGACGAATATTCAAATTAAAACGTGTGTTAGATCCTCGATTCTGAAAAATAAACTCAAATACCATATGTGGTAAGTTCTCCTCACATCGTCATATCGTTCGATGAAGTAACTACCAAAAAATTCATTACTACGGAATTTCTACATAATAAATGGCCTTATCGGCGTGAAATCGTTTGTAGGTGATTGTTAGATCAATTCGAACGTTTGTTAGATCACCGTTTGGTTAAAAAATAGAAATAGAAAATTACCGTGAAGTTAGCGCCAACATTTTTATTTGGAATTTTGTTTGGTTCCAATCGTTTGTAAGTCGTTTGTAAGTGATTGTTAGAACAATTCGAACGTTTGTTAGATCGTCGTTCGGTTAAAAAATAGAAAAAAAATGACCGTGAAGTTAGCGCCAACATTTTTATTTATTTTGCCATTGACATTCTTTGGGGGGTCTTTCGATCCGGAATCGTTTGTAGGTGACGAATATTCAAATTCAAACGTTTGTTAGATCATCGTCACTAAAAAAAAAACGGTTAATACCACATGTGGTAACTTCCCTACGCCAGCCCCCTTGCACTGCTGGGTCTACCGTGTCACGTTATTGTCGACACGGAAACTAACCCACTATGCGGCGCTAGTAGTCACCCGCATGACCCCCACTCCAGTCGCGCATCGTCTGCATAATTTGCATTCGACGCGTCTGGATAATTCATTGTTTAGAATAGAATTGAAAAGTATGTGTGTATATACGAAGGGATACAATATTTACACTTGCTGCAATATTATGTGTTATAAAAATATTTATTGAACGAAATAAACAGATAACATTATTATTTTTTAAGTAATGGATTAGTCACATTGTACAATGTTTTGCGATTTTTTTCTTGTCGAGTTTGCTTTTTTTTTGTTCTGCATTGAGACGTGCAGAATATTGCTGCATCCACATCAATACGTAATATCGATGCGCACACTGATTGACCAGATTTAATGGATTTGTCTGTGGGTCCGATGGCTCTTCTCCATAATTCCAGGGCTTCTGGATCTTTTGGTACATTGAAAAAATGCGATCTTTCCTTTTTTGATTGATAACCTGACGTGCAGCCAAGAACCACGCACGCAGGCAGTCTGAAATATGAGCACAAAAACCAGAAAAATTGTTGTTTATTTTACCGCTACACTAAAATTGTTTATTATTTTATCACTATGTGATAAAATAATTACGATTTTACCACACTACGATTTTTTTTATTCGAGAACAATGACAGATCGAGAAAACGAAAAGAAATATTCACTTGGTTCAAGTGACGAAAAAGATGACGAAATAATACGGAGAGGTGCTTTGCGGTGTGGGGGTCATGAGGGTGACTACTAGCGCCGCATGGTGGGTTAGTTACGTGGCGACAATACGGGGACACGTTACTATTAAGAGAATTTATCCCAGTTTCATCCCCTGTTAGCCGCTACCTTCATCTGGTAATAAAACCATGCGTGGAGAACTTACCATATATGGTATTTACCTCTATTATTCAGAAACGATGATCTAACAGACGTTTTAATTTGAATATTTGTCACCTACAAATGATTTCACGCCAATTAGGCTAATGTAGAAATACTGCAGTAATGAATTTTTTTGCTCCAACTCGATCGGGTAATATGACGATGCGTAGGGGAGTTGCCACATTTGGGATTTACTTTCATTGTTCAGAAACGCCGATCTTACAAACGTTTCAATTTGAATATTCGTTACCTACATACGATTCTAAATCAAATGACCCCCCTAAGAACGTCTATGGCGAAATAAATAAAATCGTTGGCACTAACTCCACGGTCGTGTTTTTTTTCTATTTTTTAACCAAATGGTGATCTAACAAACGTTTTAATTTGTATATTCGGCACCTACAAACGATTCCATGCTCATTCAGCCGTTTATTATGTATAAATACCTTAGTAATGAATTTTTCGGCACGAACGGCATCGGGTAATATGACGATGCGTGGAGAACTTGCCACATGTGGTATTCACCTTTTTTTAGAAACGATGATCTAACAAACGTATTAATTTGAATATTCGTCACCTGCAAACGATTCCGGATCGAAAGACCCCCCAAAGAATGTCAACGGCAAAATAAATAAAAGTGTTGGCGCTAATTCACGGTCATTTTTTATTTCTATTCTTTAACCAAACGATGATCTAACAAACGTTCGAATTGACCAAACAATCACTTACAAACGATTTCACACCGATTAATCCATTTATTATGTAGAAATACCGTAGTAATGAATTTTTGGGCGCCAACTTCATCGGGTAATATGACTATGTGTAGGGAAGTTACCACATGTGGTATTTGCCGTTTTTTTTCAGAAGTGATGATCTAACAAACGTTTTAATTTGAATATTCGTCACCTACAAACGATTCCGGATCGAAAGACCCCCCAAAGAATGTCAATGGCAAAATAAATAAAAATGTTGGCGCTAACTTCACGGTAATTTTTTTTCTATTTTTTAACCGAACGGCGATCTAACAAACGTTCGAATTGTTCTAACAATCACCTACAAACGACTTACAAACGATTGGAACCAAAAAAAATTCCCAAGAAAAATGTTGGCGCTAACTTCACGCTAATTTTTTATTTCTATTTTTTAACCAAACGGCGATCTTACAAACGTTCGAATTGTTCTTACAATCACTTACAAACGACTTACAAACGATTAGAACCAAAACAAATGCGAAATTCGAAAGTCGTGGCGCTAACTTTACCCAGCTGGAGGAGTCCGATCTCTTATGGAGAGACTTGAAAAAAGTGGCTACAAAAATGTGGTCTTACCGGGATGGCGCCACTATCTCTAAAATCTCGAGACACGAGCTGGGTGTGACAGAGACGGAACAAGTAAATAATGAGAAGTGAGCTGCAGTGCAGCCAGATCCCGCGCAAAAGTTACCCCCTCTCTAGTCTCTTGCGCGCCCATCACACAATCATAGTAGCGCGTGTCCGTGAGCGAGCGACGCTCGGACGTCTTCGGAAAGAGCCGAGCGCCATCGAAGTTTCCCGACAGCGCCTTCGGCAGCTACACCAACACATGGACGCTGAGCACGTTCATGTGCGGCCAAGCCGAAACGAAGGCTTCGAGGGAAAAAGCAATCTGAGCACGACTCGCGCGTGACGTCACCCGACGGCACGAGCAAGGCTTTTAGATGATTTCAATGCTTATTTAGCTCTTGATTCTCTGCGTTATTAATGTATACAAAAAAATGGATCGCACACTCTGATCGCTTATTTTTTTAGTTTATACGTTAATTTAAATATAATAATAAATCTAAATTACAACTTATTTATCTTCTAAAATATTGTTTACGCTTTACTCACACCCGTCCTTACGCCAAATAAATTATAATTCATAAAATTAAGCGGAAATATATTTATATTCGTATTATTATATTAATTCTCATAGCTCTCATATGAAAACTCTCATATGAAAAACACAAAAAAAAAACTTCAAAACCTTAGATTTCAATGAACCAAGAACATACATCTTCACATTTTCAATCATGACGAATTTTTAAGAACAATATCATCACAAACACATCTGAACCAAAACAATATACATTACCTAAATTATCAAAACATAATTCAAACAACACAAAATCACAACATCTTATACTCAACTCTTACTAATAGACAACAGGACACAAATAATAATCTTTCCACTGATCCTCTGAATAATATAAATTCGACAATCACATTACATAAAACGAAAGAATGGCTTATAAATCTCTCCAACATTGATATTCCGCTACACATTTCCACATTCTTGTCTCTAGGTGAAAGGTTTTGTTTTCCTTACCTCAAACTCTCAAACATAAAAACTCATATCCACAAATCGATCTCCGAACTTGAGTCCAAATTAGATTTTTTACTCGACAAACCTAGACAAATCGAAATTAGAACCAGATTCACTAAAATCTTAAACAAAATAAATATTCCAACATCATTTTCCAGCACTAATCAAATTATAAAACACACGTCCTCATTCTTAAAAAACAACCCTCAACTTTTAGTTACACGAGCTGACAAAGGAAATTCAACAGTCATTCTTAGCAAATCAGATTACATTACAAAAACTCATAATTTACTCGCAGATTCCTCAACTTACAAATTAACAAATAGAAATCCCATCAACACTCTACAAAAAGGCATTAACAATATTCTCTCCAGATGGAAAACCCTAAAATTCATTGATGAAACAAAATACAAATACTCAAAAGCTGAAAATTGCAACCTATCTCGTCTTTATTGTCTGCCAAAAATTCATAAAAATAATTATCCACTTCGTCCAATAGTATCATCAAGAAATAGTCCAACACATAAACTAGCTGAATTTATACAATCTAAACTTTCTAAATTAATTAATACGACTAATTCACACGTCAAAGATAGTTTCCACCTAAAACATTCACATTCTAACATCTCAATTCCACTCAACTACAAATTGGTCTCGTTTGATGTTGTTTCTCTCTATACCAACATCCCATTACAACTTGTTATTCAAAGCCTTCAAAGAAGATCAAATCTATTTTCAAAAACATTTCCTTTAAACGAAATAATTAAAGCCATAGAATACATCATGTTCTCAACTTTCTTTATATTTCAAAATAAAATTTACCAACAAATCTCAGGGTTACCAATGGGCTCACCGTTGGCTCCCATACGGCATATAGGGCATATGAAAAAGAGAAATTTCCGGGAAAAAAATGAGAAATCATGAATTTTCAGTAAAAAAAAATGTGTTTTTGGGAAATAGACCAGAACTTGAATATGTTTTAAATAATTTTTTCTCCGAAAATCTCAAATACGACTAAAATATGAGAAATTGTGAAAAATTTGGAGAAAAATTTGCACTAGGGACCCCTGCGGACCGAAGTCAGGAACGCTACCAACGGGACCATCTCATCGCTTGTAGAATATGTACACTTTCTGGTACTTAGGATTCGCGGCCGGATGGATGATAGGATGGAGGATATCGCTTGATGAAAGTATGAGAATTAATATAAATATATTTCCGCTTACTTTTATGAATTATAATTTATTTGACATAAGGACGGGTGTGAGTAAAGCGTAAACAATTTTATATAAGGTAAATAAGTTGTAATTTAGATTTATTATTATATTTAAATTAACGTTTAAACTAAAAAAATAAGCGATCAGAGTGCGCGATACATTTTTTTATACATTAATACCGCAGGGAATCAAGAGCTAAATAAGCATTGAAATCATCTAAAAGCCTCCCGCGTGCGGTCGGGTCAAGTCACGCGCGAGTCGTGCTCAGATTGCTTTTTCCCTCGAAGCCTTCGTTTCGGCTTGGCCGCACATGAACGTGCTCAGCGTCCATGTGTTGGTGTAGCTGCCGAAGGCGCAGTCGGAAAACTTCGACCGTGCTCGACTCTTTCCGAAGACGTCCGAGCGTCGCTCGCTCACGGACACGCGCTACTATGATTGTGTGATGGGCGCGGAAGAGACTAGAGAAGGGGTAACTTTTACGCGCGATCTGGCTGCCTGTTTCCTGCTCGAGATTTTAGAGATAGTGGCGCCATCCCGGTCGGACCACATTTTTGTAGCCACTTTGAAATGCACAGATCGGCCTCCTCCCACTCTAGCCTCCATGCGTCTACCTCTCCTGTTATAATCGTGTACGTTTCACCGCTGTTCGGATGGATTGCCAGTGGTATAAACTCGTGTATCGCCGATGTATCATTATTGATACAACGAAATAACGAGCAATTGTTGATTTTTTTTAGCAATCGCGCTCTTCTCGTTAATTTTTGTTAATTATTTAAAGTTAATAATTTTTCTTCTTTCACAAGAGTCGTTTTCTTTTTTTCTTTATTCCGCAGGAGGGTAAGTATCGGAAGAAGGTCCACGGTAAGTATAAGGTAACTACTTTTTATTGTTTAGCGAGGGATGCAACGGATGCTCCGCAAATCGATATTTTATTTACGCGACAATATAAACTTAAATAGGAGGTGCACACACATAAATGCTTATAAATAAGAATAAATACATGCCCGACGGCATTCTACACGCGGCTCAAGGTTTCAGCAACCGCGAAATTCTCTGGCGGCTTGCTCGAGGATAAAACCTAGTGACTTCTTGCCCCAGAATGTCGGTTCGAAATCCCGGCTGTACCGGAAGCGGAAACGTCCGGATTGGTGTCCCAGCTGGCCTCGATCTCTCGGAGAAGATTTTTCGGCTGCGCCATGATGCTGAGTAGTGATCGACCTCGCGTTGTACCTTCCCTCAAGTCAGCCTCGTCGGAGTATTGGAAACTCCTGTGAATTTTAATACTTAATTTAATATTGTGAATTTTAAGACTATTTTGAGCGATCTGCAAAATGTTCTCACCCATCAGACAGTCATCGCCTTCAGTGTCCGAGCTAAGACACTTAATCGTGAGCCCACTTGGATTCTCCATTTTCGGTCCCTCGCCGAGTCCGAACCTCTCGAAACAACCAGACGATCCGCTCATCCGTGAGACAGAGGTGGCACATTGCTGTAAATTATCTCCCGGGTGGGAGGCTGCTTGAGCGGTCGGAGATACTTTCGCGGCGAAGACTCGTCGTATTCTCGGCACCCTCATCTCGATGTCTCATCCCCGAGACCCGGTGAACGCTGGGAACACCCTTCCCTCGGAAACCTCGTCATGTACAGGGCCAAAGAATTCTCGGACCTTTCACGACCGGAAACCTCCATGCCTGCGAAAAATTTCAACGATCTCACATTTTCAATTCCGAGTTCAATAAATGCTTAATTTTTTCTAAACATTTTTCATGCGTGTATATACACTCCAAAGGTGTTTTCGTGACCATTGATAAGGGCTCATAGGTATATATACAAAATAATAAAATGAATGATTTACCTTGCTTATTGAAGGGAACGTTGAATAAAGAAATCCACCAAGTCTAAAGAGATTATTGGCACTTTATAAACGCAACACTTTATAAATCACGTTTATGACACGAGGCAGGAGGCCATGATGGAAATGGGAAAGAGCTTTGTGCTTCGCAAGCGCTGAGCGATATTATACTGCTATTGGTGGATGTTTCAGATCTTTGCGACGCTAATGGCAGAAAACAGAACTCTTGAAAGAACGGATTTCCAGTACGCTGGTGCTACGTATTCTCCTATCCTGTGTCCACTTCTTTACTCTAGTCTCCATGTGCTTGTAGAAAGGTAAGGCCACGGTCTTAAAAATATAGGTTTTGCAACTCGATAGAATTTCAAGGGTGGGGGGACTCGCGTGTTGAAGACGACTTTGGTGGCGCTAGTATCGAGGGATATTGTTTCGATAGCGTATCAGTGGATATGAAATCTCGTGGCGAGTTGATCCATGCTAATTAAAAGTTCTTTCATCTTATACGCTACGTTGAATCGTGTTTTGCGAAGCATGCCTCAAATTTGTATGTGTTTGATTTAACTCTCGAAGCCATGTTCGCGACTTATAATTTTACTTTTCCATGCGAACAACATTCTTTTCAAAGCGATTGTTTATTAGATTCTGTTGCGCAAGAGACAAAATGCACTTGAGGAAAATAATTTTTTTTAAGGAGGTACACCAGCTTCAGCAAAATGGTGATAGATCAATAAAATTTGGTGAATATATTCTTTAGTATTATTCATGTAGATACAAAGTTTTTCAGATTTTTTGGTTGTGCCGTTTTCTTACAAATAATTCACAAGCGTTTATTCTTATACCCGGAATATATACCTATATCTATAAAAACGCTATGCTTATACACGTGAACTTCAATGTTCAATTATTCGATACCGGCACAATGAAAAAATCTGAAAAAAATTGTATTGACATATATAATACTAAAGAATATACTCACCAAATTTTATTGATCTATCACCATTTTGAAATTTGACCATGGTTTATCATGGCAACATTGTATGAAGCTGGTGTACCTCCTTAAATGAAATTGTGAAAAAAATGGTCTACTTTGACGAACCAATAAATTGTTGGTTAATTCGCTGCATTGTGTGTTATGTCTACGATTATTTTGTCCCTGAACTACTGCAATTAATAAAAATCCCTCATTCCGCCATCGGCTTGAATTTTAAGGGATAGATAGGTGTTTTTATAGGATTTATCAACTCGAAATTATTTTGCGTGCAAAATATACCGTGCTATCTCCATATTAATTATTAGCAAAAATAACAGTCTATGTATACGTGTACATAGAAATACTTGCAAGAAGTGACCTTAATTATCCATGCCATTCACAACTTATACAAATTTGCATTCTTGTCTACAGTTATATATGCATCAAAGAAAAAAGGCAGTGCAAGTTATTTGAATCAAAGATAACAAAATTTTCAACCAGGCATCCACCCATTCAGCTACAATGTATTTTATACATGAAAGAAGAAAATGTTCTTTTATTTATAAATTGATTAATTTATCCCTATTAAACTCGCTTGGATTTCAATGGCAGGGTTGATGGACTATTCGCCAATTAATTACTGGATAGATTTTTCTGATTTAAACTCGTCAGCTTATGAGTTTATGTATTTCTATTTGCATAGGAATATCATTCGTTTTTCAATAACTTGTAGAATATTTAGATTCTCAGATTAGGCTACAACAAAAATGCGTGGCTATTGTTATTCTTGTCGCACAGAGCGTCCCTCAATTGCAGCGACTCTAGCGGACGATTTCTGCTAGGGAACCATCCCCCACCACTAGAACTGCAAGGGCTGTATGCATGCCCCTGACCAAGGAGTCTATAGGGAAGAAGTCCAATCTCCGTATTCTGGCGCGTGACCGTAAAAGTGGGACAAAATTAGGTTCCGCCTAAGCGGCGCTGCGGACGTTAGTCATTATGTGTTATATATACATGTATGTTTTTCGCATGCGTTGTCATCAGCTGTCTGTGTTCTTATTAGCTGTCACATGGAGCCTAGATACCAGGAGGTTCAGCCACAGTCTTACATACAGGTCTTGCTACGAAGCTAAATTTTCGTGGTGGGGTCAGGCACGCTTATCGGCTTGACTTTTCGATTCACTAGACGCCGCTACGCGTCGCTACTAGCAAGGGGACGTAGTTTCCCCCTTACCTCTTACCGGCGAGCGGGCCAAAGGTGTTTACGTATGTTTTGTGTGGCGCGATTGTCGAAATAACCTTTATTTGCGACCACATGCCCGAAGGTTCTACGCGATTTACCGTGATACATTTTTACCGTGATACATTTTTTACCGTGTTTTTACGCATAAGTGTGAATTTTTTTTGGTAGTGTTTGCGAAAAAAATGCGAAATGGCTAAGGATTGTGCGGTTCGCAATTGTAAAACGGGGTACAAAAATTGTAAGCAGAAATGCTCCGTGTTTCGCGTGCCCAGAAACGTCGAACGACACAAAAAATGGCTCGATGCTATTCCGGGACCCAAAGAGTCTCAGTACGTGTGCGAAAAACATTTCGAAGAACGATGTATTGTCAGACATTGGAGAAAAAAGGATGTAAATGGTCGTAATATGTGCTGGTATGAATTAATGTATTAAAAAAGTTTTAATTTTTTTTTTAGATGAAAGTAGTCATCTTTCTTTTAATCTATACATTTTTTTTATTGGTTTCGTATATTATGCAGTTTACAGGACAGTACGGTAAATTAAGTTAGGGCAAACGGCGCATGCGTTGGGTTCAGGAGGGAAAAGGACAGAAGAGCTATTCCTCTCTTCGTCGCACCACTACTTCCCCTTGCCGTCGGGCACCAAGCGGCAAAAATCGAAATAAAAAACAGAGCCGCTAAGGGTGCCTACCCCCACTACCGCCGTTGTCAGACCTGTATGTAAGACCGTGGGTCACGGTCTTACATACTGTACGAAATATACGAAACCAATAAAAAGTGATAATACGACCATTTACATCCTTTTTTCTCCAACGTCTCACAGTACATCGTTCTTCGAAATGTTTTTCACACACGTATTGAGACTCTTTCAATCCCGGAATAGCATCGAGCAATTTTTCTTTTCGAGCAAACGTCGTTCGACGTTTCTAGGCAGTCGAAACACGGAGCATTTTTGCTTAAAACTTTTGTACCCCGTTTTCCAATTGCGAGCCGTGCCGCACTTAACCATTTCGCATTTTTTCGAAAACGCTACCAAAAAAAAATTACATTTATGCGTAAAAACACGATAAAAAATGTATCACGGTAAATCGCGTGGAACCTCATGGTATATGGGCGCAAATAAAGGTTATTTCGACCACCGCGCCACAAAAACAGACGTAAACGCTTTGGTCCTATTCACGGTTAAGTGGTAAGGGGGAATGCACTTCCCCTCGCTAGTGGCGGCGCGTAGCGGCGCCTAGTGAATCGAAAAGTGAAGCCGATAAGCGTGCCTACCCCCACCACGAAAATTTGCGACGGGCTATTCACTTGTGAAATCATTCAAGCACTTCTGTTCGAAATCGAATGCGAAATTACAAGAAATTGCCTGAAATCGCGAAGCGTCTTACTAAATCACCATTATTCGAATGTAGTTGAAATCCCTTGAAATCAGGTTTACATTTTTTGAAGTCGTCTGAAATCAGCACGAAGTCACTTGATTCAGGAAATCGCTATAAATCATCTGGTTCTCGAAACAAGGAAATTTTATTATGATTTTTCATAATCCCTTGTCCGTGCGTTCGAGCAGTCAGTCTGCGGCTCAACGCCAGCGCATGCAGAGAGATATACCGGGAGATAATTATTTGTGAAAATAAAACTGTTGAAAATCTTGCCTCACTTTGCGTTGCGTTCGACTTCGAGTTCGACTGAAGGTCGACTGAAGGTATGTATATCTTAAATTAATTTTTTATTCTTTTCAAATTTGAATGTATTTAAGGAGGTACACTAGCTTCAGCAAAATGGTCATAGATCAATAAAATTTGGTGAATATATTCTTTAGTATTATTCATGTAGATACAAATTTTTTCAGATTTTTTGGTTGTGCCGTTTTCTTACAAATAATTCACAAGCGTTTATTCTTATACCCGGAATATATACCTATATCTATAAAAACGCTATGCTTATACACGTGAACTTCAATGTTCAATTACTCGATAACGGCACAATGAAAAAATCTGAAAAAAATTGTATTGACATATATAATACTAAAGAATATATTCACCAAATTTAATTGATCTATCACCATTTTGAAATTTTACCATGGTTTAGCATGGCAACATTGTATAAAGCTGGTGTACCTCGTTAAATTGACGAATAACAAACCGAAGCGATCATTAGACACCGTCTAATTTAATGAAAAAATAAGAAACGTCTTTTCGTGTAAAAATCCGAAAGAATGTGCACGTTCTCACAAATTATTATTACTATCAAAGAAAATTATTACAATACCATAGAAATTGGTGTTCTTTGTAATTGGTACGAAATCGTACAAAAATCACCAAATTTAGTTCCTGTATCGATGGATGTACATGGTTTTATTAGTATTAAGCAATATTGTTTGACTATTTCGTCGCCTTGTATGGCCGAAACGGGTCTTTATATTGACATGGCTCGGTATGAAAAAATTAAACATTTCTTTTAATATCTATATCTGTGTCTTTTTTAAACCCTTTTTTTAATTCTAAAAATTTTTAATTCAAATTTGAGTCTCAAGATTAGTCAATAATAAAAAAAAGAGAAATTTAACCATTTTCGAGCTTTTTTCTCCCTCCAATGATTTCAGCAATCGCTTGAAACTGAGTTGATGAATTCAAATGAAATCAATTGAAATCAACTGAAATTACGTGAAATTACGTGAAATCACATGACTTTAAAAATAGCTCGAATCATTTATGAAATCACAAAAATCATATGAAATCGACTTCATACGGAAATCTCTTCTGCACCTCACTTAATAGTGAATAGCCCCTCGAAAATTTGGCTTCGTTGCAAGACCCGTATGTAAGACCGTACCGTGGGTTCAGCGAGGTCTTTCAACTCGTTCCCAAAACGAGAACGAGAAATGATGGCGCTAGCTGGGGTGCTCCGGCACCTATATGTATATAGATATACGTTAAACATGGGTGCGATCTAACACAGATCACAGATGATGTACCTAACCCTCATTCGTGTTAAGAGATAACACCACTCTAGGATTTTGGAAAGACGTTTTCTTGTCTAAAAATACTTTGGTGTCATAAAAACAATATGCAATTCGTCCTGTAGCGATTTTTTTTCATTCAAAGGTTCTATTATCGATTTGGCCGCAGCGCCTCGGCCACGGTCTCACATACAGGTCTTGAAACTCGCTCAACATTTCAGCGGTGGGGGATGGCCTCTTATTGAAGCACCGACTGTTTCAACTCGTGACCACGAGGATCGCTGCTATAGAGTGATGCAGGCTGTGTGAGAGAGACGGAAATAGATTTCAAAAGTAAACAAAACCCAAACATAACCGTTGATTCACGCGACCACACGCGACGTGCTCTACTTGTAAACTTGTAAAAACGGTGATATTGAAAAATGACTAAGTGGTATATTGTGCCAACGTGTAAAACAGGCTCTCGGAGTGAAAAATCGAAACCCTCAGTGTTTCGGGAGCCGAGAGACTTGGCGCAATTAAAAAAAAAGGGAGGCCGCGATACCGGGAGTTGGGAAATTAGAGCCGAGACACGTTGTGTGCGAAAATCAGTTCGAACCGAAATATATTCATCGAGAATGGGCGAAACAGGTGTTGGAGCCGGGAACCTGAAAAAAAATGAAAAATTATTGGGATCATTACAATAAATACTTTCCAGGCTGGAAAACATACAACAAAGTTAGTGAATTATTTCCATTTATCCTACTCGAGAGTCCTTTGCTTAAAGGTCGGAAAAGAGGTGTTTTTTTTAATTTACCAACGCAAACCGTTTCGGAAACTGCAAAGTAGAGATCATTGAAAAAGTTTCTTGGGACATGCATTAAAATTTTTCGAAGAGGAAATAAAGAATTGCAAAAGAAGCACTGTATCTTAAGTATTTGTTTCATTTTCAAGAAATACATCCTGCAAGTTTTTCGGTCTGGATTCCTCTTCGGTCTGGAATAGTTCCCACTTATTTCCGGTCAATTAAAACAACACGTAAAGGCTATTTTTATTATAAAAGCTAAAACATGTTTTTAAAAAACCGAGCGCACAGGGATCGAACCCCTGAAAACAGCATTACGATGCATGCACCGAACCCCTCGACCAACACGAGCTCACATTGACACTTATATAAAAAAACATTCATATTCATTGTATCCACTTGGATAACTATAGTCTTTTGGTTTTTTTCAGGTTTACGATAAAGTTACTTTTACTTGTATTTAGGTCCATCATGCATTTTTGACACTGAGTATCATAATTTGCCTACACCAGCCAATTGTACAGCTAGATTAGGTCCTATGAGTCAACAATCGATTTCCATCTCTCTCGCACAGCCTGCATCACTCTATCGCAGCGACACTCGTGGTCACTAGGCGAAACGGCCGGTGCTTCCATCCGAGGACATACCCCCACCACCAGAGTTTCAAGACCTGTATGTAAGACCGTGGCCTCGGCCTTCTTTCAGGCGCCTCGTACAACTTTAAACGCGTTTTTCTCGAAACCACTTTTTTCAATCTCGGAAGACGGTTTACTCGACCACCTTTGCATCCATCGATTTGAAATTTGATATCAGCTTCACAATCACATTCTCTATGGGAGTACGTAACCGTTTTTTGATTAATTGTAAACTTTTTTTTATAAACCATTTACTGCTTTTGTTGGCAAAAAATCGATTAATTTCCTTCAAAGTGCGCTATTTTTTCAAAATTTGATAGCAAATTTCTAGGTAGTCTCATAGCTAATAACATATGAATTATATTTTTTTTTGTTTTTGTCTCAGGTCTTATATTTTACGAGAAAACCGTTCTTCCATGAAGCTATTTGAAAAAAAACACATTTTTCTAGATGGGTTGTATCGCTGCCATTTTGAGTTTGAGTTTGAGATCTTTTCTCGCTTTTGCGTTTTTTTTCCGAACCGTCATGAGGAAATTATAAATCGGCCGATATTTCGACGTTTGATGTCACAATCGGTCTGTCGTGAGGTTACAAACTCATCCGGTCACTTTCACCTCGTTGACCAATATATTACTATATATGTAGGTGCCGCTGCACCGCAGCGCCATCAATTCGACACATTTTCATTGTCGTTTTCATTGCATTTCCGCTGAACCTCCTGGTATCTAGGCTCGATTAGCTGTCACATAAGATGAACATTTTTATTTTCTCAACCTTAATTCATTTTATAAATAAATTTCGTGTAGCTGTAGTAGTGCCTTGAGATGTTTCTACATTCAAGTCGTGGTGCAATAACCCACCTAATTATGAAAAAAAAACCTTAAAAATACCGTAAAAATTTATATCCGATGTAAATATAAATTCCATTCAAATGTGGTCAGGTGGCCGAAATTGTAGTGTGTAAAGTACGTAGAAAATGTCAGCGACTGGGACATGTGAGTGTAAATTGTAACCTCACATACCACTGCGTCAAGTGTAGTGCTTCACACGAAAACGGACAACGCACTTTAAATAACTCATCAGATAAATAGCTCCACGGCTGTGCAAATTGCAATAATACACCCAAAAGTTGCATCGGAAATATCCTTTGCATAAGGTATGGTACCATCCACAGCGGCAGTAGTAACACAGAGATTCGCTACGCAGTAGCGAGTGTCATCCGCAGCATCACAAGACTCGCGCGTGTTCTCGTTTTGCAAATTGCAATAACCTAGATCATCCAGTCAACTATAAGTGATGCCTATACTACAAGTTCATATAGAAACGCTCATAAATTGACAGACATTAAACAACGACCACTCATTGAAAGAATTGAAGTGATACACCCGAAAGTCACATCGGAAATTTCTTTTGCATAAGCTGTAGCATCACCCGCAGCATCACGAGACTCACTGCTACCATGAGCCATCATTTTACATTTTACATTTATTAAAATAATATCAAGACTTAAAGATGCTGATAACAACACACCAAAGTCTACAATCTAACTACCACTGAGATGCGTTTGTTTGTTGACTGACTTAATTTTAACTGGTTAACTGGCTTAATTTACTGCATAATGTCAAAAAACTGTATGGCACCGCGCGAAGTACTGCTGTCGTATCTTACCTCGTAATGTTTTTTTATAACTGAATTTTTTTTTAATTGAAATTATTTGTTACGCCCTTTATAGATAAATTAGTTTGATTATTGATTACATTTGTTATAACAATCATAATAACGCAAATAAGAATAGCAATAATTCCTGAAGGCTATTAACGTTAATTTGTTTATTGATGGTTGATGGTTTTTTGTAACTATCCAAAAATGCATTATAAAAATTATTTACAAAGTCATAATACATTTGTCGTAACTAACCAAAAATCTTTGTAAAAATTGTCATACCAATTATTGCATTAAACGGGGATTCTGCGATATCTGGGGCGCCAAATTTTGACCACGTAACATTGTAGTTTTGGCCAATAGAAACACTTTTTCAAGAGTAAAAAAATCGATTTTTGATCATTAAAAAATCGAGCAATTATAAAAGTCGATTTTCGCATGTGCCGGTATGCGCATGTTTGCGTGTGTGTGTGCATAAGTGAGTGTAGGTGTGCTCGTGTATGGTGACAGGACAATGTGTCCTTCGGTTGGGGGGGGGGGGGCAACCCCTGGATGGGGTGGAGGCAGCAGAGCCCAGGTACACTAAACGTAGTTTTTAAATGATTTCCGAAATAAAATAAGATTATTTGAATTTATTGTTTGCTTACAACAAAAACCAATTATTAAATTTGATAATTATGATGAAAAAAAAACAACGACGCCGAAAAATGATCAAATAGTATATTACGTTACAAAGGAGGAAAGTGGGCTTCCTCCCATCGTCCATGAGCGTACGATATTTTTTTCAACCCATTCAAGTAATTTTTTTATTTTGATTGGCCGTATTGGTTTCGCCATTTTTTATTTTTGAATTTAAAGTTGGTTTTCGTAATCAGTGAGCCCAAAACTCCTCAAATACTATATTTCATTCCAATCAAGTTATTTTCTAGTATTTTGGTCCACCACATTGGATCCGGCATTTTGGATTTCCCAATGTTGACTTCTAATTCGTAATCAGCGACCTCAAAAACCCTCAAATACGAAATTTCATCTTGATTAACTTATTTTTTGCATTTTGGTTGGCCATATTGGATCCTCTATTTTGAATTTCTGAATGTTGAGCTCCGATTCATAATCAGCGACATATAAACTTTGCTGGTTGCAGACTATTTGCGTGACCCAGAATACACCACATGGAGGTTGGCATCTCGGTATTCCTTGGCCCTGACAAGGGCCGTCGGACTGTTTTTGTAGGTGAATGTGTGCGTGCGTGTCGGTGTGCGTACCTGTCGGTGTTTTTTTTTAAGAGGGGGGAAATGCTTTATGCACCGTAGGCTGCATGCAACCCGTGTGTTGGACTCGCGCAATTGCTCTACCAACTAAAACCCTGAACCTCTTTTTCACTGACCTATTCGACTCCCGCGGGACCGCCGCCAAGCATTACTTCGCGAGAGTGATCACAGCCGTAGCTCTTCCTCCGATGGTGTCGACTGGCTTTCTTCCTCTTTTTCAAGCATCAGCGGCTATCGTCGCTGTCTCGCTTCTTCTCTTCTTTTCTTCTTGGCGCGGTTTCTTCAGCACCGCCGTAGCGAAACTACTAATCGCTGCCCAGTTCTCTTCTGTTTTCATCATGAGTCCCACCAAGGTCTCTAGAGTTGGTGCTTCCACTAGTACCTCCTCCAGTTCCTCTCTTTCTTCTTGGTATCGTGGGCACTGGAAGAATGGGTGTTCAGCATCCTCTGGTACTCCACATCCACTTGGACAGTCCGCAAACTCATCGTGACCAAACCTATGCAGGTATGCTCTGAAGCAGCCGTGGCCTGTTAGCATCTGCGTCAGGTAGTAGTTGACCTTCCCGTGTTTGCGGTTCAGCCAACCATCTATCTGGGGAATTAGGCGGTACGTCCATCTCCCTTTCACGGATGCATCCCACTTCTGCTGCCAGCGTTGTAGGCTGCGTTTCCCGATTTCAGCTCTGTGCTCATCTTGAAGTCCTGACCGTGACCTCCTCTGGTGGTATAGGGATTTTTTCCCTTCGGCCAGGACCTCTATAGGTGGCATTCCAGAGAGTACGCACACTGCATCTTCCGATACTGTGCGGAAGGCACAGGAAACCCTTAACTCGCTGAGCCGGTAGACCGCTGCCGTCTTACATCGGTACTTCTCGGTAGTCAATGCATTGCCCCAAATGACAATACCATAGGTTAGGACCGAAGTGACCACTGATGCCAGTAGCTTCCTTCTCGCCTGCCTCGGCCCGCCTATGTTTGGTTAGAGCGGCGACTATTAGTCGCGCTAACGCCGCTCTAACCTTTCCCGCCTTGCCAACGACGTACTCTACGTGCTCCTTGAAGCTGAGTCGTGCGTCGATTATCAGACCCAGGTATTTTATACTGGGTTGTGACGTAATTGTGTGATGTCCCACAGTCAGCTCTATCGTCTCTATCTTCTTCCTGCTGGTGATCAGCACAGCCTCTGTCTTGTGCTCAGCTAGTTTCAAGCCAGCTGTACCCATCCAGTGCTGGATCTGGGTGTATGTGTCTTCGAACATCCTGTTAGCTTCTTCCAGGTATTTCGCAACGATAACCACTGCGGCGTCATCGGCAAAGGCGACTATATCTACTCCTTGTGGCGGTGTTAGTTTCAACAAGCCGTCGTACATTATGTTCCACAGAAGTGGACCGAGCACCGAGCCTTGAGGTACGCCCCCAGTGATTTTGCACTCTTGTGATCCATCTTCTGTGTCATACTTCAGGAACCTGTTGTCAAGGTAGCTTCCTATTATCCTTTTCAGGTAGGATGGCACGTTCAGCTTATCCAGTGCAGAGCAGATGTTACTCCACCTGGCTGAATTAAAAGCGTTTTTGATATCGAGGGCGACCACGAGGCAATACTTCTTTGCCCCCCCTTTCCATCTTGTGCCGGAGATTGCTTGGCTCGCTATGGTGACCACGTGGCTTATCGCGTCTAGCGTCGATCTGGACTTACGGAAGCCGTACTGATTGACTGCCAGGGAGTTCCCGATAGCGGCTTCTACCCGATTGTGGACAATTCTCTCCAGGATTTTTCCTGCGGTGTCCAACATGCATAACGGACGATATGACGATAGATCGTCCGGCGGTTTTTTGCTCTTTGGCAAGAGAACACGTCGCTGCCATTTCCATGGATCAGGGAATGTTCCTTCCCTGAGGCATGCATTGTACATTTCTATGAACAATGCGGGAGCTTTTTTGACGGCTGCTTTAAGAGCGATGTTCGGGATGCCATCCATTCCTGGTGCCTTCTTATTGCACACCTTTCTGCACGATCGGAGCAGCTTCTCCTACGTAACAGGCGGGATAGGTTCAATGTTCTCAACTTCCACTTGATAGTTGAGTTCCTCTTGTTGGAGGAAGAGAGTTGACACTATCCTCCTGAGTTGGTCTGAGCAGGTAGGTTGTTGACTTGACTGCCCTTTTAGGCAGGTCATGACTACCTTGTAAGGCCTGCCCCAGGGATCACCTTCGACTTCACCGAGTAGCTCGATCCAGCTTTGCCTTTTGCTCCGCTTGATTGCCTTAGCCAGCGCAGTCAGTGTCGCCTTGTGCTTTGCCTCCAGTGCTTGGTGCGAAATCTTGACCCTGGCTCGTTGGGCTAGCCTCCTCGTTCGGTTGCTTTCGCGTGGTAGCCCGGCAATCGTATCGTTCCACCAATAAATAGGGGGGTGATGCTTTCCTTCCGTCTTCTCGGCATCGTAGCATCACAGGCCCTTGCTACCCTCTTCATCAGTTCTTGGGCTTTAGTCTATGCGTTTTGGTTGTCGGTTTCCATTTCACTGCCGTCCAAGGCCTCACGAAACACGTCTATGTCGAACATGTTTGTTTTCCAGCCGAGGACCTTGGAACCACCTAACGTCCGCCGCTTGCACTGCTGCCTCGACGCTTCCCATGTGATGGCGCGATGGTCACTATGTGTATAGATTCCCGATACCTGCCAGCGTGTACCGCCGTTAGCGAGTCAGCCACTGACGAAGGTGAGGTCTCCCACCGAGGAGGCATCTCCCTTGCAGTACGTTGATACCTTGCCATCGTTGAGCAGAACTAGGTTCAGTACGGACAGTGCTTCCAAAAGTGCCTGACCTCTTTTATCCGTCTTTTTGCTGCCCCAGTCCAGTGCCCAGGCATTGAAGTCGCCCGCAATCGCATGTGGAGTCCGATCCCTGACGTCTTTTACCAGCCGGTCCAGACTTTTTTCAAAGTTCTCCAGTGTCATGCTCGGTGGCATGTAGCAGCTAAAGATGTGAGCGCCATTTATTTTTGCCCTAACAAAGCCGTCTTCCAGTCTCTTTGAGATGTCCTGGAATGGGTACTCGCCGCAGGCCCAGATAGCGGCTTTGCCCGCTTTATCCGCTACCCAGGAATGATGGTCGAGTTTTTTGTATGGCTCCGAGATGATCGCCACGTCAGCCTTGTGCTGCCGCACAGTCTGCATGAGCAGATCCTGTGCCGCTTCACAGTGATTAAGGGACAACACCACTGTGACGGCTTCAAAAAATCGATTTTTTGAAAACCATTTAGAAAAATCTAAAATACATTTAAGATTAAGATGCCGTTGGACTCAGGTCGAAAAAATAATTATTTTCGGAGATATTGAATATTTTGTGGAGCGGTGCAGCGCTCCGTGACGCTCGGGGTCCCGCGCAGCTGCGCGCCTCAGGGTCAGCAGGTATACCGGGATATATAAATTTGAGCAGAGACGATTTGCTGCAGCGTTGTTTGGGCGGCTTCACGCAAAACAACAACGAAAGCTACAACAAATCAGTTTGGGCAATAGCCCCCAAGTGTCAGTCCGGCAGCAAAAAAATCGTCGATATTGCAGCTGATATCGCGGTATTATTATTCAATGATGGCCTGAGAAGCCTCATGAAAGTTTTGAAGACGTTGGGGATAACTATCGTCCCAAATTGTTTCAATTTTTGCATTGAAACCGACGCAGCGCGGATCGAGCTGGCGGAGCGCTCGCTCACAGACGCTGCAAAAGAGGCAAGAAGAGCCTCTACAAGTTCGAGAAAAGATGCTAGGGACAATGATTTGCTTCTTGAAATCCAGCTATATGGTGCCGGCATCGCTGATTAAAGGTAAAATTTTTTTTTCCCAATTTCTCGCATAAATTAACAAACCTAAAACTTTGAACGCGTTTTTCTCAAAACCACTTTTTTGAGTGCGGCACGCAGCAGAACTCGAGCAATTTTTATCCGATCGACTTCAAATTTGGACTGCATCAATAAAACTACATTATCTAAAGAAGTACATAGGATTTTTTTCGATATCTCAATAATAAAAAAAGTTATAGCCTATTTTCGACGAGAAATTTGCTCGAAAATCGTCCTTTAATTTCAAAAGCGTGCCTATTTTTTAAAAATCAATATTTTTTCAAATCGCTATGTACTTCTCTTCAAAATATCATATTATTAACGAAAACACTCGGTATTTTTTTTTTCAGATCGACTTTGAAGAGAGTTCTGCTGCGTGCCGCGAACCACTGCAGAGGCAACAGTACCTGACGCGGGAGCTTCCCCAGCGTCACCATGGGGCGTGAAAAATTTGAAAATTTTTTTTATGTATCTTCAATAAACAACGAACAAAACAAAAAAAAATTTCGAATATCTCTTTTTTTCCCCACAAAAAAAAATTCTTGAAAAATGGCAAAAAAACAGGGGGTCACAGTGGTGTTGTGCCTTAAGATTCACTTGCAATACTCTCATTCTCGCTTACAGAAGAGCGTCTGGTAGGCCTTCTTATATGCTTGGCATTTGAAGCTTCCTGTCGCATGCTTGCAAACATCATCATCCTCTTTGCCGCTACACAGAGCACAGTGGGGCTCTTCAGCGCACTTTTCGGCCTTGTGACCTTCGCCGCCGCATTTGATGCAGCACTTCGATCTGTCCACCGTGCTTTTGCAACTGCTAGACAGATGCCCATAGTGCCAGCACTTGAAGCACTTAGTTGGCTTCACCATCCCTCGGATTCGACAGACTGCCCAGCCAACTCGAACTTTCCCTATATTGGTAGCCTTTTTCGCGACTGAGGCAGGTAATGCCACCGTCGCTGTTAGGGTGCCACTGTACGCCTTCCGGGTAGATTTGACAGCTTCAGTTTCCACCAAGGCATTCTCGCCTAGAACGTCCTGGAGGGCTTCGCAGATCTCCTGCTTCGTCGTGACTTCGGCCAGGTCTTTGATTTCGATCGTAGTGAGCTGCACCCTGCTTCTTATTGCCACGTCTTCGCCGAGGGCCGTCTCGATAGCCATAGAAAACTCGGCGGTTTTGTCTTGGCTTGCTTTATCGAAAACGAGGATGATGTCACCCCCCATCGTTCGACGTATTTTAGAGACACTTTGTCGCACCTGCTTCAATTTTTCGTCCTTCTTCATCTTAGATAGGATCTCAGCGTAGCTGAGATCTCCTTTCCACTTGATGATAAATGCATTAGGGAGTCCAGGCTCCTTGCGCTGCTTCCTTCACGGTTTCCGTTGCACTTGCTTCCAGTCAGCACTGGCAGCATTCTTGGTCAAGTTCCCGTTTTCTTTGGGAGGTTCCGGTGGTGGCTCCTCTCTTATTTTCTTCTTCCTCTTGGGCTTGCGGACTTCTGTCGGAGGTGGAGTGCACTTCTTCTTCTCCGCGTTTTCCGGACGTTGTCCGGTTTGTGACGTGGTCACCACATAGGCGAAGGTTTTCGTTGTCGTCTGTGTCGAGGCAGCGTTCGTTGGTGCCGGTGCTATGCCCGCCACCGTCTTGTCTGCTTCTTCTTCCAACCTGAGCACCCGTTTGTACGAAGTGCTCATGGAGCTGGCGAGCTTTCGGATTTCGCCGTGGACGTTCGACTTGCTCTTGATGAAATCCAGGAGGCTAGTGATTTGGCTACCTAGCATGTAGATCTCTTCTCTCCACTTCTCTTCATTTCCTTCACTCCTTCACACACACACACGCGCGCGCGCGCGCGCGCGTGTGTGTGTGTGAGTGTGTGTGCGCGCGCGCGTGTGTGTGTGGGTGTGTGTATAGAGATCAGGATCCGCGACGCGTCACTTCCGCAGTATTTTGTGACTCCAGTCCCTCTGTTATGTGTGTTTGTGTGTGCCCACGCGTGTGGGCATGATGTGACGTGTATGTCTGTATGCGTATAGAGATCAGGATCCGCGGTTCGTCACTTCCGCAGTATTTTGTGACACCAGTCCCTCTTTGATGTGTGCATGTGCGTGCATGCGTGTGTTAGTGTGGTTGTATGTGGCTTAAAATACATTAGCCGCTGCGTACTCATCGTCCGATGATTCGCTCGACAAATTGGCAAATTCATCGTCGATCGTCTCGATTCTCGGGCGTTTGGTGGGAATTATATTTTCAAGATTCTCGGACTCTACATTTGGAGGGTCGATATCCCGAAGCTCTAATCCTCCCTGCCTTTCTCCGTTGACGATCCGTGGATGTACCTGTTTGATATCCAGCAAAAACTGCATGATTTGAGAGCCGTAGCCATGTTTGTATTTTTTTTCCAGACATTGCTATCGCTAATAGTGCAGTGCCATGTACTGGTGGAGTAGCTTCGGAGTTCTACGGCACAAAATGACACGTTTCAACAGTTTATTTTGATTCTCCAAGTCGTTGATGGTATCAGTCGGGTCTTCTTTGCTCACGTACTCACCGATGCTGTGATTCGTCTCGAGATGGTTGGTGTGTTCACCAAACATTTGTTCCACTCCGACGTAATGCTTGGCACTATGGGTGCAAAGTCGACTTGTGTCCTTAGCAACGTACTTGCTAATATATAGCCACAAGTCGGCTATGCTTTTCGAATTGGCCTTTGAAAATAGACCAATTTTGTCCTTACAGTATAGTCCCAAGACGGTGGTGGTCATTTGTTCGGGGACGCGACCGCGATTGTATTTCCGTTGGGTGAGAAACGTCTCGTCTATTTGAAACATTTTCCTTACCTGCGACGATAGCGTATTCGTGCGATACTACGACCGCTATTTCTCGGAAGTAGCTAAAGTAGTCGATGACAGTCGACAGTTCAACTCTTCGGCGTCGTTCCGCCTGCGTCACGCACACAGTTCGGAAAACACGTCGGAGACCTTCATTTATTTGCGAAGCTGATGATAATCGCCAAAGCTTCATGAATATCGATGTGACAAGCCATCCCATCGAAGAAAGTACCAGGGCTCTCTCTCTCATCTCCTCACCTCTCCACACTCATACTAATTTGGCCTCCTTTTTGTTCCCGATGTTCATCGGTAGACTGCAGCACTCTGGGGGTGTTGATAGTTTTGACGGAATAAGCTCAAATTCCTTCAAGAATTTTATTGCCGCTTCATTCGACACGATGAGCGGATAATAAGAAATATATAATACAAAATTTCGTCGGCTTGGATGCAATATTGGGTGCTCCGAAGCCATGTTAACGAAGCCAAAGATTTTGTCCTGAGAAGACGGAAGCAATGAACATACGAAAGATCACAAACAAAGCCGAGTCAGCGAACGCTCGTGACCAACTCCGAATCGAGGGTTGCGCCTCTCGTGGAAAAAGTAGACATCAATTCATGTCACGTGTACACGGTCTTACATACAGGTCTTGCAACAAAGCTGAATTTTCGTGGTGGAGGTAGGCACGGTTCTCATTTCCGCTTTTAGATTCATTGAGCGCCGCTACGCGTCGCCACTAACATCGAACGTCGAACGAAACAAAAAATCGCTCCATGCTATTCCAGGACTGAAAGAGTCTCAGTACGTGTGTGACAAACATTTCGAAGAACGATGCATTGTGAGACATTGGAGAAAAAAGCATGTAAATGGTCTTATTATCGCTTTTTGTTGGTTTCGTATATTATGCAGTTTACACGACAGTACGGTACATTAAGTTAGGGCAAACGGCGCATGCGCTGCGGTCAGGATAGAAAAGGACAGAAGAGCTACTTCTCTCTTCGTCGCACCACTACCGCCGTTGTCAGACCTGTAGGTAAGACCATGAGCGGAACTTTCATTGTGTTACATCCTAGCGAATGTGCCTTCTCTCGGTTATTCCCAATATCCTCATTTGCCGTCATAAGCGTATTAAATGTATAAATCTAAGAATAAGACGCGTAACAACATTAAACGGAACTTGCGTACGTTCCGCGAGCATATTTTTCATTTATTTTATTCAGTCGGTTCGCCTCGTGTTATAACCTCGCATTTCTTCAAGGCGTAAATATCGAACTCCCAGAAGGAAATACGAGGCACCACTCGAACGATACGAGAAGACTTTGCATCCAGCCTAAATAAGTCCCGACCGATAATTATTTAACATGATGCCGGCAGGAATCGAGAACTCAACAACGCTCGATCTCTTCACGCACCCAATATAATCTTTTGATATCGAACTCTATATCCCATGCGCTTTTTCGCCGAAACACAGGACAAAGGTCCCCAGCCTTCGACACGTGCGATTCTATATAAGGAATGATCGAGATCCATTCTGCGAATCATGAATATCGCGACCAATCACGCTAAACCTTAAAGTTCTTTCTCCCACAATTCATCCCCACTTAATTTTCTCGTCAAGAAAGACTTCCTTCCTGAAGTCAGTCTCCCAACAGTTTCCATCGCATTCAGATTAAGTCTCCCAACAATTGCCATCGCGTTCAGATCAAGTCTCCCAACAATTGCCATCGCGTTCAGATCAAGTCTCCCAACAGTTTCCATCGCGCTCAGATCAAGTCTCCCAACAATTGCCATCGCGTTCAGATCAAGTCTTCCAACAATTTCCATCGCGTGCAGATCTCAGTCTTGCAAAATCATCTTCGCTTCTTAATCTTGTTCTGACAGAATTCGAAGTGCAGTACCGATCTCATAGAGCTTTGAATATTATACATCTTCGGGTTTTGACCGAAGTGTCGTATAAACGTTTAGACGACTCTCGCGGCCTCGAGTCTATAAAATAGTTCAAGTGCTGTTTACCACGCGTATATACATAAACACTCTCAGCGCCCCAAGAGTCTGGTGCTGGTGACCGCTTTCCGAACGCTAAGCGTGGCGTCCATCAACGAGACCCTTATCTGCGAGCGACAACCGATATTCTTGCGAGCGAGCGTACCTACACACCGATACACTCACGAACACAGCGACCAATGTAAGCAACCAAATTTCATTTTATGTTAATCCGATTGTTCCCCCGACTTCATAGTTATTTTCATTGTCATTTTGTCTGTATAAGTAACCTTATTCATCCGATCACTTATTTGTAATAAACCTTTAGTTTAGTTTGTACAAATTTGTCGGATTATTTCTCGATACCAAATCACTGCATGATTTCCTAATTTCAACTCATTCCAAGCACTACCCCTTTTTACCCTCATCCCGTGCTATTGCGCTTGTCGTAGGCAAAAAAGGAGGGAATCAAAAAAATATATGCCCACGTCCCTTCAGGACGTGACATTAATTTTTGGGGGCTCGTCCGGGATCTTAAAAAGGGAATGTGCCGATTGATTCAATGTCCGGGGACGAATCAACAGCTAGTTCATTGAATTTAAATATCACTGACGACTTAGGTGAATCATCGGGTTATTCTTTGAGGAGTTCTGACGCTCAATTGCTACCCGGTCTCGAACCTAAGAAACGACCAGTAAAAAAATTAGAATTACCCCAAAAAGTCGATAACGAAAACACAACAGACATGGCGCTAGGTACAAATCAGTCACTCGCTTACGTATCTTTAAGGGAAGCTATCGAAATGGTCCCGGATTTTGACGGGAAAGGTAGCTCCTTCTCAGATTTTGTAGCCGGATGCGAAGACGCATTGGCGTCGCTTCCGCCCGGATCCGAAGCACGGTTTGTGAGAGTCATTCGAAACAAACTAAAGGGTCAGGCTAAGAAGGTCATTCGGTCGTCCACGTTCGAAACAGTAGAATCTCTTCTGCAATTCTTAAAGAAACTATATGCTCCAAACAAAACTGAGGTGCAACTGTTGGGAGAACTCAGTCACATTTTTCAAGGAAGCGGTGAAACCGTGATAGATTTTTCCACTGCAATTAGGGATAAAGCTAGGGAAATACTCGACGCTCAACCAACATCCCAAAACGGCACGGAAAGTGCCGCTCACAGAAAAACATTAGACGGCTATTTCCTCTCCTGTTTCAAACGCGGGCTAAGACTGGAGATAGAACAGCGTCTCCCTCGGTGCGACGATATCTCGACCGCTATAGATCATGCGATCGAAATCGAACGCGACCTCGAAGCCCGTAAGGAACTTTTCTCGTCCTCTATTAGACCTGTTCCGAACAAATCGGTAAAAACCTGTAGCATCTGTAAAAAGGACGATCATTCGAGCGAAGCTTGCCGACTTGCGGCAATCACATGCCAAAAATGCAACAGTAAAGGTCACAAAGCCGAACAATGTGGAAAAAATCAAATTGCTCAAAAATCGGTCACGTGTCAAATTTGCGATAAACCCGGTCACATCGCGAAAAATTGCTACGTTAACCAAAAATCTTTCAATTCTTCTGGCAATCAATCACACCGCTCGCTCGGTCCTCAATGCCCACTCTGTCATAAGCAGGGACATACCGCGGACCGATGTTTTAAATTTCGAAACAATCCCCCGAATTCTAATCCGCCAACCTGTCGGTATTGCAAAAAGGTCGGGCACACTATCGAAAACTGTCGTGCTCGCGATTATAATAATTCTCGTAATCAGTCGGGAAACGGGCCGAGTGCCCCTCGGACAGACGCGCCGAGCGGGCCGCCCACTCAAACGCGTCAAGCGAACGCCGTCTCTCTCGGGGAGCCGAACGTAACTATCCGACCTACGCAATAAAGTCGGAAAATTTCAACACATTGCCCTCGGTGTGTATCGGAGTACTACCGGAAAAAGGGGCAATTTCAATGCTGTTAGATAGCGGTGCCATCCCCAATTTGATAAAGAAAGCCTATACAAAAAATATGGTAGACATCAACGAAGAAGATGTCATTAAATTAACAGGCATATCCGAATTACCGGTCTTTGGACTAGGGAGCGTGCTACTTCGCGTATTCGACTCCGAATCGCTATTTCACATTATACCCGATAATGTGCCGCTTCCCTACCCCGGTCTGCTGGGGTCCACATATTTTTATGAAACAAAGTCCAATATCAATTACCGCACGAAATGTCTCGAGTGTGGGGATAAATCATGGCCTTTCGAAAAAAGAACCGAACCCGACGAGGTGATAGAAATCCCCGCGCGTTCGGAAACTCCCTTCTTCGTGAAGGTAAAAGACAGCGTAATAAAAGAGGGATACCTCTCGCCTTTGAAATACCGTCAAGGTGTATACGCCGGCGATTGCCTGGTGACAAACATCGACGGAAAGGCTCATTTGAAGGTGTATAATACCACAAATGACGCTGTCAAACTGATCGTTCCAGTTGTGGAGCTGCAGGAATTCGACGCTATCGAAGACCTGTCAGAAAATACTCCCAGTTCAGACTGTACGACAGTTTCAAATTCTCGTTCAATCCCTCGTGACCCTCCTAATTCAGGCGTAAATTGCACGACAATTGCGCCGATCCAGAGCCCGAAAGTGGCCAATTCCAAAATTTCGACGACAAATGTCGAATCAAATAACAAATCTTGTAGCGAGGAAAGAACGAGAATCAACATCAATCAAAATAAAAATTTCAGTCAAATTCGGGGCCAAAAATCAAAAGCAGACAAAAATAAAAACGCGAAAAACTCAAAAATGAAATCCGTCGAAAATAAAAGTCAAAAATCGAGTCAAAACGTGATCTGCGTTCCTGCCTCTGAATCAACATCGCATATAAAGAAAAATAATTCAGAGCGCTCAAAAATAATAAAAAGTCTCTTGCGACTCGACCACCTTCCAAAAATCGAATTAAAACATGTCGAAAAAATAATCGAACAATATTCAGACAGATTCCATATAAAGGGCGAACCTCTAGAAGCTACACATGTGCTTCGACATAAGATTCCAACGGTCGACGACCTGCCGATAAACACTAAACAGTGTCGGTTCCCCCAAGCGCTCAAGGGCGAAGTCCAGCGTCAAGTGGGCGAGCTACTAGAAACAAGAGTCATAAGCCACTCGGAATCTCCAAACAACAGTCCCGTCTGGATAGTCCCGAAAAAACCAGACTCCAACGGTAACAAACGTTGGCGAATGGTAACTGACTTTCGTGCTTTGAACGAAAAAACAATCGGTGACTCATATCCGCTACCCAACATCACAGATATTCTGGATCAATTGGGACGCGCGAATTATTTTTCAGTGTTCGATTTAGCATCCGGTTTCCACCAGATCGAAATGAGTCATGAAGATAAATCGAAAACCGCTTTCTCTACCCCACATGGGCACTACGAATTTTCCAGAATGCCATTCGGGCTTAAAAATGCCCCGGCAACCTTCCAGCGCTTAATGGATATCGTATTGAGTGGACTCCAAGGAGTATCCCTCTTTGTTTATCTCGACGATATCGTAGTGTATGCCAGGGACCTAGAGGAGCACGGTAAAAAGATTCACGAACTGATGGAACGATTGCGCAAAGCCAATCTCCAACTCCAACCGGATAAATAAGAATTTCTTCGACCAGAAGTCAGGTACCTAGGGCACATAATCGGTAAAGACGGACTTAAACCAGACCCGAGCAAACTCTCAGCCGTCAAAGATTTTCCTGTACCCAAAAATGTCAAAAATATTCGCCAATTTTTGGGCTTAACCGGTTACTATCGTAGGTTTATCAAAGACTTCTCCAAAATCGCGAAACCGCTAACTCGCCTCTTAGAGGACAAGGTCGACTTCAAATGGACTAACGAAGAGCAAAAAGCTTTCGATGTCCTAAGGGATAAATTATGCGAAGCTCCTATTCTCCAATACCCCGATTTCGAAAAACCGTTTATTATAACAACGGATGCTTCTGGCTACGCCTTAGGCGGAGTCTTATCACAAGGAGAAATAGGAAAAGATAAACCGATAGCTTATACGTCGTGCGTACTGCGAGGAGCGTCCCTTCGGTATGACACGTACGAAAAGGAAGCAATGGCAATCATTCATAGCGTAAAAGCCTTCCGACCGTACATCTATGGTAGGAAATTCACGCTTGTAACGGATCACAAACCTTTGGTTTGGTTCAAGACCGCCAAAGACGCGAACGCACGCGTTCTCAAATGGCGACTCAAGCTGTCCGAATACGATTACGATGTCGTATACAAACCGGGCACATTAAATTCAAACGCTGACGCATTGTCGCGTAATCCAATCGAACAACCCGAAGAATCCAAAATAGCCGCCCATTGCGATCACAAAGTAATAAAAAAATTCAAAAACGCGCCACAGGAGATAACTCGTTCAAAAACGAAATCCAGTAGTAGTGAAGAAGAAGGTGCTACTCCCATTCAAATCACGACACGGGCCGAAATCCATCCATTTCCGGAATCCGAAAAAATAAATGTAGTCACCCGTGCTCGGGCAAGGGAGACTGTACTATCCGATCCGGATACGATAATACAAGCAAACGAAATGCTCGATGACGTTAGCGTGTCAAGTGCCGATTCGCCTGCTCTCGAGAAGGCCGACGCACGCCCCGCGTCTCAACATCGTACGCGACGACCTCGCAAGGCCGTGAACTACGAGGAGAGTAGCGACGACGAGACGGAGGCCGAGGTAATAAGACCCGCACGCGTCACCCGACCTAAGAAGGCCGTCGGCCCAAAAACATTCAATGGCCCGAACCAGCGCAATGCACCTCCTATCTCTCACTCCAAAACCTCCACCGATTCCGATTCCGATAATTCGACAAATTCAGATTTCAGCTCTCTCAATTCAGAACTTTCTGAAGACGAGATCCCTCCAACGGAGGAAAGGAAAATTTCAGAACTTCAAATCGCTAATTGCATTACGACTAAGGAATTGTTCCATTTTCGGAACGATCACTTAGTCTATTTTGTCGATTCAGCTGGCAAACCATGTGACTCTGGAGCACAAAAGCTGTTAGAATTAAACAAGCTTCCCCTCTGGAAGAATTTGACGGTTGGCCAAGCTTACAGCAAAAAGATTGGAAAAAAATATCACATCGCCCTTGTTATCAAAGGCGAGTATTCGGAATCATTATCGTTCGTATCAGAGAACATTAAAGAAAGCGTAATGGAATTACGAGATCTTTGCGAAATCCTCAAACTTGAATCGTGGAGTATTTGCCAATCGAATCATGTCGAACACATTGTATGGAACGACATCATGAACATCATAAAAGAGTCCTTTAAGAATAGTCAAGTAAAGATAATAATTCGTCTGGGAACTCTACAGCACGTGCCAATCGAAAAACGAGATTCAATTTTTTATGAAATGCATAAGTCCCCAATCGGAGGACACAAGGGTGTTTCAAAAACGTACAATAGAATCAAGCGCGAATATTTCTGGGAAGATCTAAAGTCAGACATCCAAAGAAGAGTGCAGCAATGTTTAGAATGTCAATTGAAGAAATTGGTCCGAGTCAAAACCAAACAACCAATGATAATAACGGACACTCCCGGAACCGTTTTTGAGAAAATATCAATGGATATTGTTGGACCTATGCAACGCACGTCAAATCAAAATGAGTATATTCTCACGATCCAAGATCACCTCTCAAAATATTGTGTAGCAATTCCGCTTCCAAATGCACTGGCGACTACGGTCGCTGATGCATTCATAAAAAGATTCATTTGCGTTTTCGGTGCGCCAAAAGCGCTATTAACAGACCAAGGAAGCAATTTTTTGAGTGGTCTCATGAGGAGGGTCGCAAAACGTTTCCGAATTAAGCGATGTAGGACAACGGCGTTCCACCCGCAGTCCAATGGTGCCCTCGAAAGATCTCACCACGTATTAGCCGAATTTTTGAAGCAATACACAGATAAGGATAACGAGTGGGATCAATGGCTAGAATTGGCGATGCTCTCGTACAATACTAGCGTTCACGAAAGCACGAAGTACACTCCCTATGAGGTAGTCTTCGGCAAAGCTGCAAGAGTCCCATCAAGCGAACCGCTTCGGGAATCAGATCAGTTACCAACATATCGCGGTTATTTAATTGAATTGATCACACGTATAAACGGAATCCGAAACATCGCTTACGAAAATTTGGTCTCGTCCAAAAATCGTTCAAAAAAGTATTACGACAGAAACGCGAATCCAAAAAATTTCAAAGTAGGAGACTTCGTCTATCTAGAGAAGGGTCCTAAACCCGGTAAACTCGGAGATCAATACACCGGACCGCATAAGGTCTTAGAAAAATTTGCAAAGGGCAACGTAAAAATTCAATACAACAATAAAACGCGAGTAGTTCATGAAAATCGTCTGCGACATTCTCACATTAACGTTGAAGCCAAACCCAATAGGAAACCCAAGTCGACTTGAGTCGATGAATCCGATTTTAATCCTAATTAAATAAGTAATAATAATAATTATCCTGTTTTTCAGATGGCTGTTATCAATCATCGTCGTCTAACGATATCACCTTTGCACTTGCAACCAGAGAACTAGATCAAAATTTCTAGTTACAGTATTCAAAACTCGCCGAATTAACTGTTTCGCAATTCAACAAAAATTTGCAGTCGCGAACCTAGATATAATCACCTACATGAATTCGAAATTCATACACGTAGTTATTATATTACATTAGAAAATCATTATATTACGATATGCATACGCAACGGTGTAGCAAAGAGCGCCAAATGCTCCAAAACAATTTGTTATTAGCGGCCCAAGCCTCGGACGTATTGTATACAATATACACATTATTCATCGTATAACAAAACAAGAAAATCTGATCAGGTTAAAAGAATTTTACGATTAATTTCCTGTCACTCGTGGGAACGAAAAATATCTCCTTACTCCTCGAACTCCCATATAACCAATTACCAAAAGAAAAACTCAAACAACCTGCAATTCCTTACTTCCCCCATATTACCTTTTCGGAGACACTTGGTACAAGTTCATCCCTGATCTGGTCAAAGCCACACCACCTGCAATCACGAAATCGACGACGAAGTCTACTCGGCGATACATCAACCTAAGAACATCAGCATCCTGTACGATGTACTCCAAAGAAGATATCGACAACGTACGATATCGCGTAATGTTTCCCGTGGAGAAACCCGCTGTCGTAAACAACATGACACGGGGCATCAGTGGTGAGAACACTACCAATCCGGAGGACAAGTTGTTAAATCTCCTGGATAATAACCATCTATAACACCAAGCGGACTCCATCTGGAATCGCACTTGGAAAATTCATTCAATTCGCTACAGCAAGTGCTGGTTTCACCCGAATCTCACTCGTCGTGCGAGCGATCAAGGTCCTCGTAGATACGGCGATCCATGCATACAGCCTACACCCTGTGGACGGCTGATCAAGTTATCTCGTCGGTGCAGTATGGGACTCGGCTACGTACCTCCTGATGCACCTGGCTAAACAACCCAAGAAGAAAACGTCAACGGATGCAGTGACTGGTCAAGAACTTTATCAACTCGTGCCGGCCCCTCCAGCTGAACCAGAGGGCCAATATCAACGCTGCAACATATGATCTGTAGCCTGTCATCTCCGATCATCCAGAAAACAACCAATCCTTCAAACCTCGTTCCTTCTCTTAAATTCGCACGAGGAGATTTAAGATAATTCTGATCATGCTAATAATTGATTTTTTTGTCATCGTTCTTTTAACCTTGTCAAGTAAGAGATAGGGTAAAATAAGTAAATAAGCAACTATGCACGAGGAAAACCAAAAAGGAGAAAACTCGTACACATACTTTTAGCGCAAAATAAAAAATTTATATTCATATTTATAAAAAAAAAAAAAAACGGAGAAAAAAGAAGAACTTCCTCATACAAAGATCATATATACAATAATAATACACACATACTTTCCTTTTCTATATTCTACATAATACTCGAATCAAAAAATTGTATCTACCTATACCGCAACCACTCAAGAATAGGCTGATGACGATATTGAGATAACCTTCGGAAAATTCATAATAATTGAGCGGGACGCTCAATCTTAAACCGGGGAGGTGTTACATCCTAGCGAATGTGCCTTCTCTCGGTTATTCCCAATATCCTCATTTGCCGTCATAAGCGTATTAAATGTATAAATCTAAGAATAAGACGCGTAACAACATTAAACGGAACTTGCGTACGTTCCGCGAGCATATTTTTCATTTATTTTATTCAGTCGGTTCGCCTCGTGTTATAACCTCGCATTTCTTCAAGGCGTAAATATCGAACTCCCAGAAGGAAATACGAGGCACCACTCGAACGATACGAGAAGACTTTGCATCCAGCCTAAATAAGTCCCGACCGATAATTATTTAACATGATGCCGGCAGGAATCGAGAACTCAACAACGCTCGATCTCTTCACGCACCCCAATATAATCTTTTGATATGAGAAGTCACCATAGCCATAGTTTAACATAACACAAACCATGCGAATGCTTAGGTCTCAGATATCGAACTCTATATCCCATGCGCTTTTTCGCCGAAACACAGGACAAAGGTCCCCAGCCTTCGACACGTGCGATTCTATATAAGGAATGATCGAGATCCATTCTGCGAATCATGAATATCGCGACCAATCACGCTAAACCTTAAAGTTCTTTCTCCCACAATTCATCCCCACTTAATTTTCTCGTCAAGAAAGACTTCCTTCCTGAAGTCAGTCTCCCAACAGTTTCCATCGCATTCAGATCAAGTCTCCCAACAATTGCCATCGCGTTCAGATCAAGTCTCCCAACAATTGCCATCGCGTTCAGATCAAGTCTCCCAACAGTTTCCATCGCGCTCAGATCAAGTCTCCCAACAATTGCCATCGCGTTCAGATCAAGTCTTCCAACAATTTCCATCGCGTGCAGATCTCAGTCTTGCAAAATCATCTTCGCTTCTTAATCTTGTTCTGACAGAATTCGAAGTGCAGTACCGATCTCATAGAGCTTTGAATATTATACATCTTCGGGTTTTGACCGAAGTGTCGTATAAACGGTTAGACGACTCTCGCGGCCTCGAGTCTATAAAATAGTTCAAGTGCTGTTTACCACGCGTATATACATAAACACTCTCAGCGCCCCAAGAGTCTGGTGCTGGTGACCGCTTTCCGAACGCTAAGCGTGGCGTCCATCAACGAGACCCTTATCTGCGAGCGACAACCGATATTCTTGCGAGCGAGCGTACCTACACACCGATACACTCACGAACACAGCGACCAATGTAAGCAACCAAATTTCATTTTATGTTAATCCGATTGTTCCCCCGACTTCATAGTTATTTTCATTGTCATTTTGTCTGTATAAGTAACCTTATTCATCCGATCACTTATTTGTAATAAACCTTTAGTTTAGTTTGTACAAATTTGTCGGATTATTTCTCGATACCAAATCACTGCATGATTTCCTAATTTCAACTCATTCCAAGCACTACCCCTTTTTACCCTCATCCCGTGCTATTGCGCTTGTCGTAGGCAAAAAAGGAGGGAATCAAAAAAATATATGCCCACGTCCCTTCAGGACGTGACAATTGGATATCACTTATCGTCAATACAGTGACTGCATCAACCATCACCCGCGTAACATATTCACCACTGGGAAGAAATACAAGAGAGCTCAAAAACGCTTGAACCGTAATAAGTGCCGAAACCCCTGTCTACATTTTGCGGAAATATCGGGTTCAGGATTCGAATTGCGAGGACGAAGTAGCGTCCTAACCTGATCGCTGGTTCTCACGTCGATTTTCGCGTCCATTTACTCAACACCTTCATGAAAATTTATATTTTGAGTCAAAGAACAGAATTATAGAGAGAACAAATATTTTCGTGATGTCGGATTTTACATACGTTTCCAGAACACATGAGTCGTTTGCGTCCTCGACAGATTTTCACGGCTTGCCAGCTGAAGCTGAATTAACCGATTCCGGTGGACCCGGGACAGTGGAATAACGCTACCCCAAACTTTTTTACATAACAATATGTACGCCACGGGTTAACGGACCTTCACGGGATACCCCATTGATGAAATGCCGAGGATGCGAACGACCCATGAATCTTTTAAAATATTAATGAAAGGTGTATGCCGAATTTCAGATCGAATTTCTTTTTCCGCTTTTCGGAAGTTTATCTGATTGTAGTTTCGAAATTTATGTTTTAATAATAGCAATCTTTTCCCAAATATAGCATCTATGGATACAAATGGACATATTTCCAGACATGGGTAGGACTGAATAGTAAATGATTAAAAGAATCGTGTTTGTACGACGAAGAGATTCGACAATAAAAGAACCTCGTTCATGCTTCACCAATATTTTTTTATACTCCACGATCTTGCACATACGCTCTTCACATGGTTCCTGTGCCGAAGCTCGGCGCCAAAGGCGCTGCACTCGAGGGGTGTTGGTACGACAGAGATAACAATACTCACTCAATACTCGCGTTATAGCCTAACCCGTGATCAAAACAAAACTAGTCGTTTGTTAGTGTTTGTTATACAAAATCCAGCGTTTGTTAGACTTTATGTATTTAATTATACGAAAAACAAATTTCATGTCAAAGTTAGCCGCGGGAAAATAGTTTTCTAATGATTTCAAACTTCTCTTCGTAACCAATCGTTTGTTAGTCGTTTGTGAGTGATTGTTAGTCGATTTTTATCGTTTGTGAGAGCTTAATTTTTATTTTGTCGTTAAAAAACTTTTGATTCCCATAGCACGCTGTAAGCCACGTGAAGTTGGCAGCATTGCCACGACGGCTGAGCACGGCTTTGCCCGTGTGGCTCCTCAATTTCAGCAAAATGCTGATTATTTCAATCCTACTCGATTGTTAGTCGTTTGTTAGTGTTTTTTAGACAAAATCCAGCGTTTGTCAAACGTCCATAAGTTTGGTCCCAGTCCCGGATCCTAGCGCGACCCCCGCAGTGATGTTACGCGTCTTCGAACCTTCCTCCGTCTCGTACGAGATATGTTTGCCATTGGGCTAGTCCTTCAGTACCCGAAGAAGGTAGGGAGAGACCCGGCCTTCCAGCGCCCCCAAGATATCCTCCCACCTAGCCGAGCTGAAGGCGTTCCTCACGTCCAGTGTCACCAGTATAACTAGGAGCCTTGCCCGGCGGGAAGCTTCGTCCGTCTCCCTGACGGTCTCAGCTACCTCGCGGATCGCCCCTACCGTCGATCGCCCTTTGCGGATCCCGTCCTGGCTGCCTGCCAGACCCCTAGCAGCACTTATCGCGTCTGTCAGTCTCGGTCTAAGAAGGAGTTCGAAAACTTTGCCCGTCGTATGCAAGAGACTCTGAGGTCTGTAGGAAGATGGCATATCACCTTTTCTTTTACTAAGGAGGACCAATCTAGCCGTCTTCCAGCGCGTGCTGAACGTCCCTGTTATAAGTCATTCGTTATACATATCGAAGAGGATCCCGGGCTTCGGGCGAGCCATCAGCTGCAGGATCTCCCCGGGTATGCCGTCCGGTCCCGGTGCTTCCCCGTCTTCAGAGAGGTAGTAGCATTGGTAAGCTCTTCCTCGGTAAAAACGGGGTTGTCGAGTTCGTCGGCCGTGTCCGTCAACCCTCCCCTTGTCGCATGAGTCGGGAAGAGTCCATCAACGATCCGTCCGATGGGCATGGCATCTTTGAGTTCCGGTGGGCCTCGGGGCCCCAGTCTCTGAGTCACAATCTTGTAACTCAGGCCCCATGCGTCCCGGTCCACCTTCTCGCATAGCTGTCTCCAACAGCGCTTCTTGTTGTTCTTAATGGTAATCGTTAGCGTCCTCCATGCGGTTTTGGCTTGTACCTTCCCCGGGCTCGGTACATTCGCCGTTTCGCTTGTATGCAGAGTCTCCGCACCTGGGCGATCTCGTCCGTCCACCAGTACGTCGCTCGTCTGTTCTGTCGTATGCTTTTGCGTGGCATTGAAGCTTTGCATATGCGTTCCATCAGTTTTGTTGTCTCGTCCACAAGTCGTTCGGTTCTTCTCTGTCCTTTCAGTTCGTGCGGAACTGCCTCTTATGGTGGCACTGCTTCCACTAGCACCTTTGAGAACTTGTCGCTGTCCAGTTTGTGTAAATTCCACTGCGGGGGCCGTTTCGGCTCGTTATGTCGCGTCGCTGTAGGTCCCGACACCTCAAAGACAATGTATTGGTAGTCGCTGACCGTGTAGTCATCAATCACCGTCCATCGCTTCGTTAGTGGCAGGATACCATCCGAGATCATCGTCACGTCCGGTATCGAGGAGCCCACCCCCGGTATTATATTTGTCGGTACTCGTCCTGTGTTGGCCACTGTCAATTTCGGTGTTGCTGCCATTTCTAGCAGCAGTCGTCCGCGTCTCTCCATCTTGGGCATGCCCCACTCGAACGCTCTCGCATTGAGATTGCCCGCCACCGCCAAGTACCCGGACAGCTCCCTTAATGCATCCTGTAGCATGCCTATTTTTGTTTCAAACTCTCTAGCAGAGCAGTTCGGGGTCAAGTAGACACTGACGTACGTCAAAATGCCTACTCTCACCCGGACGAAATCGTCCCCCGCTCCGCTGTCGCGAACGCGCATCCCGTGATTTTTTACTCATATGCCAGACGTGCCCGCACCGTTTTGTAACCACGTCGGGTTCATCGTGTACCTGTACTGTTCGCTTAGTATGAGTACGCCAGTATTATCTTCCGTTACGAATTGAGGAATCTCTGTAGATCGCATCTGGGCATGTTGCCTTGTAACATGCCCATGTCGAGTCTTTGTCTTTCCCTACACTCCTCCAGTGCCCCCTGAAGACCGCACATGCCCCGGAACTCGATGCATGCACGGTACTCCCAGTCTCCGCCTCAATGCACAGGAAGCATGTCGGTTCCAGTCTACAATCCTTACCGACGAGGTCCACCTTGCCGCATTTCCAGCAGCTTTGCCTTCTGTCCGGTCCGTTGCACCTTGTCACTTCCGTCCTAGGTCTGACGCGGCAGTACACCCATCTTATCTTCAGCCGTCCGTTTTTGAGTAGGGCATTTATGGCACCCTCCTCCAGCTCGCACACAGCCATACATTGTCCCCGTTTATTGAACCCGAAGATATGCACCTTCGGGAGCCTCATGTCCTTTATCTCTAGTCAAAGTGATGGAAGCACTTCCTCTTTGTCAGTAACACAGTCCAGGTCCATTATGTGCAGTCAAACGTTGGAGGACGTGTCCCGTACCTGAGCGTCCGCTCTAAGGCTTGCCGAAGCTTGTCCTGGAAGTTTTGTCGGTCTCCCGCCCCGCCTTTGACGCGGAGCAGGCCACCTTTGTCATGCGATAGCCGCTGACCTGCACCTTTTCGGTAGCAGGGTCAACGGCTTTCATGCGTCGCAGTGTTTCAGCGTGTCTTGCCCCCACTGGGTCCGATGAGGACCACCCCAGCACCGGTTTTCCGGGCTGGGCAACTCCTATCCACTCCCGTCGCAGTCACAGTAGTCGGTGATTTTGTCACCCGTCTGTTCTGTCCAGTCGTCTGCCCTTTTTGTTTTCACACGATAGCTTGCCACGGGGTGGGCTTTGCGCCCTCCGTCGGCCGTTTAGCCGGCGTCAGGTCCGGGCTTGAGCCCGTAGTCTTTTACTTCCGTTTGGTTTGTGGCGTCATTTATTCATTTGCGCCACGGGACCTCAGCGGTCCCGAACACATGCATGCTGTCGCATTCGTGCCACACCTCGTTTGCCGCTTCCTTTCTTCCATTTTCACCAGGCATTCCCTGATGAACTGTAGCTGGGCCCTAATTTTTATGTCGGCCGTCTCCGCTACGCACGCGGTCGGCACTGTCTTTTGTCCCGGTCGTCCGTCCGTCAGTTCTCCTGTCTGTGTTTGTCGTTGTTGTTGTTGTTGTCGGGGTTGGGAGCCCCATTTCCCTAGATGCGTTTATCAAGTTTGCTTTTTGTTGTGCTCCGAGGTAGAGACCCCGCAAACCGCCCCCGTCGACATTTCCCCGCCACCGGTTGCCCCAGAGCGGACACCAGTGGCATCTTCAAGCTCCCCCCCCCTGCTGCCCGGCCCGATCCGGGCGCTACCGGGGACTACCACGATATGGAGATTATGCTCCGGCTAATAGGGCAGCTAGGTCCATCCGGCTGAGAGAACCCGAGCCCCTGTACTATTCAGCAGCCCAGGAACATCGAGCCTGGTTTTCACAAGGTACCCTCCGGCTGTCCGCGCCGAGACCGCCTGCCACGGAAGACGGCGGGGGAGTTCCCGTGCCGTCCCTCAATGTTGAGTGCGCGCGTTAATGTGTCCGACTTTCTGACATTTACCGGTTAATTTACTCGCATTCATCCGATAGCCATACAGGAGGTGCTCCAAACTTGAGCCCTCCAACATTCATACGCACACTCACTCCCATTCGCTTTTCGGTAGACCCCGTTTATAGGGGGACCCCGAGCATTCGCTATCTCAGGATAACCCGTTTATAGGGTCCCTGATCATCCGCATCACCAGTATGTTCTTCGGACGTCTTTGTGTGTTTGTGCGTTTTCTCCAGCCCCCTGACCATGAAGAATAGAGGTAAAGGAGCCCGAACGCTGTACTGTGGATGCGGGCTATGGAATCAGCGAAAATTTTTACGGAAATATCCGCTGGCGCTGCTGTACTCAGGATAGGATACGACAGAGATGGAATGAGAAAAGAGAGAGCGATAGAAGAGAATATTCAAAGCGCAGTTATGCACGCAAGACAGATGGAAAAAATATTAAATTTATTCGTTCGTCGATTAATTCTGTCATCGTGCATTTGTTAATTAAATTATATACATAGGCAATTATTATATACCCCATTGAGCGGAACTCGCATGAAGAATAGAGGTAAAGAGCCCGAACGCTGTACTGTGGACGCGGGCTATGGAATCAGCGAAAATTGTTACGGAAATATCCGCTGTCGCTGCTGTACTCGGGATAGGATACGACAGAGATGGAATGAGAAAAGAGAGAGCGTTAGAAGAAAATATTCAAAGCGCAGTTATGCACGCAAGACAGATGGAAAAATAATAAATTTATTCGACAGCTTTCCTTTTTTTTCTGCCCTCTTCCTCTCGACCCAACTCGACAAATCGCTCGGACCATTTTTTCCCACAATACCATACTCGAAAAGTGTTGCAATTATGTTTTTCTTTTTTTTGTTTTCAATGCATTTTCATCGAAATTAAATAATCGCCAATTGTTTTTGCATTGTTTCTTGTTATCAAAAAGTAGCAGCCCAGTGATGGGCGAAAAATATTTTTCTGGCACTTCAGTCTCGTGGAGTTATTGAACTTTTTTTCAGCTGTTGAATCAACAATTTATTCTCAATTCAATTGTTGTTGGTTTTTTTGAATTTTTTTTTCATTGGAGGCTTATCGCGTCTTGTCAAGGACGCGCTCACATGTCCCGTAAAACCCACACATACGTGAAATATTAAACGAAAAACGAATAATCCGCGAGTTCTCGCGTCGAGGGCGAAGATGCGCAGGTGCGATTTTGAGGATATCTCGAAGGCTGTCCACACGTTTTTTCTCTCCCTCTCCCTCCTCCCCCTCCTCTCATTCTTATTCCCTCAGCCTCTTTCGGGATCTCTTTGCAAGCCCGGAAATGAAATATTCGGGGTCCAGTCGTGCGGCCGAAAATTGTGCCAGCGTCAATCACGTCGGAGCCTAAAGTAGCTCATAGAACAATTCTGCTTTTTTTTCAAACGAAACCCAAGGAAATCGAGAAAAATGTCCGAATTTATAAATTGAAAGAATTTTTATATTGAGAGATAAAGTATTATCAATGAAAAATGAAGAATTAAATTAATGAAAAAATTGAAAGACATTTTCCCTTCATTTTCAATAAATACAACACTTACCTCCGTCGGAGTAAGAAAATCGTGACAGGTCGTAGGCACTTGATGTACGACAGCGTCGTTGCAAGTAGCTACGGATCCATGAGAAGGTCCGGCTAACTGGTCGCAGGGAACATTCTGTTCCGGTTGACCACCGTTTTCCTGTCGAAATAAAAAATAATTGATTATTATATTTATCTCAATGTAATAATGGACAATCTATGTCCAATTGTTCGAGGGGATAGCAAAGTACGATATCAACGAATTGACTCAAGTAATAAAGAGTAAAGACAACAGAGGAAATTGAAGAGGGGTAGCAGATAAGAATATTCCGCATATAAAAATTGAAGACCGCAAGAAAAAGATGAACTTTTGATAAATTATACTGCTGAACCGAGCTACAAACAATTAGCAAACACAGCTGCAGGTTAGCTGAGTTCATTCGAAGAAAAGAGGGTATTATAGAAAAGTCAAGCGGGGTAGGAAATGAATAGAGAAAAAAGAAAAAAAAGTTGAGAAGTGGCGGAGAAACTCATTCGGAAAGTCATGCCCCTGTAGCGCTGAATGTTTTTATGCATTTCACACCAAAAATTACTATAATTATTACAATCCTTACCTTGTTATGGACTGCGATGGGCATAGCATTAGCGATGAGGGTATGACGAAGATGAGGAATTACCTCGATCGTACCATCAGGCATTTTGATGCGGTCTTCTTTTATTATCGAGTCATTGGAAAAGTGAAGCTCGCACACGAAATCAGTGTGGGAGAGACACTCCCCGATGGCTCTGCTCCATCGTTGTACCATATTCTACAAGATACAGGAAAAAAACAAAGCGGGTTGAAATTTCATATACACGCTAAATCATTGAGCAAATTTTTTTTCCTATAGGCAATAAGTGGCATGCAATTACTTCAGATTTCGTCAACAAATTACGCGCTCTATGCAACATTTAACAAAAAGAAAACATTTTAACACGCGATTTACCTTTGGAACCTTGAAGACGGATAACTGTCGTACTCCTAAGCGCTTGCACTTTGCTCTGCTGGCGTCTCGCCCAGTTTGACACCCTGGGTACGAACAGTATTTCGCCATTGTGCACTGCAACAAGAAAAGAACCCAAAATAAAATTTGTAATTACATATTATGGCAATAATACGAATTCTAACCTCACTTTCATGCTCGAGAAATGTATTTAATCAACCGATGAATTACAATTATAATATAATACAGAAAATGGTTTCAAAATACCGTTTTCTTACCTGCTTTTATATAATGCGGGGCAATCACTCACTGCACTCCACAACACTGATTTTTACTGCAATTAAAAAATCCTTATTACAATTTCGCATTCACAGACGAACAGCCAAGAATGATATATAAATATTATAACCAAGAATTCTCCAGTTTATATATACGCTCACTTCATAGCGTCACCGATGCCATACTTCACATCCTTCCCTCTCGGCACTAGCGCTTGATGTGGCTGAATTTCGAACCACAACTTTTCGTCACTTTCAGGGTCCACGTTTGGGGTGCTTTTAGCATACGCGTTCGGGCTCCTTACCTCTATTCTTCATGCCCCTGACACAGCCGCCTAGACCTGGCTCACGGATTGCCCGTATTTTGTATTGCTGAATTGCGCCACATGTAGCGCCACTAGTCCTCTGGACGGATACTATATATATTGCAGCGCGGCGAGCAAATATATTGAGTGCGGTCGGTGCAAAAATTATAATTTTTATTTCACTAATTATTATCGTTAATTATATTACATGTTCAATAATTATGGAGTGGGAATTTATCATGAGTGGATCTTGACATGTATTTTAATTTTATTACTGCATGCACATGTAAATAAAAATGAGAAACGAACACAATTTTTTTCCATAAATATTTATATTTGTTGAAAATAAATATTTAAAAGTTGTATTTTTAAATATACATATATAAGTACTGAGTATAAATACATACTTGGAAATTATACAGCAAATATTCATACATTTTATCACACTTTTGCAATGCATTAAATTTTCAAAGCATTGTTCTCAATCCATTGTTTTGTCACGTAGTGCAAAATTTTGCAGTTTTTTTTATGCAGATTATTTTTTACCTGCTCAGCGTTCATGCGCGTACAGTAATGCTGCATTCTTGTCGTTAAAAATATTTGTATAATTTGGAAAAGAATATCCCGAGCATGCAGGCTGCATGGAAATGATAGTCCATTAAATGAATAGACGTCTTGTAAAACATCGTCAAATACATTTGCGGATTGACAATGTTTTTGGAATGATTGTTCCAAAAATGAAACAAATGTGTACAAGCGCGTATTCGGATGAACCCAAGTACCACGTTGTTGCCAGATACCAAGAATAGCTTCCGGAAGAACAACTCCGTATGTACCAGAGCCCATGAAAGCATTCTTGCATTGCAAACATCGCACGGTGTTAAAAAATCGTTTCGTTAAGTCTGCCGTATAGCAATACGTAACGCAATCAATGACTGAAGGCATGCTATAAGTATGCTCTGACATCGGCATAATCTCCTCAAGCTCCCAATCGTCACGCTGAATAATTTTCTCCAATTTCTCTTTTACTGATTTGGACGCATCTATAGAAATGTTTGGATTTCCATATATCGTTTTGAGATCAGCCAGAGTCAGCAAAGGCTCGGTAGATTGTCCAGAAATCACTGAACAATTGCCCGTCTTTGGAGGTTTCAAAACGCTATACGTGGATAGGATTTTGTGGATATTCAAAAACGTCGGGGTTGAAGGGTGATTATCGGAACCACTAGCTTGTCTGACAGTGCCAAAATACTTCTGTAGAAAAATAATCAAACACAAACACACATGCGTAGAATAAAAAGGAACGGTAGAAGAATAATAAGAATGGCCTAAACCGTAGAAATCACACAATTATATACGATTTAAATATTATGTACTTTTCGTGTAAACACCGCGGATTGGGGCATGCAAGTAAAATTGTCTATGCAGCATTATCTCACATAAGAAAAGGACAGATAAAATAATTGGAATTGTGTACCCCCGCACCTCTCGATTTTATAGTTCGTAATGTTCGCACGAAGAGCTTACAAGTAAAATTCGACACCTTAAGGTAGTTCACCTTAAGGAAGAAAAAAGTGTTCGCATTTTTCGTAATTATACAGCAAGTACATATAACCTTGAACGACCTTGAATTTGGAGTATGTTGTTCTTTAGTCAATTCGCAACAACTTTTATTACTTAACTTGAGCCCGCGCACCATTTTGTGTGTGAGAAAAACTGGAAAACAATTTTTCGATTTGAATATCACGATAGGACTACCTTAAGGTTATACATCGCTTGCATTCAAAAAAAGAAAGGAAGAATCACAAGAAATTTCATAAACCTTCGTGGCCTTTAAACAAACCTCTAACGCATCTTGATTTACGAGTCCGGTCAAAACGTATGGAAAATTGCAATGCCCCGTAAGATATTCGATGAGATCCAACATCGATTGTAATGTCACTCGTAGACCCTCGGCAGTTTGCTTTGTCAAAAACAGGTCCTTGGATATATGTCCTTTCTCGACGTGCTCTTCCCAGGCGTCTAGCTGCTGTAATGCTGCTTGCATTTTCTACAAATAAATTAAAGCTGTATAAATGTAATGGTCTGGATTTAGACGTCAATAGTAGTACTAAATACCACTCATACATTTTTCTTACCTTAAAGTCAACATTACCGGGTTGCACTCCATCAATCGGATCTTTTCGGTTCAGAGCGTCGAATATGTCGTTCACCCACTCACAAAAACCAGCTGTGGCCTCGCAACCGCGTAGTTCTGGCACGAATCTCTCAAAAAATCGTAGCCCTCCTGCGACTGAATTGCTGAGCACCTGTTTGGATGATGCTTCAGTTAAAAAAAATATCACGTTATTGATATTACATAAATATAATTTGGGCCAACTTACTTGAGCAGCCAAGCGTACACGCATTTTTAGGGAGTTATTGAGATTAATGTGGTTAGAGGACAGCTTAGGGCAAACCAGATTTTGGCCGGGACCAGCACTCTCTCTGTCCTTCTTATACAGAGTTTCAATGTGCTCCCACTTAATGAGCTGCCCATGAGGATCCATCTGAAAAACATTTCAATTTAGAAAATATTGCGATCGTCTCGACGGAAATATTGTGTGAAAGTGTGAAATATTCACCTGCAAAACTTTTTTGTTATGCCAACGATTTCGAATGGTTTTTAGAAGGTGCGGCGTATCGGAAAAAACAACTATTTTCCGACCTTCCACCATTGGATGCTCAAAATAGTTTCGGAGTTTGCCTTTTACTCCAGACACGCCCAATTCTGACCAAAACTTTCTGTTTGGGCTGGCTCCGTCGCTGATGACCCCGTGGATTTTCACTCCAATATTCTCCAACATGATTATAGCTTTCATGATGAGCTGGGCAAGCACTTCTCCCTTCACAGGTCCTCTTGAAGCGAAAATGGCTATAGGTTGGCAGGCATCACTGTGCAGAGACTGGAACATGAATACCAATCCATGATTCGCTTTTTCCGAGAAGTTCGATGATTTTCAGCCTTCTTCTCCAAAATCAATCAATCCCGTCTACGTCAAATTTTTAGTGTTGACGTTCACACTTTCTCGAGTTGACATTTCATCGAGCAAGAGAACCCCATGTTTTTCGATTTCGCTTTTCTTGCTGAACGCCAATTTCAGCACCTCGAAGAATTCGCGATCGAATCCGCACGAAGATCTATAGGTTGGCAGGCATCACTGTGCAGAGACTGGAACATGAATACCAATCCATGGTTCGCTTTTTCCGAGAAGTTCGATGATTTTCAGCCTTCTTCTCCAAAATCAATCAATCCTGTCTACGTCAAATTTTTAGAGTTGACGTTCACACTTTCTCGAGTTGACATTTCATCGAGCAAGAGAACCCCATGTTTTTCGATTTCGCTTTTCTTGCTGAACGCCAATTTCAGCACCTCGAAGAATTCGCGATCGAATCCGCACGAAGATTCGAGAAATTATTATCGAAGAATTATCCAGATATTTATCGAGAAATTCTCGATAAATATCTGGAAAAAAGTATATGTAAATAATACAAGAATTTAAATATCCATACGAAAAGTGAGTAATTTTCAATAATAATTATTCTGTGTAATATATCTCTTTTGCTTGTAAAACATTCAATTATTTTATTGCCAAGCATAATTTACGTCCGAACCCTTCTCATACATGGCAGGGGCAGAATTTCGTTGGATCGCAGGAATTCGTATCCCGATGGCGATCTCATATGAAGGAGCATGCACAGTAGCATGAATTGTTCCGAGTAGTTTCGTCCTCTGGAGCTTTTGTGCTTCGCGGCTTCAATGATTTGATTGAGCACATGAAGCTGGTTCTGAGGAATGTTCCCACTCTGCATATGCTGCTCGAGGTCGTGACTGTTGCAATGCGCGATTTTTTGACGAATGGAGGCAACCTCTGACTGCAAAGTTTTTATTTTCTCTCGTGCAAGCCTCTTTGCTTTTAACGCAGAACGATACTTTGCCTGTAAAAGTGATAGGGTTTTTCTTTGTTCCTGCAATCCGAGGATCTTTTTTCTCTGCGTTGTCGTTTCACTTGTCGTTGTCGAAATTTACGTCAACTCCTGCGCAGAGTATTTTTTGCTGTGCTACAACGCATGCAAATTTTTGCATTACGAAGGAGCAGAGGGCAATTGTTGTGACGTCGGGTTCCAGCATTGTCCTGTTGCAGTGGTCTCCTGATCAAATCAAATTCTGACTTTTCCGATGTCATTGATTGGTGGATAACACCTTGACACACGTTAAGACGATGGATCGTTGACAGCAAACTTTCGAATTCTTCAATGCCAGTTATGCGGCCAGGCATGTCGAAGTCGTTTAAATTGAGCAGTAGACCGAAAATTCTTACAATGATGGACATGTCCTCCTTTATCATAATGTTTTTTGATGAAAACATTTGGAAAGAATTGTCAATTTCCATTGTCTCATTGGTAAAGAAAAATAGCAGTCTTGTTCGGGCGCAACCAGACTCATATTTCATCCACCCCGGAGGGAGACAAATACTGCTGTTCTGGAGTGTATGAAAATCCAGCATGTCCTTTTTTTTGTGAAAAATCTTTGCTGCAGCCATAGGAACGATTTTCTTGCTCAACTAACATTGGATTTGTGTGCTCTGCGTCAGATACCGGGGAACCACATTCAACTACAAAAGAAGTTTGTGCCTCGTCTTTATGCTGCAGCAGCAGATTTTCGCATGGTGGTGGACTCGGTGGAAGAAGCTCTATCGTACTAGCACTCACGATTGTGCTCGATGAGCAAGTTTCCAAATTTGTCTCAACTGCAGATGATTCTTCATCGTCTTTGTTGTGGTTTGGGGTTTTGCATGGTGGCTTAATGACTTCCTCAACCCATGGAAAAATTGACGGAAAGCAGCCTTTCTCCAACCGAGGCACTTTGTATTGGCCCTGAAATTGTTGAGGGTAAATTACGGAATTGGCCATCAACTTATAAAATGAACAGTATTTATAACATTAAGGTAGTCGTCTCGTGACATTCAAATCGAAAAATTGTTTTTTAGTTTTCCTCACTCACAAAATGGTTTGCGGGCTCAAGTTAATTAAGAAAAGTACTTGCAAATTGACTAAAGGTCAACATACTCCAAATTCAAGGTCATCTAAGGTAATATGTACTTGCTGTATAATTACAAAAATTGCGAACATTTTTTTCTTTCAGATTATTTCGAAAAACTGAATGAAGATTCTTTGATGTTGCATAAAAATGTATGCAAAGTTTACGAAGGCTTCACCCAGTAGAAGCCAAAATATTTATTGATGAAAATGCAACTTTTAACACGCGCTCTTATGAGAGACCACCGAAAATTGTGATTTTTAACAATAAATATCTGAACTTCCGCTCGGTGAAACCTTCCAAAATTTATTGCACACGTGCATATGATATCAAAGAAGATTTATCCAAATTTTCAACAAAATCTGAAGACGACGATCTCACGAGACGACTACCTTGAACAATTCTACTTACCACTCCGATTACTTTCCCATTGGGGTCCAAAAATTCGCGTTGCCAAAGAATTTCGTCGCTCCGAAAATGTTTTTGGCACACCGCTGCTCCAGCTTTCACATCCTTTCGCTTCACAGCACTTTTCCACAGTTTTTCACTGTCCACATTTTTCGGAATTGTAAAAAAGTGCACTTTTTCCGGGTTTGACGAGTACCCTGAGGTACAACTCGGTACTATGCACTTCGGCATAATGCATACAAAAAATTGTTGCAATTCTCAGTTCGTCAGTAATGTGAATGCGATATAGAAAAAAAATATCACTCCCGAACCTCCCGAATTACTCACTGGAAATTTATTTATTTATATAAACGCTATAGACGATATAGACTCACAAAAAAGACGTAAATAAACGGTTGCGTATCTGAGCACGCATGCGCAAAGCAAGTAGTCCAGACGATTAGTGGCGCCGCGAAGCGACCGATAACGAAACTTCCAAACCCGGATAAAACGCGAAGCATTTATCCTTATAGGAATGATACCCAGTGTCAGAGGGCTGGTTTTCTCGAAATGTCGAGTTGGTTAGCCCTGCACACCGGTCGCTATCGCGAGAGCGCTAACGGCACTCCCGGGCGTAGGGCTCGCTAACATCCCAGTCTTATATACAGGTCGGGAAGCAGCCATGATATGGTAGGTACGCTTATCCGATCCACTTTTCTTTACGTTTTTGCCACTACGTAGCATTACAGTTGGAGGATGTGCGACAAGGACAAATAGTTTCTGTCTGTCTCTCTCACTCTCCTGATCGAGGCGCATGCACCGTCGGCCTTACCCCCTACCCAGTTTATCGTATATTTGATAGGGATACGAATTTAAAAAACCAAATGAATAAATAATAAGCTTGCTGAGAATCAATATGATTCGTAGACATCATCGTAATTGAGGTCACCTGCGTGTCATATGAGAATTCCGTAGAACCAAGCAGCTGAGATGAACATAAACGATCTTTATTCCAAATGATAAAATCGCAGTTTGGCTAAATGGTTAGGGCCAAGTTTTGTAACCCCAAGCTTCAGGGTTAGATTCCTGCACAAGTTTTTTTTTCTCTTCAGGTAATAAAAGTGTTTATTAATTAGGATACGTTAAATACTTCTTTTTATTGCATTCATTGTTACATTTATTCGTCACTTTCTTTTTGCATACATGTTATTGGCGTTTATTTCGCAGACACTGAAACACCAAATCACCTTCCCCATCTGCAATATTATCGAAACTCTCGTGTAACTGAATGTAACTCTCGTTATCACGATCTTAGGCCCGGTTCCACAACTCTCGGTTAACCGAGTTAACCGAAGTTTAAGGGCGACTGGACCAATCCGAACCACGCTGAGCTGGCTAAACTCCGGTTAACTCGGTTAACCGGAGAGTTGTGGAACCGGGCCTTAAGAGCATGAGATGATACACGGGCCGAGGTTATCTTTGACATGCCAACACGGGAAATAATAAGCGGCAAGGGGGGAAGGGTGAAGTCACAAAAGACCGTCGGTGGAGGATACCCTCCGATAGCAGCGACGCATGTGGCGGCGAGCATAATAAAAAGTGGATCTCGCAACCGTGTCTCACGGCTCCATTGAACCCTAGCTTCGTTTCCAGACCTGAATGTAAGACCCTCTTATGTTGTCTCACTCACGCCTATGCGTGAGTAACGATAACTTTTTCTCGCTCGCTCTTGCACAGACGTATGCTTGAAACTTGGGAGGGGATAACAAGCTCGAGGTCCGTGGATTAAATACTGATATCAGAGAAATTTTTGTTTTACGTTAATTATTTTAATAGATTTCATTGATAATCATAACCCCTGTTATAGTTAACAATTATAATCGCGTATTTAAAATATATTTAAAAATTCGGCTAAACCAAATGTTTCGATGACATATCTGGTGTCCATTTATTTTTCCATCTGGCTTCATGAAACCAATTGGAGGTATGCTGAGAATGATCAAATTTCAAATTGAAAATGAAAAAAACAGATCATCAGTAAGCGGCGGGCGACCCTCCAGTAGATTGAGAGCTAACACATTCATCTGAGTGGCTTGTAGCGAGATTCTGTAACTCGGTAGCGACAGTTTTCGTTATCGCTAGCTAACGACAGCCAATCGCATACACGATCACAAAAGAAAGGGAGCCTCTTATTGGCTGTCGCTAGCGAACGATAACGAAAACTGTCGCTATCGAGTTACAGAATCTCGCTATTGATATTCGGAATAATTTACATCAAGACTATTGGTTAGAAGTTGCGAGGGATGGAAAATCTTAATTTTGTGTGTACAATGGACGCAACATTTTTTTCAAAAACGTTTTCATGGTCTTGAACACTGTTCATATTTTTTTTCATTTTGGACATTAATTTTTAAAAAACGATTTATTACTCGTTAAATGAATATGTATTGAGCGAGTAAGAAAAAAGTTCAATAAAATCAGTACAAAAGCTACATAGACGGAAAAAGTATAAGGCTTAAATATATAGTCCGCACCAACCGACAGAGATCGGCGCGCGGTCGGTGTGCGGGCTCGGCGGTCACTGAAGTTAAGCAGAAGTGGAGGCTGCCAATGCTTGGAGCGGTGCCCGCTTGCCCGTGCACTGCTTTGCGCGCCAACCTCTGAGTGGGAGGCAGTTTGTCTGAGGTTCTGATGGTAGTACAACTGAAACTCAGCCAAATATAGCCGCCTGTATCGGCTCAGGTTTTCCGCAGTTTCCCTGGGCCCTCGTGCAAATGCGATACAGTGGTGCATTAGGAAAGAGTGGCTGTGGTCGACACTCTGGGGGGGAAGTCTGGAAGGATTGTGAATGCCGTGAGGAAGGGAAGGAAAAAAGGAGGGGATGGTAGAAGGGGAAGGACCCCGTGCCTCTGAGGAATACATATTATATATATATATATATATATATATATATCACACTATAGTCCGCACCAGGACCCCAAGCACTAGGCCTATTCTGTAACTCATAACGACAGTTTTCGTTATCGTTAGCTAGCAACAATCAATAGGGGGCAACATACAATCTTTCCTCTGTAATCGTGCATGCGATTGGCTGTCGCTAGCTAACGATTAAGAAAACTGTCGCTACCGAGTTAGAAAATAGGCATACACGAGATAACTTGTAGGTGCAAGCAAGAACGCACCATTACCTCAAGCACGGTAAAGCGCCTGGGTGCGACAGAGAGCACGCTACGACACCAACGTAAGTGTGTTCTTTCACACACATATACAATACAAAATCAACAGTAGGCCTATTCTGTAACTCGTAACGACAACTTTCGTTACCGTTAGCTAGCGACAGCCAATAAGAGGCTCTCTTTATTCTGTAATCGCGCATGCTATTGGCTGTCGCTAGCTAACGATAGCGAAAACTGTCGCTACTGAATTACAGAATAGGCCTACAGTACCGCAATTCTGTAACTCGTTATAACTCGGTAACGACAGTTTTCGTTATCGATAAATAGTAACAGCCAATCCCATGGACGATCACATAAGAAAGAGAGCCTGTCGCAAGCTAAACCGAATTACAGAAAAGGCCTACTGGCGCGCCCATAAGCCCTTGTTGTCCCATGTAAATCTATGTTCCATGGAGGCTGGAGTTGGAGGAGACCGAACTCTTATGGAGAGACTTGAAAAAAGTGGCTACAAAAATGTGGTCAAACAGGGATGGGGCCACTATTTCTAAGACCTCTAGAAGTGAGCTGCGTGTGACAGAGACGGAACAAATAAATAGTGAGAAGTGAGCTGTGCATGAGGCAGAATGATCCTTGAGAAGTGGGCTGCGTGCGCGAGGGATGTAAAATGATATATACCAGAGACCTCCGTAAATGCGTAAAGATAGAAGAATATTTTTAATATAGCAATGCCTAATGAACAAAATGCCTTAGTTGCATAATTGACGGTGAAAAAGGTCGAAAATAATAATAATGCAATACGTAGTGACAGAAAAATATTTTTATTATAACAATGTTTAATTGTACAACGAACGGTAGAAAATTGCTTAAATAATACTGATGCTTTTTTTTCTTGAATCAATTTTTATTTTCTTAGGTAAATACGACGATAAATTAATCCCTGCTGTCGAAGAACACTGTTTTGCAATCTGTTTATATTAAAACTCGCAAACAGCGAACGGTAACGCGATCATTCTTACTAAAACATATTGGAATGAAAATAAAAAGAAAATCACACGAAAGACATTGCAATTACTTATTGAGGCAGGAAATTTAAAAAAATGTCCAGCAGTTATTTTTCGGTTTGAGAAAAACACCGTAATAACCCAGGTAGCAATTTCAAAATAGTTGTCTATTAGTTGTCCAAATGGGTACCAAATGTCCTCTTGGAAGTTACCTATAAGTTATCATCTGTCCAACAGTTATCTTTTTGGATAGTTGTTGACTTTAAGATACTTTCCGGGCAGACATTTGGCACACTTTTAGCCGACTTTTGGACAACTTTTTGAAAATTGGTACCTGGGAACAATATAAAGTAGAAGCGATATTGTTTCAAGATCAATCAATGTTTTCAAGATAAATCGATCAATTCAAGATAAACCGATCAATGTTTTCAACATAAAAACATGCTTCAATGTTTTCAAGATAAAATATGTGTGTCCTCTTGACAACATCAAGAATGGTTTCTCTCGAAAAATCGATTTCAACAATTCTCAAATTGTTCGAATATTGTGTGCATATTATCGTATTTGCTGGTACAGTAGAACCTCGTTGATCCGACCTTCGATTAGGGTGGTGTATCCTCGGATAATACGCAGAATCTCGGATAAAACGGAAGAATCTGCTATGCCTATGCGTGGAACAGTCCTATATTGCTTTCTGTATTACCCGAGATTTCACTTATACGAGGTACCCTTTCCCCACATTTCCTCGGATAAGCGAGGTTTTACCACGGTCTTACATACAGGTCTTGAAACTCGCTCAAAATATCAGTGGTGGGGGATGGCCTCTTATTGAAGCACCGACTGTTTCAACTCGTGACCACGAGGATCGCTGCTGTAGAGTGATGCAGGCTGGGTGAGAGAGACGGAAATAGATTTCAAAAGTAAACAAAACCCACACATAACCGCTGATTCACGCGACCTCACGCGACGTGCTCTACTTGTAAACTTGTAAAAACGGTGATATTGAAAAATGACTAAGTGGTATATTGTGCCAACGTGTAAAACAGGCTCTCGGAGTGAAAAATCGAAACGCTCAGTGTTTCGGGAGCCGAGAGACTTGCCGCAATTAAAAAAATGGGAGGCCGCGATACCGGGAGTTGGGAATTTAGAGCCAGACACATTGTGTGCGAAAATAATTTCGAACCGAAATATATTCATCGAGAATGGGCGAAACAGGCGTTGGAGCCGGGAACCTAAAAAAAATGAAAAATTATTGGGATCATTACAATAAATACTTTCCAGGCTGGAAAACATAAAACAAAGTTAGTGAATTATTTTCATTTATCCTACTCGAGAGTCCTTCGCTTAAAGGTCGAAAAAGAGGTGTTTTTTAAATTTACCAACGCAAACCGTTTCGGAAACTGCAAAGTCGAGATTATTGAAAATGTTTCTTGGGATATGCATTAAAATTTTTCGAAGAGGAAATAAAGAATTACAAAAGAAGCACTGTTTCTTAAGTATATGTTTCATTTTCAAGAAATACATCCTGCAAGCGTTTCGGTCTGGATTCCACTTCGGTCTGGAATAGTTGCCATTATTTTCCGGTCAATTAAAACAACGCGTAAAGCCTGGTTTTTTTTTATAAAAGCTAAAACATGTTTTTAAAAAATCGAGCGTACAAGGATCGAACCTCTGAAAGCAGCATTACGAAGATCACACCGAACCCCTCGACCAACACGAGCTCACATTGACACCTATATAAAAAAACAGTCATATTCATTGTACCCATTTGGATAACTATAGTCTTTTGTTTTTTTTTCAGGTTTACGAGAAAGTTACTTTTAATTGTATTTAGGTCCATCTTGCATTTTTGACATTGAATATCTTAATTTGCCTACACCAGCCAATTGTACAGCTAGGTTAGGTTCCTATGAGTCAACAATCGATTTCCATCTTTCTCGCACAGCCTGCATCACTCTATCGCAGCGACACTCGCGGTCACTAGGCGAAACGGCCGGTGCTTCAATACGAGGACATACCCCCACCACCAGAATTTCAAGACCTGTATGTAAGACCGTGGGTTTTACTGTATTTGCCATGGAGGCTAGGATGCGTATTCTATCCTCTTCCAAAGGTTTGTTCGCGCTAGCTACACTTTCTACACTTTTTTAGGGAGTGTACACTTTCGCGTTCGTTTTAACGGAAATGACGTCACGCGCCGCTGTTCGCGTTACGAGTGTAGCTACACTTTCGTGCCACTAACCCTAGACTTTCTACACTCGATCTTGACGAGGTGTACACGAAAAGTGTAACAGTGATATTACTAGAATAACCCCATAACCAGCGAAACTGTCAGTGAGTGTATACTGAGGTGAGTACGGCATAACCTAAAATATTTAAGGTAATCACAAACAAATTCTCATTTATTACGAAAAACAATCAATAATAAAGGTTCAAAATAAAAAACTATTATAATTATCAATATCTATCGATCAAGGTGATTAAAAAATTGACATGACCTACAATGTATAAGGCAATCACAAACAAATTCTCATTTATTATGAAAAGCAATCAATAATGAAGGTTCAAAATAACAAAGTATTGTAATTATCAATTTCTATTGATCAAGGTGATGAAAAAATTGACAAGATATAATGACAAGTATACATTATAAATTCGCAGTATCACAATACGTTCCAATCTACTATCAACGCAAACAGAAGCTAACATGGAACAGGAGCAAAAAATTAAGGCAGCAGTGCTGTTCCGAGATTCAGAAGGCGGCTTAGTCGTTGATGCTGACAACAACGTGTGCATTTGTGAAGGTTTTAGATTTCTACAGTCGTATCACTAACACTCCATTCTATGTAAAACTGGTATCAATACATCCATTCTGAGCGCAATTACAAGTACAAGTTAATAATTTCAATAACCCCGTCCATTGTAATCAGTTTACGAGATCAACAAACTTGAGGTTACACGGTATATCTCTTTAACGGTTAGATGAGACTCTGTAATCTCATGTGTTGTTTGAGGTTAAGGTGTGGTCCACTAGGTCGCCGCCATGTTTATTGTACACTATCGCCAGAGATTAGTAGGGAGATGCACAACGCTCCCCTTTTCGGCGTGCCTCGTAAATGGCGCTAAATCGCGGCGGCGAGTTCGGGAGTATGATTTCGTGATCATCGCCTCTGTCGAGGTTGCAGATTCTCTTGTAGCCGCGCGAGTCCGTGATCACCGCTCAAGTCGGTATCGCAGTCAGCGAGAACACGAATGGGTAGCTCGGTGGGGGAAAAGTCTCTGCCCCTCGCAAATCGCGCTCGCTCGACAGGCGAACGGCAGAGATTAGTAGGGAGATGTACAACGCCCCCCTTTTCGGCGTGCCTCGGAAACGGCGCTAAATCGCGGCGGCGAGTTTGGGAATATGATTTTGTGTGCATCGCCTCTGTCGAGGTTGCAGATTCCCTTGTCGCCGTGCGAGTCGTGAGCACCGCTCAAGTCGATATCGCAGTCAGCGTGCACACGAATGGGTAGCTCGGTGGGGGAAAAGTCTCTGCCCCTCGCTCTAGTGCAGCGAGATCGCGCGTAAAAGTTACCCCCTCTCTAGTCTCTTACGCGCCCATCACACAATCATAGTAGCGCGTGTCCGTGAGCGAGCGATGCTCGGACATCTTCGGAAAGAGCCGAGCATGGTCGAAGTGTACCAACGCGCCTTCGGCAGCTACACCAATTCATGGACGCTGAACACGTTCATGTGCGGCCAAGCCGAAACGAAGGCTTCGAGGGAAAAAGCAATCTGAGCACGACTCGCGCGTGACGTTACCCATCGGCACGCGCGAGACTTTTAGATGATTTCAATGCTTATTTAACTCTTGATTCTTTGCGTTATTAATGTATACAAAAAAATGTGTCGCTTATTTTTTTACTTTATACGTTAATTTAAATATAATAATAAATCTAAATCACAACTTATTTATCTTATATAAAATTGTTTACGCTTTACTTACATCCGTCCTCATGCCAAATAAATTATAATTCATAAAAGTAAGTGGAAATATATTGATATTCGTATTATTATATTAATTCTCATACTTTCATCAAGCGATAAAGCATTATCCCCAAAAACAAACCAATCATCCATCCGGCCGCGAATCGTAAGTACCAGAAAGTGCACGTATTCTACAAGCGATGAGACGGTCCCGTTGGTAGCGTTCCTGGCTTCGGTCCGCAGGGGCCCCCAGTGCAAATTTTTCTCCAAATTTTTCATAATTTCTTATATTTTAGTCACATTTGAGATTTTCGGAGAAAAAGTGATTTAAAACAGATTCAAGTACTGGTCTATTTCCCAAAAACTCATTTTTTTTACTGAAAATTCATGATGTCTCATTTTTTTCCCGGAAATTTCTCTTTTTCCTATGACCTGAGTGTACGGCTGCGGAGATTTTCGGAGAAAAGTTAAACATGAAAAGAAAATGAGATTTTCGTTAAAAAAAACTTTTTATTATTATTTTTTTCCGGAAATTTCCCTTTTTCCTATTACCTGAGTAAACGGCTGCGAAGATATTCGGAGAAAATTTAAAGATGAAAAAAATGAAATTTTCGTAAAAAAACTTGATATAATTTTTTTTCCGGAACTTTTTCTTTTTCCTATTGAGTGAACGGCTGCGGAGATATCCGGAGAAAAGTTGTAGATGAAAAAAAAAGATTTTCGTAAAAAAAACTTATTACAATTTTTTATCCCTCATAATTCTGAGAAATAATGAATTTCCGAAATTTTTGCAAACATTATTTTCCTTAAGGGGTAACACCACTGTAACAGCCTGCCACGAAGCGTTTCAGACAAATAATACTTCGGGTAATTATTAAGCATATATTGAAGTATATTGCAAAAAAATTTTATGGGAAAATATTACCAAATGGCGACACTGCAGAAAATTCTTCCGAGGCATGTTGAACTTAAGGTGCTCTACGGCACGTAGTATAACTTGTGCCAATTTTAATCTGGACAAAATAATTTTTTTAAATTAAATCTAGATGAGTGTAGCTAGTGAACTACGTAGGAGATTTTAGAAATATTGATTTTTGAATGATTGCCGAGCATTTGACTAAAAATGTTCATTTAGACTTAATAAGGCAAAATTCTTTTTTTTTATTCAAATTGGCACAGTTATACTGCGTGCCGCAGAGGTTCGACATGCTTCGGAAGAATTGCTGCAGTGTCGCCATTTTGTAATATTTTCGGATAAAAATTTCTAGCAATATACTTAAATATATGATCAATAAATACCGCAAGTATTATTTGTTGATCACATTTTCTTCCGCCAAAAAAAAAAATTTCAAAAAATCCGCTTCTTGTAAGGCCGTTACAGTGGTGTAACCCCTTAAAGTCTTCATATAATTTCCGAGATTTTCCCGTGATCGTAATTAAAATAATGAAATATTCGGAGAAATTCGGAGAAACTCGGATGTTTGCGTAAAAATAATTGTCCGCAAAACTCTGAATTTTTCATATTTGTTCCAATACATAGAAAAATTCGGAAAAAGTCTGAAAAATTTTTCGGAACAAAACGGAGTTTTTCGGAAAATATTTGCACTAGGGGGGCGGGATCGTTCCCTGCGCTCAGTGCTTTTTAAAAAATTATTATTACTATTAATTCTTATTTGATTAGTTATTTTTATTAGTTATCATTATTATTTTAATTAGTTATCTTTTAGTGTCGACAAATTTATCGCGCACTCTGACCGCTTATTTTATTAGTTTGTACGTTAATTTAAATACAATAATAAATCCAAATTACAACTTATTCATCTTCTAAAAAATTGTTTGCGCTTTACTCACACCCGTTCGCGCTAAAAGATAACTAATTAAAATAATAATGATAACTAATAAAAATAACTAATCAAATAAGAATTAATAGTAATAATAATTTAAAAAAGCACTGAGCGCGGGGTACGATCCCGCGCCCCTAGTGCACATTTTTTTCCGAAAAACTCCGATTTTTTCCGGAAAATTTTTCCGATTTTTTCTATGAATTGGAACAAATATGAAGAATTCGGAGTTTTGCGGACGATTATTTTTACGCAAACATCCGAGTTTATCCGAATTTTTTTTCGAATTCTTCCGAATATTACATCATTTTAATCACGATCACGGGAAAATCTTGGAAATTATATGAAGACTTCAAAGGGGAAAGACCACTGTAACGGCCTTACAGGAAGCGTATTTTTTTGTATGTTTTTTGGCGGAAGAAAATGTGATAAACAAACAATACTTGCGGTATTTTTTTTTTTTTTTTTTTTTTTTTTTATTGGTTTTTTCCTTAGGTACACGCTTGTCGCGTTTGTTACCTATTCTTTCCCATCATTATGACCGTTCCTTCCTCTACTGTTTACTCCTTCTTCTCCATCTTTCCCCTGTTCCCCCCTCTTGCGGCCGCAGCCGACTTCCCTCTCTGTATTATATTCATCATGACATTTCAGTCATGGGTATAGGGAAACTGCGGAAAACCTATACCAATACAGCCGGTCATCGACTTCGCCCCCCAGTCGTGGAACTAGTCTTATTTCGCCGCGAAATGCCGAAGAAAAACATTTCACGACGAAATGTACGCGACTGGGATTCGAACCCGCGACCTACCGGTCCGCTGGTTTAGTGGCGAGCACGCTAACCACTAGACCATCGCACCGGTTATCAATACTTGCGGTATTTATTGAGCATATATTTAAATATATGGCTATGAATTTTTATCCGAAAATATTACAAAATGGCGACACTGCAGCAATCCTTCCGAAGTATGTCGAACCTCTGCGGCACGGAGTATAACTGTGCCAATTTTAATCTAAAAAAAAGAATTTTGTTTTATCAAGTCTAAATGAGTGTAGCTCCTGAACCCCGTAGGGGATTTTCGATAAGCTAATTTAAACAATATTTATTTAAAAATAATTGTCTTAAAAAAAATTGAACATTTTTAGTCCAATACTCGGCAATTACTCAAAAATCAATATTTCCAAAATCCTCTACGTGGTTCTCTAGCTACAATCATTGAGATTTAACCGGTGCGATGGTCTAGTGGTTAGCGTGCTCGCCAATAAACCAGCGGACCGGGAGGTCGCGGGTTCGAATCCCAGTCGCGTACATTTCGTCGTGAAATGTTTTTCTTCGGCATTTCGCGGCGAAATAAGACTAGTTCCACGACTGGGGGGCGATCTCGATGACCGGCTGTATTGGTATAGGTTTTCCGTAGTTTCCCTATACACATGACAGAAATGTCATGATGACTATAATACAGAGGGGGAAGTCGGCGGCAGCCGCAAGAGGGGGGGAAGAGGGGAAAGATGGAGAAGAAAAGGAGTAAACAGTAGAGGAAAGAACGGTCATAATGATGGGAAAGAATAGGTAACAAACGCGACAAGCGTGTACCTAAGGAAAAAACCACTCATTGAGATTTAATTTAAAAAAAATTATTTTGTCCAGATCAAAATTGGCACAAGTTATACTGCGTGCCGTAGAGCACCTTAAGTTCAACATGCCTCGGAAGAATTTGCTGCAGTGTCGCCATTTTGTAATATTTTCCCATAAATTTTTTTTGCAACATACTTCAATATATGCTTAATAATTACCCCAAGTATTATTTGTCTCATACGCTTCGTGGGAGGCCGTTACAGTGGTGTTGCCCCTTAAGGAAAATAATGTTTGCAAAAATTTAGGAAATTCGTTATTTCTCAGAATTATGAGGGATAAAAAAATGTAATAAGTTTTTTTTACGAAAATCTTATTTTTTTTTCATCTACAACTTTTCTCCGAATATCTCCGCAGCCGTTCACTCAACAGGAAAAAGAAAAAGTTCCGGAAAAAAATAATATCAAGTTTTTTTACGAAAAACTCATTTTTTTCATCTTTAAATTTTCTCCGAATATCTCCGCAGCCGTTCACTCAGGTAATAGGAAAAAGGGAAATTTCCGGAAAAAAATAATAATAATAAAAAGTTTTTTTAACGAAAATCTCATTTCTTTTCATCTTTAACTTTTCTCCGAATATCTCTGTAGCCGTTCACTCAGGTCATAGGAAAAAGAGAAATTTCCGGGAAAAAATAAGAAATCATGAATTTTAAGTAAAAAAATGTGTTTTTTGGAAATAGACCAGTACTTGAATCTGTTTTGAATCGTTTTTTCTCCGAAAATCTCAGATATTACTAAAATATGAGAAATTATGAAAAATTTGGAGAAAAATTTGTACTAAATTTAATTTAAATATATTTGCCTAAATTTTCCTATTTAACTAAAATAAATTTGCCCTTGCGGACCGAAGCCAGGAACGCTACCAACGGGACCATCTCATCGCTTATAGAATATGTGCACTTTCTGGTACTTACAATTCCCGGCCGGATGGATGATTGGCTTGTTTTTGGGAATAATGCTTTATCGCTTGATGAAAGTATGAGAATTAAGGAGGTACACCAGCTTCATACAATGTTGCCATGCTAAACCATGGTAAAATTTCAAAATGGTGATAGATCAATAAAATTTGGTGAATATATTCTTTAGTATTATATATGTCAATACAATTTTTTTCAGATTTTTTCATTGTGCCGTTATCGAGTAATTGAACATTGAAGTTCACGTGTATAAGCATAGCGTTTTTATAGATATAGGTATATATTCCGGGTATAAGAATAAACGCTTGTGAATTATTTGTAAGAAAACGGCACAACCAAAAAATCTGAAAAAATTTGTATCTACATGAATAATACTAAAGAATATATTCACCAAATTTTATTGATCTATCACCATTTTGCTGAAGCTGGTGTGCCTCCTTAATATAATAATACGAATATAAATATATTTCGGCTTACTTTTATGAATTATAATTGATTTGGCATAAGAACGGGTGTGAGTAAAGTGTAAACAATTTTTTAGAAGATAAATAAGTTGTAATTTAGATTTATTATTATATTTAAATTAACGTATAACCTAAAAAAATAAGCGATAAATTTTTTTGTATACATTAATAACGCAGAGAATCAAGAGCTAAATAAGCATTGAAATCCTCGACGATTACTCCGCGCCAAATCATCGTACAGAGCTCGTTAAAAGGTCAAATTAAAGTTGATTAAATTGCCTAAAAGACTTTTATAGTCGTATGATTAAAAAAAATCATTTGAAGTCGACAGACCATTTTAAAGACGAGCAAAAATTTGGAAAAAAAATTTCGTTGGTTTTCGGATGATTACAAGAAAACCACACACGCTAAAAAATGTACAGTCCAGATCTGAAAACTAGATACTTGAAGCTATAATTTCTTTTTTTTTAATTTTCTGTACGACCATTTTTCTCCGAGTTATCCCTTATTGAAAATCAGCCAAAAATTCGGAATTTTTTAAAATCTCTTAATTTGTGTGAGTAATGTATTTTAGGTGTACATTTTATTATTTATTTTGTACAGTTACAAAGAACAGTTGTTTATAATTTGTTTTGTACAGTTCCATTTTGGCGCCGCAACAAAAAGAAAAGTGGTCGCCAGCAGCAGCCGCAGCGTCAAGGGGCACCCGAGGGAGCCCAAGGGCGCGAGAAGGGGAGGCCATCGAAAGAACAGTGGCACGTACGAGGGGTGCGGCCGCAGCAAGGACGCCGCGAGTAACGTCGACGCGACCGAACACGCAGTTCGCCCCGCCGGATGCATGTTGAAGTTGCTCAAAATGAGCGGGCGTTCCAAATTTTGGTGCAAACAGTATTGGAAAATGTAACAAAAACATTAATGTTTCCCCCAATACGGAAATGAGTTTTTACTTTTTCCATTAGAAAATTAATTTAAAAAATTGTTGAATTAAAGTGCCGAAACGATCGAGAAAGGCTCGAAGAGAACTTCGAGTCTTTCTCGATCGGCTTTATTTTCAAAACACATTTCACATTGGGATGGGGGTCAAAACTTTGAAAAGCCAAATATAGAACGACAAAGATTTCGAAATGACAGAATTATAAACTCAAAGTAACGAACTGTAAATTATTCAAAATTTTATTCTTCGGCCGATGACGAAATTGCATAACTATTACAATTATAATTACAAAGGATTATTTATTCGAGAACGTGTATTCAGATTGTCTGCAGTTTGAGTCATACAAATACAGATTCAAAAAATCTAGAACATCCATATCTCCGAAATGGAAAGACGTGAGTATCTAATATTGGTAATACCATCTATAGCAAAAAGACATATATATCGAGGATACAAACTTCGAAAGTATAGATCTCAGATAGGCAAACGAGCGAAGGTCCAAAATAGCGAACACCGAAATAGCGAACATCAAAGAAGTGGACGAGTTGCTTCAAAATGTTCTGCCGGTTTTCGCTAACACGTACGAGATTCTTTAAAGGTGTCTGGCCGCCTTGGCCGATCGCAAAATGGGCATATTAAAAAAAAATAATAATGAACTCGAAAGCATGGGCCGGAATATTTTTATTTTTTACATAACGTCAGAATGGGCTTTAAGAATAACATTAATAAATTTCCGTTCAAAACATTAAAACATGGCGCTGTTATGCACATCGCCGCGGAGGCCCTCTGCCCGATACGCGCGGTCGTTGTCCCAGCTGTTACGCGGTCATGTCACATCTGAAAAAAAAATCAGCTCATTTCTGAGTAGTGTCGCTACAATGTACCGTAGCGGTTTTTTTTCGACCATTAGAAAAATTATGGTGAGCCATAATTTCGGTGAAAAGTATACATTTTTTTCTTCGGCTAACCATATTTTTTTTGGTACAATGTAGCGTAGCGGTTTTTTTTCGACCATAAAAAAAATTATGGTGAGCCATAATTTCGGTAAAAAATACAATTTTTTTTCTTCGGCTCGCCATAATTTTTTTAATGGTCGAAAAAAAACCGCTACGCTACATTGTAGCGACACTACTCACGAATGAGCGGATTTTTTTTTGCAGATGTGACATGACCGGGTAACAGCTGGGACAACGACCGCGCGTATCGTGCGGAGGGCCTCCGCGGTAATGTGCATACCGGCGTAATTTTTTAATATTTTGAACGGAAATTTATTAACGTTATTCTTAAAGCCCTTTCTGACGTTGTGTAAAAGAATAAAAATATTCCGGCCCATACTTTCGAGTTTATTATTTTTTCTTAAATATACCCATTTTTCGATCGGCCAAGGTGGCCAAACGCCTTAAAGTCTTTAAGAGGGGATATACATTTACAACGATCAAAAAATCAATTTCTTTTCTTTAAGGGATAACACCACTCTAGGAATTTGGAAAAATCGTTTTCATTTGTCTTTAATAATACTTTGGGGTCATAAAAACAATATGCAATTGGTATGCAGCGAATTTTTTTTTTAAATGTGTATACGTAAGGCAGGTTTGCAGTCACAAGAGCCTCGCGGTTGATATGTCAGCGTGCGGACTCTGAGTGCAGACGACGCGGGTTCGATCCCTGTAGCCAATGTCTTTTTTAAAATTAAACACATGAATTAAATATCATAAATAATGCCTGGACAGGCGAGAATAGCTAAAGCGAGAGTACGTTCGAAATTTTTTGAATATAAAATGAAGAAAAAGAATAGATTAAAAAAGTCGACTAACCAGGGATCGAACCCGGACCGCAAGCATCGTTAATCCGTCACGCGGCCAACTCAGCCACGACGCTCATTGAGGATAGAAAAACATTTATGGTACACGGTTATTCATAATGTTTACTGTTGAAAAAAAAACGCCGTAATGACCGCGGCAAAGGCTCAAGATTTCTTTTTGAACCTTCCACGGTCGTTTCGGCCTTTTATTTTTCAACGCGGTTCGTCGTTAATTTTTTCAACCCGCATTCTCGGCATAAACGGCCAACCGAGAGAAAAAAATTTTCTCGGTACATGTTTTTCTCTTTGCAATTCATTTAATGCATATTCCAATCCACAGTACGGCCACACATATGTCGAGCTCGATCGGACGGAAAACCTCGCTCCGTTCGCCTGTCGAGTGAGTGAGGGGCAGAGACTTTTCCCCCACGGAGCTACCCATTCGTGTGCACGCTGACTGCGATATCGACTTGAGCGGTGCTCACGACTCGCGCGGCTACAAGGGAATCTGCAACCTCGACAGAGGCGATGCACACAAAATCATATTCCCGAACTCGCCGCCGCGATTTAGCGCCATTTTCGAGGCACGCCGAAAAGGGGAGCGTTGTGCATCTCCCTACTAATCTCTGCGAACGGAGCGAGGTTTTCCGTCCGATCGAGCTCGACATATATGTGTGGCCGTACTGCGGTTTGGAATATGCATTAAATCAATTTCAAAGTGAAAAACATGTATCGAGATCATTGTTTTCTCTCGGTTGCCCGTTTATGCCCAAAATGCGGGTTAAAAAAATTAACGACGAACCGCGTTGAAAAACAAAAGGCCGAAACGACCGTGAAAGGTTCAAAAAGAAATCTTGAGCCTTTGCTGCGATCGTTTCGACATTTTTTTCAACAGTAAACATTATGGATAAGGGTGTATCATAAATGTTTCTCTGTCTGCAATGAGCGTCGTGGCTGAGTTGGCAGCGTGACGGATTAACGATGCTTACGGGCCGGGTTCAATCCCCGGTGAACCAACTTTTTTTTTTCTTTTTATATTCAGAAAATTTCGAACTTACTCTCGCTTTAGCTATTCTCGCCTGTTCAGGCATTATTTATGATATTTAATTCGTATATGCTTAATAAAAAAAACAAGACATTGCTACCGGGGAAGTGCAGCCAGATCGCGCGTAGAAGTTATCCCCTCACTAGTCTCTTCCGCGCCCATCACACAATCATAGTAGCGCGTGTCCGTGAGCGAGCGACGCTTGGACATCTTCGGAAAGAGCCGAGCACGGTCGAAGTGTCCCGACCGCGCCTTCGGCAGCTACACCAACACATGGACGCTGAGCACGTTCATGTGCGGCCAAGCCGAAACGAAGGCTTCGAGGGAAAAAGCAATCTGAGCACGACGTCGGGTGACGTCACGCGCGAGGCTTTTAGATGATTTCAATGCTTATTTAGCTCTTGATTCTCTGCGTTATTAATCTGTACAAAAAAATGTATCGCGCACTCTGATCGCTTATTTTTTTAGTTTATACGTTAATTTAAATATAATAATAAATCTAAATTACAACTTATTTATCTTATATAAAATTGTTTACGCTTTACTCATACCCGTCCTTATGCCAAATAAATTATAATTCGTAAAAGTAAGCGGAAATATATTTATATTCGCATGATTATATTAATTCTCATGCTTTCATCAAGCGATAAAGCATTATCCCCAAAAACAAGCCAATCATCCATCCAGCCGCGAATCGTAGTACCAGAAAGTGCACATATTCTACAAGCGATGAGATGATCCCGGTGGTAGCGTTCCTGGCTTCGGTCCGCAGGGGCCCGTGGTGCAAATTTTTCTCCAAATTTTTCATAATTTCTCATATTTTAGTCATATTTGAGATTTTCGGAGAAAAAATAATTTAAAACAGATTCAAGTTCTGGTCTATTTCCCAAAAACACATTTTTGTCACTGAACATTCATGATTTCTCATTTTTTCCCCGGAAATTTCTCTTTTTCCTATGATCTGAGTGAACGGCTGCGGAGATATTCGGAGAGAAGTCAAAGATGAAAAAAAAAATGAGATTTTCGTAACAAAAACTGATTATTATTTTTTTTCCGGAAATTTTCCGTTTTCCTATTACACGGAAAAAAGAAATAGTACAAAATACAGGTGCTACACAGTTCGCATTGGACTCGAGCGATTGCACAGCGATATTACCTGAAACACAGTGCTCAAATCACAGTGTGCTCAAAGTAAATTATTACAGTTCCTATACTGTCCTCTTTGGACTCGAACCGCTCTACTGTATCTTTCACTGGAACACTCAGTCCAAAATACAGTGTAGTCAAAAATAAATTTTGACAGTTCAATACTGTAATATAAATTCAACAATACTTGTAATTTGACAGTTGGTTAATCTGTATTATGTACAATGAATGCGCCAGTCATATCGACAGAGTTTATGTAGGTGTTTTAACAGTCAAGTCCTCTGTTCTAGAAACTGGTTAGCAACAGATATAGTTTCAGTTTTGAACCGTTGCTTTTTACAGTGCGAACACGGGAAACGTTCTTGTTTTAATACTGTAATTCAAACTTGATGAACCCCGTAATTTAATAGTGCCACAAATCGTATATTATGCAAAATTAGGGGTAAAAATAACATTAAATAGCGCTGAAAGAACAATTGAAGCGCTGAAAGAAGTGTCAGTTCTTTGTGTCCTGGTCGCGCCACGCTCGAGACAAGTCCTAACCAGTGAATGCTGTTCACAACGTCACACTGTAAATTTGATTATAAAAATAAAGTTAAAAAAAATCGGCGAACCCTTTGCTTACAATGTATATATATATAGGTGTGTGTGTGTGTGTGTGTGTGTGTGTGTGTGTGTGTGTGTGTGTGTGTGTGTGTCGAGAATATAATGAAGCGAATGAGACACAAAAAAAAGTTTATCGATAAAAGAAGTTTGAAAAAACGTGTAGAAAATATTAAAAAATCAGTCACATACACAAGAACGTACCTTTTTGTAAATAATTCTCTCTTTATTATAATTTCTTGAATTATGTCGCAAGAATTTCAACGTTCGCATCCTATCGACCACGCACTACTAACTAGCAATCCTTTGTGTCCTGGCCACGTGCCTCACCCCACGCGCGAGACAAGTCCTAATTAGACAAGAACGTACCGTTTTTTTTTAATTCTCTCTTTCTTAATAATTTCTTGAATTCTGTCGCACAAATTTCGATGTCCGCGTCCCATCAACCACGCACTACTAACTGGCAATCCTTTGTGTCCTGGCCTCGTGCCTCACCTCGTCCCTCATGTGCGTACAGTATAAAAATCAGTGATCTCATGTAGATTTTACAATTGAATATTTTTACTGAAAACACTGATGTATTCACAATATCGAACTGTAAATAAGCCAGTGTAACTGTAAAAATTTCAGTGTGTACAGGAAAATTCGTCATTTTTGTAGGACAGGATTTACATTACTCTGTTTTACTGTAAAATGAAATATGGCACCCTGTTTTCATGCGGTTTATACTGTGATTTTCGCGGTTTCATTTTTTCCGTGTACTTTCATCAAGCGATAAAGCATTATGATAATGCTTTATCGCTTGATGAAAGTATATGAAAGTAGTATATAGTATATGAGCGTAAGTATATGAAAGTATTTGATTAGTTATTGAATGAATATAATAATACGAATATATTTCCGCTTACTTTTATGATTATGTAAAGCGCAAAAATTTTTTTCAGAAGTAAAATAAGTTGTAATTTAGATTTATTATTATATTTAAATTAACATATAAACTATTAGGAGTACAACTTTGCAGTGACCGTTTTACTTAGAGAGCCACTGCGGCCGAAGTAGTGGCCCTAGCTCAATAAAAAAGTGGCATTTTAAACTAGAGGCTCTGCCAATGTAAACAATTTAAAAACGCTAACGGATACGTGTATGCATTATAAAGTTATAGGCACTCAAACATGGCAACCTACGAACCGAATTCTCAGCATTTGCGGGAGGTTATGATTTACTTCTTCAACATCAAGAAATCTGTGGCTGAGGCCCACCGTTTGCTTGTAGATGCTTACGGGGAGGATTCTATTAGTGAGAAAACGTGTCGGCGGTGGTTTCAACGCTTCAAAAGTGGAGATTTTGAGGTCGAGAAAAAGCATGGTGGCGGAAGGCAGCAAGTTTTTGAAGACGGGCTGACAGCTGGGCGTTGTGTACTATGAGCTGCTCAAACCATCCGAAACCATCACAGGCGAACTTCCCCGACGTCAGTTGATGTGCTTGAGTAAGGCACTCAAAGAGAAACGGCCACAATTCAACGAAAGACATGACAAGGTGATACTGCAGCATGACAATGCCCGACCCCATGTTGCAAATGTCGTGAAAAAGTACTTGGAAACGCTGAAATGGGAGGTTTTATCCCACCCGCCGTACTCTCCAGACATTGCCCCTTCCGACTATCACTTGTTCCGGTCGATGGCACACGATTTGGCTGACCAGCACTTCGGTACTTACGAAGAAGTCAAAAATTGGGTCGATTCCTGGATTGCCTCCAAGGACCAAGACTTTTATCGGCGCGGGATTCGAATGCTACCTGAAAGATGGGCCGAGGTCGTAGCTAGCGACGGGCAGTACTTTGATTAAAAAATATGTAGCCATTTTTTTATAATAAAGCCTTAAACTTTTGAAAAAAACGGTCACTGCAAAGTTGTACTCCTTATAATAAAATAAGCGGTTAGAGTGCGCGATAAATTTTTCGACACTAAAAGATAAATAATTAAAATAATAATGATAACTAATAAAAATAACTAATCAAATAAGAATTAATAGTAATAATTATTTTAAAAAAAGCACTGAGCGCGGGGAACGATCGCGCGCCCCTAGTGCAATTTTTTTCCGAAAAACTCCGATTATTTCCGAATTTTTCTATGAATTGGAACAAATATGAAGAATTCGGAGTTTTGCGGACAATTATTTTTACGCAAACATCCGAGTTTCTCCGAATTTTTCCGAATTTTTCCGAATATTTCATCATTTTAATTACAATCACGGGAAAATCTCGGAAATTATATGAAGACTTTAAGGGGTAACACCACTGTAACGGCCTTACAGGAAGCGTATTTTTTGATATTTTTTTTTGGCGGAAGAAAATGTGATAAACAAATACTACTTACGGTATTTATTGAGCATATATTTAAGTATATTGCTACAAATTTTTCATCCGAAAATATTACAACATGGCGATACTGCACCAATTCTTCCGAAGCATGTCGAACCTCTGCGGCACGCAGTATAACTGCGCCAATTTTAATCTAAAAAAAGAATTTTGTTTTACTAAGTCTACATGAGTGTAGCTACTGAACCACATAGGGGATTTTCGATAAGTTAATTAAAACAATATTTATTAACAAATAACTGTCTTAAAAAAATACAACATTTTTAGTAAAATACCCGGCAATTACTCAAAAATCAATATTTCTAAAATCCCCTACGTAGTTCACTAGCTACACCCATCTAGATTTAATTTTTAAAAAATTATTTTATCCAGATTAAAATTGGCACAAGTTATACTGTGTGCCGCAGAGCATCTTAAGTCCAACATGCCTCAAAAGAATTTGCTGCAGTGTCGGCATTTTGTAATATTTTCCCATAAATTTTTTTGCAACATACTTCAATATATGCTTAATAATTACCCCAAGTATTATTTGTCTAAAACCCTTCGTGGCAGGCCGTTACAGTGGTGTTACCCCTTAAGGAAAATAATGTTTGCAAAAATTTCGGAAATTCATTATTTCTCAAAAATGTATCAATTTTTTTTACGAAAATCTCATTTTTTTCATCTATAACTTTTCTCCGAATATCTCCGCAGCCGTTCACTCAATAGGAAAAAGAAAAAGTTCCGGAAAAAAAATAAGAACAAGTTTTTTTTACGAAAATCTCATTTTTGTCATCTTTAAATTTTCTCCGAATATCTTCGCAGCCGTTTACTCAGGTAATAGGAAAAAGGAAAATTTCCGGAAAAAAATAATAATAATAATCAGTTTTTTTTACGAAAATCTCATTTCTTTTCATCTTTAACTTTTCTCCGAATATCTCCGCAGCCATTCACTCAGGTCATAGGAAAAAGAGAAATTTCCGGGAGAAAAATGAGAAATCATGAATTTTCAGTGAAAAAAATGTGTTTTTGGGAAATAGACCAGAACTTGAATCTGTTTTAAATCATTTTTTCTCCGAAAATCTCAAATATGACTAAAATATGAGAAATTATGAAAAATTTGGAGAAAAATTTGCACTACGGGCCCCTACGGACCGAAGCCAGGAACGCTACCAACTGTGCACTTTCTGGTATAACACTTTCTGGAATATGTGCACTTTCTGGTACTTACTTTTACTTCTTCTGGGCTTCTGGGCTTACTTTTGTGAATTATAATTTATTTGGCATAAGATAAATAAGTTGTAATTTAGATTTATTATTATATTTAAATTAACGTAGAAACTAAAAAAATAAGCGATCAGAGTGCGCGATACATTTTTTTGTATACATTAATAACGCAGAGAATCAAGAGCTAAATAAGCATTGAAAGCATCTAAAAGCCTCGCGCGTGACGTGCTCAGATTGCTTTTTTCCTCGAAGCCTTCGTTTCGCGGTCGGGAAACTTCGACCGTGCTCGGGTCTTTCCGAAGATGTCCAAGCGTCGCTCCAGGGACAGAGATTAGTAGGGAGATGTACAACGCTCCCCTTTTCGGCGTGCCTCGGAAACGGCGTTAAATCGCGGCGGCGAGTTCGGGAATATGATTTTGTGTGCATCGCCTCTGTCGAGGTTGCAGATTCCCTTGTAGCCGTGCGAGTCGTGAGCACCGCTCAAGTCGATATCGCAGTCAGCGTGCACACGAATGGGTAGCTCGGTGGGGGAAAAGTCTCTGCCCCTCGCTCTAGTGCAGCCAGATCGCGCGTAAAAGTTACCCCCTCTCTAGTCTCTTACGCGCCAACCACCTAATCATTGTAGCGCGTGTCCGTGAGCGAGCGATGCTCGGACATCTTCGGAAAGAGCCGAGCATGGTCGAAGTGTCCCAACGCGCCTTCGGCAGCTACACCAATTCATGGACGATGAACACGTTCATGTGCGGCCAAGCCGAAACGAAGGCTTCGAGGGAAAAAGCAATCTGAGCAAGACTCGCGCGTGACGTCACCCATCGGCACGCGCGAGACTTTTAGATGATTTCAATGCTTATTTAACTCTTGATTCTCTGCGTTATTAATGCATACAAAAAATGTGTCGCTTATTTTTTTAGTTTATACGTTAATTTAAATATAATAATAAATCTAAATCACAACTTATTTATCTTATATAAAATTGTTTACGCTTTACTTACATCCGTCCTCATGCCAAATAAATTATAATTCATAAAAGTAAGCGGAAATATATTGATATTCGTATTATTATATTAATTCTCATACTTTCATCAAGCGATAAAGCATTATCCCCAAAAACAAACCAATCATCCATCCGGCCGCGATCGTAAGTACCAGAAAGTGCACGTATTCTACAAGCGATGAGACGGTCCCGTTGGTAGCGTTCCTGGCTTCGGTCCGCGAGGCCCCTAGTGCAAATTTTTCTCCAAATTTTTCATAATTTCTTATATTTTAGTCACATTTGAGATTATCGAAGAAAAAGTGATTTAAAACAGATTCAAGTACTGGTCTATTTCCCAAAAACTCATTTTTTTTTACTGAAAATTCATGATTTCTCATTTTTTTCCCGGAAATTTCTCTTTTTCCTATGACCTGAGTGAACGGCTGCGGAGATATTCGGAGAAAAGTTAAAGATGAAAAGAAAATGAGATTTTCGTTAAAAAAACTTTTTATTATTATTTTTTTCCGGAAATTTCCCTTTTTCCTATTACCTGAGTAAACGGCTGCGAAGATATTCGGAGAAAATTTAAAGATGAAAAAAAATGAAATTTTCGTAAAAAAACTTGATATAATTTTTTTTCCGGAATTTTTTCTTTTTCCTATTGAGTGAACGGCTGCGGAGATATCCGGAGAAAAGTTGTAGATGAAAAAAAAAAAAAATTTCGTAAAAAAAACGTATTACATTTTTTATCCCTCATAATTCTGAGAAATAATGAATTTCCGAAATTTTTGCAAACATTATTTTCCTTAAGGGGTAACACCACTGTAACGGCCTGCCACGAAGCGTTTCAGACAAATAATACTTGGGGTAATTATTAAGCATATATTGAAGTATATCGCAAAAAAATTTTATGGGAAAATATTACAAAATGGCGACACTGCAGAAAATTCTTCCGAGGCATGTTGAACTTAAGGTGCTCTACGGCACGTAGTATAACTTGTGCCAATTTTAATCTGGACAAAATAATTTTTTTTAATTAAATCTAGATGAGTGTAGCTAGTGAACTACGTAGGAGATTTTAGAAATATTGATTTTTGAATAATTGCCGAGTATTTGACTAAAAATGTTCATTTAGACTTAATAAGGCAAAATTCTTTTTTTTTTTATTAAAATTGGCACAGTTATACTGCGTGCCGCAGAGGTTCGACATGCTTCGGAAGAATTGCTGCAGTGTCGCCATTTTGTAATATTTTCGGATAAAAATTTCTAGCAATATACTTAAACATATGATCAATAAATACCGCAAGTATTATTTGTTGATCACATTTTCTTCCGCCAAAAAAAAATTTCAAAATATCCGCTTCTTGTAAGGCCGTGACAGTGGTGTAACCCCTTAAAGTCTTCATATAATTTCCGAGATTTTCCCGTGATCGTAATTAAAAGAATGAAATATTCGGAGAAATTCGGAGAAACTCGGATGTTTGCGTAAAAATAATTGTCCGCAAAACTCCGAATTTTTCATATTTGTTCCAATTCATAGAAAAATTCGGAAAAAGTCTGAAAAATTTTTCGGCAAAAAACGGAGTTTTTCGGAAAATATTTGCACTAGGGGCGCGGGATCGTTCCCCGCGCTCAGTGCTTTTTTAAAAATTATTATTACTAGTAATTTTTATTTGATTAGTTATTTTTATTAGTTATCATTATTATTTTAATTAGTTATCTTTTAGTGTCGACAAATTTATCGCGCACTCTGACCGCTGATTTTATTAGTTTATACGTTAATTTAAATACAATAATAAATCCAAATTACAACTTATTCATCTTCTAAAAAATTGTTTGCGCTTTACTCACACCCGTTTGCGCTAAAAGAGAACTAATTAAAATAATAATGATAACTAATCAAAATAACTAATCAAATAAGAATTAATAGTAATAATAATTTAAAAAAAAAAAGCACTGAGCGCGGGGTACGATCCCGCGCCCCTAGTGCACATTTTTTTCCGAAAAACTCCGATTTTTTCCGGAAAATTTTTCCGATTTTTTCTATGAATTGGAACAAATATGAAGAATTCGGAGTTTTGCGAACGATTATTTTTACGCAAACATCCGAGTTTCTCCGATTTTTTTTTCGAATTTTTCCGAATATTTCATCATTTTAATCACGATCACGGGAAAATCTTGGAAATTATATGAAGACTTCAAAGGGGAAAGACCACTGTAACGGCCTTACAGGAAGCGTATTTTTTTGTTTGTTTTTTGGCGGAAGAAAATGTGATAAACAAACAATACTTGCGGTATTTATTGAGCATATATTTAAATATATGGCTATGAATTTTTATCCGAAAATATTACAAAATGGCGACACTGCAGCAATTCTTCCGAAGTATGTCGAACCTCTGCGGCACGGAGTATAAGTGTGGCAATTTTAATCTAAAAAACAGAATTTTGTTTTATTAAGTCTAAATGAGTGTAGCTACTGAACCCCGTAGGGGATTTTTGATAAGTTAATTTAAACAGTATTTATTTAAAAATAACTGTCTTAAAAAAAATTGAACATTTTTAGTCCAATACTCGGCAATTATTCAAAAATCAATATTTCCAAAATCCTCTACGTGGTTCACTAGCTACACTCATTGAGATTTAATTTTAAAAAAATTATTTTTTCCAGATCAAAATTGGCACAAGTTATACTGCGTGCCGTAGAGCACCTTAAGTTCAACATGCCTCGGAAGAATTTGCTGCAGTGTCGTCATTTTGTAATATTTTCCCATAAATTTTTTTTGCAACATACTTCAATATATGCTTAATCATTACCCCAAGTATTATTTGTCTCAAACGCTTCGTGGGAGGCCGTTACAGTGGCCCCTTAAGGAAAATAATGTTTGCAAAAATTTCGGAAATTCATTATTTCTCAGAATTATGAGGGATAAAAAAATGTAATAAGTTTTTTTACGAAAATCTTTTTTTTTTTCATCTACAACTTTTCTCCGAATATCTCCGCAGCCGTTCACTCAATAGGAAAAAGAAAAAGTTCCGGAAAAAAAATAATATCGAGTTTTTTTTACGAAAATCTCATTTTTTTTTCATCTTTAAATTTTCTCCGAATATCTCCGCAGCCGTTCACTCAGGTAATAGTAAAAAGGGAAATTTCCGAAAAAAAATAATAATAATAAAAAGTTTTTTTAACGAAAATCTCATTTCTTTTCATCTTTAACTTTTCTCCGAATATCTCCGCAGCCGTTCACTCAGGTCATAGGAAAAAGAGAAATTTCCGGGAAAAAAATAAGAAATCATGAATTTTAAGTAAAAAAAATGTGTTTTTTGGAAATAGACCAGTACTTGAATCTGTTTTGAATCGTTTTTCTCCGAAAATCTCAGATATTACTAAAATATGAGAAATTATAAAAAATTTGGAGAAAAATTTGTACTAAATTTAATTTAAATATATTTGCCTAAATTTGCCTATTTAACTAAAATAAATTTGCCCCTGCGGACCGAAGCCAGGAACGCTACCAACGGGACCATCTCATCGCTTATAGAATATATGCACTTTCTGTCACTTACAATTCCCGGCCGGATGGATGATTGGCTTGTTTTTGGGGATAATGCTTTATCGCTTGATGAAAGTATGAGAATTAATATAATAATACGAATATAAATATATTTCGGCTTACTTTTATGAATTATAATTGATTTGGCATAAGAACGGGTGTGAGTAAAGCGTAAACAATTTTTTAGAAGATAAATAAGTTGTAATTTAGATTTGTTATTATATTTAAATTGACGTATAAACTAAAAAAATTAGCGATACATTTTTTTATATACATTAATAACGCAGAGAATCAAGAGCTAAATAAGCATTGAAATCCTCGACGATTACTCCGCGCCAAATCATCGTACAGAGCTCGTTAAAAGGTCAAATTAAAGCTGATTAAATTGCCTAAAAGTCTTTTATAGTCGTATGATAAAAAAAATCATTTGAAGTCGACAGACCATTTTAAAGACGAGCAAAAAATTGGAAAAAAAATTTCGTTGGTTTTCGGATGATTACAAGAAAACCACCCACGCTAAAAAAATTTACAGTCCAGATCTGAAAACTAGATACTTGAAGCTATAATTTCCTTTTTTAAATTTTCTGTACGACCATTTTTCTCCGAATTATCCCTTGCTGAAAATCAGCCAAAAATTCGGAATTTTTTAAAATCTCTTAATTTGTGTGAGTAATGTATTTTAGGTGTACATTTTATTATTTATTTTGTACAGTTACAAAGAACAGTTGTTTATAATTTGTTTTGTACAGTTACATTTTGGCGCCGCAACAAAAAGAAAAGTGGTCGCCAGCAGCAGCCGCAGCGTCAAGAGGCACCCGAGGGAGCCCAAGGGCGCGAGAAGGGCAGGCCATCGAAAGAACAGCGGCACGATCGAGGGGAGCGGCCGCAGCAAGGACGCCGCGGGTAACGTCGACGCGACCGAACACGCAGTCGTTCGCCCCGCCGGATGCATGTTGAAGTTGCTCAAAATGAGCGGGCGTTCCAAATTTTGGTGCAAACAGTATTGGAAAATATGACAAAAAAATTAATGTTTCCCCCAATACGGAAATGAGTTTTTACTTTTTCCCTTAGAAAATTAATTTAAAAAATTGTTGAATTAAAGTGCCGAAACGATCGAGAAAGGCTCGAAGAGAACTGAGTCTTTCTCGATCGGCTTTATTTTCAAAACACATTTCACATTGGGATGGAGGTCAAAACTTTGAAAGGCCAAATATAGAACGACAAAGATTTCGAAATGACAGAATTGTAAACTCAAAGTAACGAACTGTAAATTATTCAAAATTTTATCCTTCGGCCGATGACGAAATTGAATAACTATTACAATTATAATTACAAAGGATTATTTATTCGAGAACGTGTATTCAGATTGTCTGCAGTTGAGTCATACAAATACAGATTCAAAAAATCTAGAACATCCATATCTCCGAAATGGAAAGACGTGAGTATCTAATATTGGTAATACCATCTATAGCAAAATGACATATATATCGAGGATACAAACTTCGAAAGTATAGATCTCAGATAGGCAAACGAGCGAAGGTCCAAAATAGCAAACACCGAAATAGCGAACATCAAAGAAGTGGACGAGTTGCTTCAAAATTTTCTGCCGGTTTTCGCTAACACGTACGAGATTCTTTAAAGGCGTCTGGCCACCTTGGCCGATCGCAAAATGGGCATATTAAAAAAAATAATAATGAACGCGAAAGTATGGGCCGGAATATTTTTATTTTTTTACATAACGTCAGAAAGGGCTTTAAGAATAACGTTAATAAATTTCCGTTTAAAATATTAAAAAATGGCGCCGTTATGCACATCGCCGCGGAGACCCTCCGCACGATACGCGCGGTCGTTGTCCCAGCTGTTACGCGGTCATGTCACATCTGAAAAAAAATCAGCTCATTTGTGAGTAGTGTCGCTACAAAGTAGCGTAGCGGTTTTTTTCGACTATTAGAAAAATTATGGTGAGCCATAATTTCGGTGAAAAGTACACATTTTTTTCTTCGGCTAACCATAATTTTTTTCGGTACAATGTAGCGTAGCGGTTTTTTTTCGACCATTAAAAAAATTATGGTGAGCCATAATTTCGGTAAAAAATACAAATTTTTTTCTTCGGCTCGCCATAATTTTTTTAATGGTCGACAAAAAAACCGCTACGCTACATTGTAGCGACACTACTCACGGATGAGCGGATTTTTTTTTGCAGATGTGACATGACCGGGTAACAGCTGGGACAACGACCGCGCGTATCGTGCGGAGGGCCTCCGCGGCAATGTGCATACCGGCGTAATTTTTTAATATTTTGAACGGAAATTTATTAACGTTATTCTTAAAGCCCTTTCTGACGTTGTGTAAAAGAATAAAAATATTCCGGTCCATACTTGCGAGTTTATTATTTTTTCTTAAATATACCCATTTTTCGATCGGCCAAGGTGGCCAAACGCCTTAAAGTCTTTAAGAGGGGATATACATTTACAACGATCAAAAAATCAATTTCTTTTCTTTAAGGGATAACACCACTCTAGGAATTTGGAAAAATCGTTTTCATTTGTCTTCAATAATACTTTGGGGTCATAAAAACAATATGCAATTGGCAAATTGCAGTCACAAGAGCCTCGCGGTTGATATACCAGCGTGCGGGCTCTGAGTGCAGACGACGCGGGTTCGATCCCCGTAGCCAATGTCTTTTTTAAAATTAAACATATATGAATTAAATATCATAAATAATGCCTGGACAGGCGAGAATAGCTAAAGCGAGAGTACGTTCGAAATTTTTTGAATATAAAATGAAGAAAAAGAATAGATTAAAAAACGTCGATTAACCAGGGATCGAACCCGGACCGCAAGCATCGTCAATCCGTCACGCTGCCAACTCAGCCACGACGCTCATTGAGGATAGAAAAACATTTATGATACACGGTTATTCATGTTTACTGTTGAAAAAAAAAAACGCCGTAATGACCGCGGCAAAGGCTCAAGATTTCTTTTTGAACCTTCCACGGTCGTTTCGGCGTTTTATTTTTCAACGCGGTTCGTCGTTAATTTTTTCAACCCGCATTCTCGGCATAAACGGCCAACCGAGAGAAAACAATTTTCTCGATACATGTTTTTCTCTTTGCAATTCATTTAATGCATATTCCAATCCACAGTACGGCCACACATATGTCGAGCTCGATCGGACGGAAAACCTCGCTCCGTTCGTCTGTCGAGTGAGTGAGGGGCAGAGACTTTTCCCCCACCGAGCTACCCATTCGTGTGCACGCTGACTGCGATATCGACTTGAGCGGTGCTCACGACTCGCGCGGATACAAGGGAATCTGCAACCTCGACAGAGGCGATGCGCACGAAATCATATTTCCGAACTCGCCGCCGCGATTTAGCGCCATTTCCGTGGCACGCCGAAAAGGGGAGCGTTGTACATCTCCCTACTAATCTCTGCCAGGGAGACTAGAGAGAAGGAGTGGACACACAGTGCTTACGAAACGTCCGCAAAAACGCAGCAAACAAGGAGGCGCTGCGATCGTCTATGTCCGATCGGATATCTCCGCCACTAGCCTCGTACTCTTGGCGTGCTCTCGGTTGCTGTTGACAGCACATTCGTGATGGGGGACCTAACTATTGCGTCTACCTCTCCTATTTCGCTGTCTTTCTTATCGTTGCAAACTCATAATAGCAACTAATAATTAATTAAATTAAGCGGTGAACCAACAATGTAGGTACACGTATGAGCCCAAAGTTTCGGTCGAAGCGTATAGTAACATCCAATGCCTATACGACGCCGTTGGTTGTAAATTGCTGACAGAGCTTGTACCCTCTATATGTCCCACACATTCGCACCTCATCCATAGATAGGTCTCATAATCGTATAGAGAGCGGCGCTGAGCTTCCTACGATCCGTCTTTCGCGAAATGTTTTATATAAATTTTTAAAAAGCGTGAAAATGTCAACCAAAATGCGATACAAAGGAAAGTTGACAAAAAAAAGGGCGCTTGCTAAAAGACTGAAAGCTGTGGCAGCCATGTGTCAAGCAAATGCGGCTAAACGCGATGAGAATGACTATAACCTCAACGATCAGCAACAAAAATTCGCTGTCGAAGGACGTCGGATCGTGGATTTCCAACATCTCACCGACAGTTTGAATTGCATTCGCTATAATAAAGGCAAATACATGCATAAATTGAACAAATTAAATTTGTTTGCAGAATAAATTTATTTCACAACCGTCTCAGAATTACTAGAACTCGGGAAAAAAACACGCTTCGAGTTCCCAGACCACGCGCCGATCAGCTTGCTGCAGCGTACACTGTTGCTATTCAGTGCAGCCAGATCGCGCGTAAAAGTTACCCCCTCACTAGTCTCTTACGCGCCCATCACACAATCATAGTAGCGCATGTCCGTGAGCGAGCGACGCTCGGACATCTTCGGCAAGAGCCGAGCGGGGTCGAAGTTTCCCGACCGTGCCTTCGGCCGCTACACCAACACATGGACGCTGAGCACGTTCATATGCGGCCAAGCCGAAACGAAGGCTTCGAGGGAAAAAGCAATCTGAGCACGACTCGCGCGTGACGTCACCCGACGACACGCGCGAGGCTTTTAGATGATTTCAATGCTTATTTAGCTTTTGATTCTCTGCGTTATTAATGTATCGCGCACTCTGATCGCTTATTTTTGTAGTTTATACGTTAATTTAAATATAATAATAAATCTAAATTACAACTAATTTATCTTCTAAAAAATTGTTTACGCTTTACTCACACCCGTCCTTATGCCAAATAAATTATAATTCATAAAAGTAAGCGAAAATATATTTATATTCGTATTATTATATTAATTCTCAAGCGATAAAGCATTATCCCCAAAAACAAGCCAATCATCCATCCGGCCGCGAATCGTAAGTACCAGAAAGTGCACAAATTCTACAAGCGATGAGATGGTCCCGTTGGTAGCGTTCCTGGCGTCGGTCCGCAGGGGCCCCTAGGGCAACTTTTTCTTCAAATTTTTCATAATTTCTCATATTTTAACCATATTTTAGATTTTCGGGGAAAAAATGATTTAAAACACATTCAAGTACTGGTCTATTTCCCAAAAACACATTTTTTTTTTACTGAAAATTCATGATTTCTCATTTATTTCTCCGGAAATTTCTCTTTTTCCTATGACCTGAGGCTGCGGAGATATTCGGAGAAAAGTTAAAGATGAAAAGAAATGAGATATTCGTTAAAAAAATGTATTATTATTTTTTTTTCGGAAATTTCCCTTTTCCCTGTCACCTGAGTGAAAGGCTGCGGAGATATTCGGAGAAAAGTTATAGATGAAAAAAATGAGATTTTCGTAAAGAAAATTTATTACATTTTTTGATCCCTCATAAATCTGAGAAATAATGAATTTCCGCAATTTTTGCAAACGTCATTTTCCTTAAGGGGTAACACCACTGTAACAGCCTGCCACGAAGCGTTTTAGACAAATAATACTTGGGGTAATTATTAAGCATATATATATTGAAGTATATTGCAAAAAAATGTTATGGGAAAATATTACAAAATGACGACACTGCAGCAAATTCTTCCGAGGCATGTTGAACTTAAGGTGCTCTGCGGCACGCAGTATAACTTGTGCCAATTTTAATCTGGACAAAATAATTTTTTTTAATTAAATCTAGATGAGTGTAGCTACTAAATCACGTAGGGGATTTTAGAAATATCGATTTCTGAGTAATTGCCGAGTGTGTGACTGAAAATGTTCAATTTTTTTAAAGACAGTTATTTGTTAATAAATATTGTTTAAATTAACTTATCGAAAATTCCCTACGTGGTTCAGTAGCTACACTCATGTAGACTTAATAAAACGAAATTCTTTTTTCGATTAAAATGGGCACAGTTATACTGCGTGCCGCAGAGGTTCGACATGCTTCGGAAGAATTGCTACAGTGTCGCCAGTTTGTAATATTTTCGGATAAAAATCTATAGCAATATACTTAAATATATGCTCAATAAAGACCGCAAGTATTATTTGTTTATCACATTTTCTTTCGCCAAAAAAAAATATCAAAAAATACGCTTCCTGTAAGGCCGTTACAGTGGTGCTACCCCTTAAAGTCTTCATTTAATTTCCGAGATTTTCCCGTGATCATAATTAAAATGATGAAATATTCGGAAAAATTCGGAAAAATTTTCCGGAAAAAATCGGAGTTTTTCAGAAAAAAATTTGCACTAGGGGCGCGGGATCGTTCCCTGCGCACAGCGTTATTTTTATTAGTCATCATTATTATTTTAATTAGTTATCTTATAGTGTCGAAAAATTTATCGCGCACTCTGACCGCTTATTTTATTAGTTAATTTAAATATAATAATAAATCTAAATTACAACTTATTTATCTTCTAAAAATTGTTTGCCCTTTACTCACACCCGTCCCTATGCCAAATAAATTGTAATTCATAAAAGTAAGCGGAAATATATTTATATTCGTATTATTATATTCATTCTCATATACTTTCATCAAGCTATAAAGCATTATCATAATGTATCCGGCCGCGAATCGTAAGTCCCAGAAGGTGCACATTTTCTCCAAGCGATGAGATGATCCCATTGGTAGCGTTTCTGGCTTCGGTCCGCAGAGACGCGGGATTGTTCACCGCGCTCAGTGTTTTTTTTTTAATTATTAATACTATTAATTCTTATTTGATTCGTTATTTTTATTAGTTATCATTATTATTTTAATTAGTTTTCTTTTAGTGTCGAAAAATGTGTACGTTAATTTAAATATAATAATAAAACTAAATTACAACTTATTTATCTTCTAAAAAATTGTTTGCGCTTTACTTACACCCGGCCCTATGCCAAATAAATTGTAATTCATAAAAGTAAGCGGAAATATATTTATATTCGTATCATTATATTCATTCTCATATGCATCAAGCGATAAAGCATTATCATAATGCTTTATCGCTTGATGAAAGTATATGAGAATAAATATAATAATACGAATATAAATATATTTCCCCTCATATGTTTTCATCAAGCGATAAAGAATTATCATAATGCTTTATCGCTCGATGAAAGTATATGAGAATGAATATAATAATACGAATATAAATACATTTCCGCTTACTTTTATGAATTACAATTTATTTGGCATGTGAGGTAAGCGCAAACAATTTTTTAGAAGATAAATAAGTTGTAATTTAGATTTATTATTATATTGAAATTAACGTACAAACTAATAAAATAAGCAGTCAGAGTGCGCGATAAATTTTTTGACACTAAAAGATAACTAATAAACATAATAATGATAACTAATAAAAATAACTAATCAAATAAGAATTAATAGTAATAATAATTTTAAAAAAAGCACTGAGCGCAGGGAACGATCCCGCGCCCGTAGTGCAATTTTTTTTCTCAAAAACTCCGATTTTTTCCGCAAAATCTTTCCAAATTTTTCTATGAATTGGAACAAATATGAAGGATTCAGAGTTTTGCGGACAATTACTTTTACGCAAACATCCGAGTTTCTCCGAATTTCTCCGAATTTTTTCGAATTTTTCCGAATACTTCATCATTTTAATTATGATCACGGGAAAATCTCGGAAATTAAATGAAGACTTTAAGGGGTAACACCACTATAACGGCCTTACATGAAGCGTATTTTTTTATATTTTTTTTGCGGAAGAAAATGTGATAAACAATTTTTATCCAAAAATATTACAAAATGGCGACACTGCAGCAATTCTTCCGAAGCATGTCGAACCTCTGCGGCACGCAGTATAACTGTGCCAATTTTAATCTAAAAAAAAAGAATTTCGTTTTATTAAGTCTACATGAGTGTAGCTACTGAACCACGTAGGGGATTTTCGATAAGTTAATTTAAACAATATTTATTAACAAAAAACTGTCTTAAAAAATTGAACATTTTTAGTCACATACTCGGCCATTACTCAAAAATCAATATTTCTAAAATCCCCTATGTGGTTCACTAGCTACACTCATCGAGATTTAATTTTTTTAAATTATTTTGTCCAGATTAAAATTGGCACAAGTTATACTGCGTGCCGCAGAGCACCTTAAGTTCAACATGCCTCGGAAGAATTTGCTGCAGTGTCGTCATTTTGTAATATTTTCCCATAACATAACATTTTTCTGCAGTATACTTCAATATATGCTTAATAATTACCCCAAGTATTATTTGTCTAAAACGCTTCGTGGCAGGCCGTTACAGTGGTGTTACCCCTTAAGGAAAATGACGTTTGCAAAAATTTCGGAAATTCATTGTTTCTCAGAATTATGAGGGATCAAAAAATGTAATGTTTTTTTTACGAAAATCTCATTTTTTCATCTATAACTTTTCTCCGGATATCTCCACAGCCGTTCACTCAATGGGAAAAAGAAAAAATTCCGGAAAAAAAATAATAAGTTTTTTAAAAAGAAAATCTCATTTTTTTCATCTTTAAATTTTCTCCGAATATCTCCGCAGCCGTTCACTCAGGTAATAGGGAAAAGACAAATTTCCGAAAAAAAAATAACAATACGTTTTTTTACGAAAATCTCATTTCTTTTCATCTTTAACTTTTCTCCGAATATCTCCGCAGTCTCAGGTCATAGGAAAAAGAGAAATTTCCGGAGAAAAAATGAGAAGTCATGAATTTTCAGTAAAACAAATGTGTTTTTGGGAAATAGACCAGTACTTGAATCTCTTTTAAATCATTTTTTCTCCGAAAATCTCAAATATGACTAAAATATGAGAAATTATCAAAAATTTTGAGAAAAATTTGCCCTAGGGGCCCCTGCGGACCGAAGCCAGGGACGCTACCAACGGGACCATCTCATCGCTTGTAGAATATGTGCACTTTCTGGTACTTACGGTTCGCGGCCGGATGGATGATTGGCTTGTTTTTGGGGATAATGCTTTGTCGCTTGATGAAAGTATGAGAATTAATATAATAATACGAATATAAATATATTTCCGCTCATTTTTATGAATTATAATTTATTTGGCATAAGGACGGGTGTGAGTAAAGCGTAAGCAATTTTTCAGAAGATGAATAAGTTGCAATTTAGATTTACTATTATATTTAAATTAACGTATAAACTAACAAAATAAGTGATCAGAGTGCGCGATACATTTTATTGTATACATTAATAACGCAGAGAATCAAGAGCTAAATAAGCATTGAAATCATCTAAAAGCCTCGCGCGTGTCGTCGGGTGACGTCACGCGCAAGTCGTGCTCAGATTGCTTTTTCCCTCGCAGCCTTCGTTTCGGCTTGGCCGCACATGAACGTGCTCAGCGTCCATGTGTTGGTGTAGCTGCCGAAGGCGCGGTCGGGAAACTTCGACCCCGCTCGGCTCTTGCCGAAGATGTCCGAGCGTCGCTCGCTCACGGACACGCGCTACTATGATTGCGTGATGGGCGCGTAAGAGCCTAGAGAGAGGGTAACTTTTACGCGCGATCTGGCTGCACTGTTGCTATTCCGTTACAAATGGTTGGGCCCGAGTTCGGTGTGGGGAATCGGCATGATGTGATTAAAAATGAGCCTCAACGCAGAGCACACAACACATCGAAACCAAATTCTTTTATTATTTGTGCGCATGCGTTAAGTTTGGACTATTATAATTATTTGAGACGTTTTCGTCAGGAGAGCTGCTAGTGGCACAATCTGGAACTATTGAAGGTCGGACTTTTTAAGACGCTGGAACTACGTATTGGCCTATGCTGTGTCCACTCCTTCTCTCTAGTCTCCCTGCGTCGCTCGCTCACGGACACGCGCTACTATGATTGTGTGATGGGCGCGTAAGAGCCTAGAGAGGGGGTAACTTTTACGCGCGATCTGGCTATATATCATTTTGCATCTCTCTCGCACGCAGCCTACTTCTTAAGTATCACGCTGCCTTATGCACAGTTCACTTCTCATTATTTACTTGTTCCGTCTCTGTCACACGCAGCTCACTTCTCGATGTCTTAGCAATAGTGGCGCCATCCCAATTTGACCACATTTTTGTAGCCACTTTTTTCAAGTCTCTCCATAAAAGATCGGGCTCTTCCCACTGTAGCCTCCCTGCCCTAGACACTGCCCTAGTTCCGTTTACACTGGCGAGTGTAGAGTGCAGCTAGCGCGAACAAACCTCATCTCTCTTACACGACATCGATACTCAGCTTACTTCTCGAGGTCTTAGAGATAGTGCCGCCATCCATGTATGACCACATTTTTTCAGCCACTGAAATGCACAGATCGGACGCCTCCCACTCTATCCTCCATGCTATGTTCTCTGACGATACTTCAGCAAACAAACATAACCTCATTTTACGAATCAATTTCTCGAACGTATAATTTGAAGATCTCAACTTTATTAATTGAAATAAGTTATTGTATATTGCTTGTAACATTTACTCTGAAATAAATTATAATAATGGAGCAAGACCAATTCGACGATCAGGGTGGCCTGCGTATCGATGGAAGGCGACCACACGAGCTCCGGCAGATTCGTGTTAAATTAGGAGTCTTCAAGCAAGCAGATGGTAGTGCATATCTCGAACATGGAAATACAAAAATCCTGGCGACGGTCTACGGGCCCCATCAGGTATTTGAATTTTTTAAATTTTCATCTTAGTACGTAGAGTATTTTAAAAAACCTCACAAATTTTCAGACACCTTTCTCATAGATGGTGAAGTTTTCCACAAAAAACAGAACTTCAGGGCCTGTAGAATTCACTGACGCAGAACTTGACAATTTTATTTTGCCCTGAATAGTATTTATCTCTGAGAAATCCCTGTGCAAAAATATTGGCTGTCTCTCTCGCACTTGTACGTCACATGGTACAGCTTCTGCTTTGCCTGCGATTTCCTCTATCCTTGAAGCTCCACCTCGTTGTTTGCTATCACTAATTGGTAAGCTGGTTCGTTTCCATCAAAAGGGCACTTTTACGAATCAACTGAATGCTGTTGAAACGCTTGCTACAAATTATAAGAATCCATTATAAGCAATACTATGATGCGAAAAGAGAAAGGAAGAGGGATTTCAAGATGGTGTGGATGGATAGAATGCGAGAGAGATGTACATACTGGCATTGAAAGTGGAATCAGAGAGCCACACGGAGCCACACGTTAATTACGAAATTCCAATTGCCACTACTTCAACTTAACTGCTCTAAATTTGTTATCATTTTTGCATTACAGCCCAGGGGAGCAGCAGCCAAGAGCACAGCCAGCAAAAGTACAAAGGGAATAATCAATTGTCAGTATAGTATGGCGGTGTTCAGCTATACTGCTGGCGAAAGAAAGAACAGGCCTAGAGGTGATAGAAAGACACAGGAACGATGTACTCAGTTGCGACATGCAATGGAGTCTATACTCAATTTAGAACAATTCCCAAGGTCTCAAATAGACATTTTCATCGAAGTCCTACAAGTCGATGGAAGCGATTATTGTACTTCGGTTAATGCGGCAACGCTTGCCCTCATAGATGCTGGGATACCCATTAAGGTATATGCAACTACTTTCTCCTTTCCTCACGTTATATATACGTATACAATTTCGTAGTTCCATTGTATTTGACCCCCGTTCCTCTTCCATTCCACCAAGCTTGTAGCATGCCACAGCCAAACTTCCTCCTCTGTATCGCTTCTGCCATGATATTTCTGCTGCGGACATAGGGAAACCGTGGAAAACCTATGCCAAAATAGCTAGAAAATCAGGTACAATCTATCATCTCAATTGAAATACGGGCTACAGCTGCTACACCTCATACCGGTCTGTATGCGTAACGCCCTTTTTTCCTCAAGCTATTAGGTTTGTACGCGCTAGCTGCACTCTACACTCGGCAGTGTAAACGGAACTAGGGCAGTGTCTAGGGAGTGTAGTTTATTTCCTCGCGGGTACGCAACTCTAGCGCGAACACGATAGTGTACAGGAAACATGGCGGCGACCTAGTGGACCACACCTTAACCTCAAACAACACATGAAATTACAGTCTCATCTAACCGTTAAAGAAATATACCGTGTAACCTCAAGTTTGTTGATCTCGTAAACTGATTACAATGGACGGTGTTATTGAAATTATTAACTTGTACTTGTAATTGTGCTCAGAATGGATATATTGATACCAGTTTTACATAGAATGGAGTGTTAGTGATATGATTGTAGAAATCCAAAACCTTCACAAATGCACACGTTGTTGTCAGCATCAACGACTAAGCCGCCTTCTGAATCTCGGAACAGCACTGCTGACTTAGTTTTTTGCTTCTGTTGCATGTAAGCTTCTGTTTGCGTTGATAGTAGATTGGGACGTATTGTGATACTGCGAATTTACAATAAACACTTGTCAATTTTTTTATCACCTTGATCAATAGAAATTGATAACTATAATACTTTGTTATTTTAAGCCTTTGTTATTGATTGTTTTTCATAATAAATGAGAATTTATTTGTGATTGCCTTATACATTTTAGGTCATGTCAATTTTTTAATCACCTTGATCGATAGAGAACCTTTATTATTGATTGTTTTTCGTAATAAATGAGAATTTGTTTATGATTACTTTATATATTTTAGGTTATGTCATTCTCACCTCTGTATACACTCGCTGACAGGTTCGCTGATTATAGGGTTATTCTAGTAATATCACTGTTACACTTTTCGTGTACTTTTACACCTCGTCAAGATCGAGTGTAGAAAGTCTACGGTTAGTGGCACGCAAGTTTAGCTACACTCGTAACGCGAACAGCGACGCGTGACGTCATTTCCGTTAAAAGGAACGCGAAAGTGTACACTCCCTAAAAAAGTGTAGAAAGTGTAGCTAGCGCGAACAAACCTATTCTTTTGATAGATTGTTTTTATTTCTCCTTGAACACTAAAACCACTGGCAATATAACTTCCTACGAGAAACTCATCTGGTCATCATGGGAACGTTTTTGTTGTTCTCTACATCTATATGACGTTGTATTTTAATGTTTTTTGCTCATACGATAGATTCCTGCTATTATCGGTTCCTAGATATTCCATGCCATGCTCCCTATTTAACATAATCTGTTAGAAAATAATAAATTCAATTAGACGAATTATAGGATTACGCGATTGGATGCACAATTACGTTGATCGATTCGTCGGCAGCGAATGAAGAAGATGTCAGAGGAATCGGTATACTCGACGCAAATTTTATAGAGGAACACGGCCCTGGTGTTACACTGTCGATAGTAGCACTTCCAGAAACGAGTAACGAGGCGTCGAAACAGTCCGGCCTGATAGTTGTTGCACAAGGATCGGGGCAACGTTTACACCTATCTCGTCTCGAACCCATGAAAACTCGAGTATTAACCGGTTGTCGGGATATAAAAGTTATTCTTGACAGAGCGGTACGGCAACATCTCAACGCAAACTCATTGCCGTCGTTATTCAATGTTCACACCTTGGTTGACTAGGTAATCTTCGTTTGTATACATATAATCTTCATTAATAAATGCGACGTATTCAATAACAATTCACTCATCGAGACTTTTACGGATCTGTTATTGTCTGATGGCTATCAATTATAAACATTACTCGTTAAGCGATACATTTTACAAAAAAATATAACTTAATTTAATCCTCGTTCTTGTAGACTTTTTTTGTGAAGTTGTAACGTTGATCCATCATCTTGTAAAAGTTGATTGATCATAAGATTTTGAGCTTTTCCAACAAATATGATTGTTATAAAAATACGAAATCCATAGTGTTCAGATTTTGGCGTCCGGATACCTCTCCATGATCATACCGACACCCTGAAGAATGAAAATAATGATAATTATCTTTGTAGAATGGGAGAATGTGTCATATCAATCAGCAGGGGGAAATATAAGGTTTTACCGAGATAACAAAATTTCCCATGAAGTAAACTAAATCCTGTTGATCAAATCTAAACTCGAATTATACATTGCTTAAAGAGCGAGTTATGCAAGATTTAAAAGACTTTTTCGAATTTGTTGTTATATTAATAATGGTATGGACATCTGGCTAAAAATCCACGCAACACGAAACGTTGGGCGCGGAAAAGCAAAATTAAATTACCTGGCCCCCTGCAGCACAGGCAGCAATAAGACCAAACTGTTGATCCTCTCGGATCAAACGATTTGCCGTGTGCGTCGCCAATCGAACTCCCGTAGCAGCAAACGGATGTCCAAGGGACAACGATCCTCCCCACGCATTCCACTTATTGAGGTCGGGTGTGCCAACTTTGCCAGTGCTTCTCTTTAAATGTTCTTTTGCGAACCATTCTGAATCTAGCGCCTTCAAGTTCGCCAATATTTGAGCAGCGAACGCTTCGTGAATCTCCCAAACACCGATGTCCTTCATACTCAGATTCGATTTTTCAAGAATCTGAAATTTTACGTACCAGACGTTTCACTTTTAATAAACGCGGAGATAGGCATTACATTTTTATTCGCAATTATTTTCAAAATATATCTTTAACATGATTTTCGACCTCGTGAATTTTGAAATCCACAGTTTACGGCTTTTCTTGTTTCCAGTATGGGCAAAAAGCTGTTTGTTTAAAACGTTTACGTCATTATAAAAACTGCGAGCTTGCAGAATATGATATTTTACCATTCGTTTTGCATATTATGAAAGAAATGGATAAATACATTCTCTCTTAGAAGATTTGTTAAATGTTGCGTATCAAATATGAGAAAGGGTATCAAGTTATTTCAAAATGATTCAACGCGCCTATTTTTTACTTTCATCTTGAATTTTCTTATCCAATCTATGAAAGTGTTCCCGCTGCAAATCGACTATTCACATGTTGTGAACTTCAACACTGCCTGTAAATTTCTTTTTCTATAGATTCGATGGAGATCGGTTGTATTGTACCTTGGGGATGGCGTAAGCCGGTCCGAGGAGCAATTGATCGACGGGATCCTGAGAGACGTAGGTGAATTTTCTCAAGTACGCTTTGGGCTTGAGGCCGAGCTGTTTGGCTTTTTCTTCAGTTGTTATGAGAGCCGCCGAGGCACCATCGGTCAAAAAGGACGCATTTGCCGCAGTTACGGTCCCGTAGGGCTTAACGAAGGCCGGTTTTAATTTGCCAAGCTGTTCGATTGTGGAAACTCTCACACCGTTGTCCTTCTCTACTAGCTCGTTCACCCCTGGCACTTTAGAGGGGGACAAAACGTTATCAAAAAAGCATTAAAAATGTGTGTATGTGTGTGTGTGTATATACACACACACACATATGTATATATATAAATAAATAAATACAGCCGTGACTGACACAGTACCTTTGAAAGGAACAACGTCGGACAAATAGCCTTGACTCTGAGCTCGGGCAGCCAATGTGTGAGATCGAAGGGCATAATCGTCCTGTTCGACTCGCGATACTCGAAAAGCAGCGGCCAAACGGTCACTGTTGTGACCCATTGTTTCACCGGTTGAAAATTCTGCGACCGCTGGTAGCTAAAAAAAAGTCCCGATTGACCCAGCCCGTTTTTCCATATCTCCCTATCTCTTTTTTTATTGCCGGATTTTATAAGTGCTGCCCTGCTCTTTGAAAAGTCTTTCTTCATTCCTTAACACGTTGTTTCACACGTTTGATTGGTAACAACTAGGGGTGTGCGGGTACCCGATTCACTCGGAGCCCCGATGTTCGGGTCGGGTCGGGTACCCGATGGGTTACTTTTTTGCATTACCCGCCACTATCGGGTACCCGAACTTGGTAATCGGGTACTCTCAAATTTTTCGTACTCTTAAACATCGAGTACTCTTAATCTTCGAATATTCGTAAACGACTCGAAGATCCGTATCTATTATTTATATTTATTTTTATTTTTCATTTAGGTGTATCGACTCAATAATGGGAGAAAATGAAAACTCGAAGAAGGCGATAAAACGAATAAATGATGATACTGTAAAAAATCTTTTTTCGTCTCTCTTTTCTATCCTCTGTGTGTGTGTGTGTGTGTGTGTGTCTGTTAGGGTGGAGTGAAAAACGGTCACTTTTGGCGGATCGTATCGTAATAGCGCGGGAAAGTTGCGTTTTGGCATCACTAAAAAGTGTGCGAAAGGAAAAAATGTACAATAAATATCTTCTGATCCGGCGAACGCCTTAAAGTGTTGAATTTTTTACGTGGGTTTTAAATGGAGAAAAAACTCAAAAAGACCAAGATTCAACGCCTTGCGTTTATTCGAAGTGAGAAGAATGTAGCTTCCATTTGACATTTTAAAATTGAAAATATCTTGCTTGGTTTCAGAGATATAAGCCTTTGAAGAACAAGTTTTACCTGGAAAAAAATTAAATTAAAAAGACTGAATCGCCGAAATTACCTGTTATCACTAGACAAAATTAATGAAAATTCGACGAAGAATCTTGCTTGTATTCAGTTTTTCGACATTAAAATATCTCGATATTTCCTGAAATGCGAGTGTGTTAAAAGAAGTTTGCCGGAAAAAAATGGTAAATATATACATCACAAAAATACTAGAATTATTAAATAAATTATTTATATTTTATCGGCTACCCGGTCACGGGTACCGAAAAACTCGGGTAGCCGATCGGATCATAGTCTAATTACCCGACCCGACCCGACCATTTCTGCTACCCGCACACCCCTAGTAACCACCCTACGCCCAAGATTTCCCCCAGATGGGGTGCAATTAGAGAAAACGACGAGATACACTCTGCTCGTATGAAAAAAAACAAAAATACGAGCGCGCTAAAAAGAGCGAGGTAAAAAGAGAATATGTTTCTTATGTTAAGGTGGTGTGAAAGAGGTATGAGTGCAAGAGGGAACCAATAGACGACAGATGGAAAGGGACCGAGATAATATGTTTCACATCACGTTGAGAATTCTGTCTGTAAATTCATCTAATACTCCAATATATCTTCAAAAGACGAAAGCAAATTGTAACTTAACAAAAAATGAAGCAACCATTTGCTTCAACTCAACGTAAATACACATTTGTGCGAGTAAAGAATTTAAATTCATAAACGTGTTGACTCACACTTAATACAGTGGAATTGAAATTACGAAAAATGCTGGAAATAAAGCAACGTGGAAAATATATTGTATGAAAGTTCATTAATCAATTTACTTACATCAGGAATAAAGTGGGATGGTCTGATACTCGCAAACAAAGCCATCTTTTGTTGCAAAGACTTGGCCTTATTGGCCTTCAACATCAGAGACCGCATGTTCCTGCTGTGTCTTATGGGTATATCAGACATAAATTCCACACCTCCAACTACAATTGTGTCATAGACCCCGGATGCTATCAAACCGATACCCGTTGTCATTGCCACATTGCTGCTTATGCATGCCATTGTGACTGTGTGAGCTGGTGTATGCTCACTGTACCCAGCCGACAGGGCAGCCTCTCTGGCTATATTAGATGTTCTCACTTCTTGCATTACTGTGCCATAAACAATGTAGTCTACCACTTCCTTTGGTATATTTAACTTTTTCCTCAAACTTCTGCAAAAACGATGGTACAAGTATCAATTGAGCTGGTGCGACATAAATAGCAGAATAAAAGTAACAAGAAGATTTTTATTTCACATTATGCAAATGAGATACGGAACTTTCTTTTATGCTTCACTGCTGCTTCAACCCTTGATGCAGTTAGTTTCCAAAGTACCGGATTTTTTGCAAACTAGAATAGTTTTTGGGTCTGTAGAATCCAAAAGCCCAGGCTATAAAACTAAACCCTTTTGCCATAATGAAGAAATCTTCAAAAATAGTTTATCACAGATTTTGCCATCAACTGGACAAGTGTCATGTGACAAGTCGAAATAATAGTAAGACTGATAGTAGAGCAAGAAAGAGTTTTAAACTGTGTGAAGGCAATGTCAAATATGTCAAATCACACAAGTAAACAAAACAAATTTCTTGTTGCCAGCAAAATTAGTTTGATTTTTCGTCAAGTGACTACTGGTGAGACCTACACGAACCCATATTTCAAATTGGGATAAAATTGGGGGGGATAAAATTGGGGAAAAATGGGACACGAATACACGACGACTGATTCCATTTGGAGTTTGGTGCGTGACTACCTCGACAAGTCTCACTCAAGGAAATCACGAAAACAAACCTTACTCAATGTACAAATATTTAATAAAATTTACATTTTTCAATAAAATTATATTTTATTAAAGAATTGAATATTTCCGTGTTATCACGTAGAATATCAACATTATGTATTGGAATAGGATCAGTATAGAGATAAGATTTATAAAAAGTATATTGTTTTGTGACACTAAATTGGTTGCTGAGCTGTGTTATCAAGTTCCTGTTGCCAATTATTATCTTAAATGTATTACATTTGGAGATAACAGGAAGATAAATGATCGTCTTTTAACTTAAAAAAAAAGTTCTCTATTCTTTTAAAAAAATTTCGTTCGTTTTGGAGGGAAGTTGCAACTAGTTTTTACATATTTTTCTTGCACCAGTATGCCATGGAGCCATTTTTTCCGTATGCTTTTACTTTGCCTCAATCATTCAGACTGTAACCTTGCACAACAAATATTAGTATTAACAGTGAGCATGACAAGCGCATATATGAAAAAGTTGATAAAAGACAAAACATTGACGAACCGTATAAACCCATCTTCTGATACTTTATTGATAGCAATTTCGTAAGTGTGAAAAATTCTTACAGAAGTGCATGCTGAGTAAGATCGTGAGCCATCAGCTTGCTGTACTGCGTTCCTGACTGCAGAAATGGAGTACGAACTCCATCGACAAAGACGATGTTGTTACTAGCCGGAGGACTACTTTTTGTAACATAATTGTTAGACGACGTCAGCGTGGCTGCAGAGTTCGAGGTTCCTGTACAAAATATGCTGCACTTAAGAAAATTGAAGGAAAACCAAACGAATATTCACAGTTGGGGCTGTATTGTCCCGGCATAATTCATATTTATAATCGTAGTTCTTTTCACAAGAGACTTACCAGAGAATTCTGCCTATTTTATGAAATCTGTCCTTGTCGTTGCAATAGTGAATAATACATTTGAAACTGAATTGAAATCGAAATTTATTGGAATGGATGAATCGAACTTTGCACCGAGCGATATCGTACATACGTCACTGAATTTAGACTTAGACACTCAAATACTTTCTTATTTTTCGAGAGATTTCGTAGCATTTAGTTGTGATAAAAAATACTTACCGGAATGGAGAAAGGCCTGCTTCACGCGAGGAAAATTTCGGGCGACGAATATCGACATGGTTTGTCAAATTGGATTCGAAATGAAACCAATTAGGAAAATAATTACTATTGCGGTATTGTAAAACGGTCCACCACTATTCTCTGCTTTACTAAATAAGCTCGACTGTGCTCGATATTCACTCTTCCACTTTGCAGCGGATAGGCATCGCGCCAGTCTGGCCACTGCTACGGATATTTATTAGATAACGCGCGAATATTTAAATCTGCTATTCAAGAGGACTTATGGCTATATCCATTGAATGTTTCTGTAATATATGCTCTGACTAAAATAAGTAATGCATAAATTCGCGATACTTTATACGAATATGTTATTATTTACATTCAACCAGTATCGATCGCATCAGAAGAAACGAATAGGGAAATCTCAGCTCTATAAAGTTATACAGAGACTTTGATGATTTAGCGTTTTTTTTTTTTTCTTTTCAAATGATAGGCAATCGTTGGGAAATTGTTAGATGCTGTATTACGATATCTGTGGCCCCTAATTTTGACCACGCAGCCTTCATATTTGAAATAAAATAAAACTTTTTTCAAGAGTCGTGAAAATCGAAATCCAACTCTTAAAGGGGTTAAACGGGGGTGTTTAAGTTTGCATAGGAAAACATATTTTTTGGTCAGATTTAATTGATACTTGGCATAAATACACTTCAACACAACTAATTAAACATGTACAGTAAGGTTCCGAAACCCCCCGCCCCCCTCCGAGCGAGCTGAAATTTTGCACAAACCTTCCGCTTAATATTTTAAAACAATCCTTAAAGGGGCCGTCCATAAATTACGTTATTTCGAAATAGGGAGGGGGGGTCTGGTCGTTGAATGACGGTAACGATAATTGGATTATGACGATAGGAAGGATAGGATAATTTCGGCGGGGGGGGGAATCAATGACGTAATAAATGGACGGCCCCAAAGGGATTTTTGGCGACGCGCAATAGTTTTTGGGTTTAGGTTTGTTTGGACAAAACGGAGAGCGCGATATCATATATAGGTATGAACGGAGACGTAGCAGATATAGATATAGTCGGCGGGCGTTAAAAAAAACTTAAACATTCAATATCTCAAAAAGTATTGCAAGTCGCCAAAAATGCCTTTAGCGGTTGCCTTAAAATATTAAACGAAAGGCAACATTTCAGCTCGATCGGGAGCAGGGGGTTGAGAACCGTAGCCAAAATATATATTTTTTTATTCCTCATTATATAACGCTTTGCGTTTTTTATATCCCGCTCACATGTTTTCTTGTTTACAGTTGCTCTTACATGCTAGTCCTTATATTTAATGCCTTAAGCCGTCATTCGTCTCGTCAATGACTGGTAGTTTAACTTTTAAAACTATTTGCCGCAGTATATTGCCCTCCCCTTGCTAGCCTACCGAATTCCCTTACGTAGTAGCATATTTCCTTCAGTATTTCCCCTTTTAGCGTTTCGACCCACCAGTTCCTTAAATTTTCTCCTTCTCTTTCCTCTCTCCATCTGTCCACCGCATTCACCCAGTTCTTGTTGATTTTCACCCGTGCTTTCTCACATTTCCAAATGTGTTCCAGTGTTTCTTCTTCCTTTCCACATACTCCGCACATCCAGTTCCCATACCCCTTTTTCCCCGCTTTTCCTATGTTACCACACCTGAGTCTTGCCCATTCTTCCTTCACAGTACCTGCCGTCCCCTTCTCCTCCCAGTATTTTTCCCTTCCCGGCTTCTCTTTTATCTCCTTGTAGTCCTTACTAAACGTGGACCTGTCTATACCTTCCCAATCTTTTTGGATGTCTTGATCCCTTTTCTTTTCCACACCTTCTTCTAAGATCTTCCTGATTTCTCTTATACTTCCTCCATCTCTCATCAGCTTTAGAATTCTCCCTTCCCCTACCTCCTGCATCGCATCCCGCAGTTCTCCTCCCCATTCCGACTCGTTCCCATTTAATATATTCCTGATTTCCTCTCTTAGGCAAATCTTTGGCCATCTTTCATTTCCCATGTCCATTACCTGTAGCAGATAGTCGCTGGCTCTTCGCCTTGCCTCTACCTACATGCTCCTCTTATCTGCTTCCATCTTCCATAAATAGTTTGGCGTATTTCGTGCCACCCCTATTGCCATCTTGACATATCTACCTTGCAGCTTCTCTACTTCTGCTCTCCTTTTTCACCCCCAAATTTCCACCCCGTATAAAACTCCCGCCTTCACCAGCGAGTCCATCAGCTGCAACCTATATTTGAGTCCGTCTATTTTGGCCCTTTTCAGCACCCCCCACACCGCATTCGCTGCTTTTTTCGCCTTTGCCACCACCATATTCAGATGTTTTGTCATGGAGTTTCTCGATGAGAACCAAAATCCCAAATATTTAAACTCCTTTGCTACCTCTAATTTCTTCCCTTTGTATTTCCATTCTTCCGTTTTCTTTCGTTTCCCCCCTCCTTTAAATACCATGATCTTTGTTTTTTCTACATTCACTTCCATCATTGTTTCTTTCTCAAACCTTTCCAGACCCCTTAGCATCCCCGCCAATCCCTCTTCCTCCTCCGCCAGCAGAGCTATGTCGTCGGCATACTTCAGTGCGTAAAACTTTTTTCCTCCCATAACTGTCCCTCCCACACATTTTTCCTCCTGTTCCTTATCAATGTCATCCAGTGTCAAGTCAAACAGAGTCGGGCTTAGTGGACATCCTTGTCTTACCCCTTTCCTCGTTACAAATTGTTCAGATATTCCCTCTTTTGTTCTTACCTCATTTGTCGTCGCCTCGTATATCCCCCTTATCATTTTATGCATTTTCCCTTTGATCCCCTTCTCCCAAAGTTTCCTAAGCATTATTCGTCTGTTGATCTTGTCGAACGCCGCCTTGAAGTCGACAAACCAACATACAGCTTCCCCCCCTTTCCCCTCAGTTTATTATTGATAAGGGCATTTAGGACGAATATGTGGTCTCTCGTTCCCCTGTTTGCCCTAAATCCTGCCTGACTCTCCCTCACAATTTTTTCTCTCTCCACCCATCTGTTAATTCTTTTGGTCATTATTCCCGCCAAGATTTTATATCCTATGTTTAATAATGATATCCCCCTGTAGTTCCCTACGTCCTCCGCATCCCCCGACTTGTGTAATGGGAAGATTCTCGCCGTCTCCCACTTTACCGGCATCTTCCCTTCCCTCCAGATACCGTTCAATATCTTCCATATTTCCTCTTTCGCTTTGATCGACAGATTCTTTACGAATTCCGCTGTTATCCCGTCCTCCCCCGCCGCCTTTCTGTATTCCAACCTCCTTAGCGCCTTCCATACCTCTTCCTTATCAATCTCTCTGTTTCACTCCGAACTTGTCTCCCTAGGGTCGTCCTCTTCGTCCTCCCAGGGTTCCTTTTCCCTCTCCTCTCCATTTATTTCTTGTACCTGCCCGTCTTTTGTTTCTACCTCTTCTCCCATTAGTTTCTTAAAGTGCACCACCCACTCCTTTTTCCTAATGTTAGCCCCCCCATCGCTCCTCCTAACCCTAAACTTTCTTATTGCCTTCCACCACTCCGTCATGTTTTTACTCTCCCTGACCTCCTTCCATCTTCCCTCCATCCACTCCTTTTTCTCCCGTTCTCTTAGCTCCCTCCACTTTTTCCTTTCCTCCCTCAATTTTTTCTTGGATCCTGTGTCCCTTTTTTTTACAAATTTCTTTAACGCTCTCCATAGATGTTTCCTTTGTTCCCTTCCCTCTGTGCTCAGTCAATTAGAACCCTTCAAATTTACTTTGACTTTCTTTACCATCCCTGTGGCCGCCGCTCCCTTCCATATTGCTCTCTTCAATTTATCCCATCTCTCGTTCGTTGTGCTCCCTTGTTTTTCATTCTCCCTCGCTTTCTCCGTTTCCTCCTCGTACGGTTTGTTTTCTTCCTCCTTCCATCTAAGTCTTACCTCGCTCCTCTGTACCCTTCCTCTCTTCCGCCCTTTGCTGCTTCTTTCACCCCCCCCCCCCCCATCCTTTCAGAGAGATCACCGGTAGGTGGTCTGATTCAATCCTTGGAGTTACTTTGATCGTGCTCACTAACCCTTCCTCCTCATCCTCCAACCATAATATTAAATCCAATACCGATCCCTTCCCCTCCCCGCCATTTCCCACGAACGTGACTCTGCCCTCTTCGTCCCCTCTCACCCTCCCATTCATAACCGTTAACCCCAAGTTTCCACAGAAACTCAATAATTTTTTGCCTTCCGTGTTGACCACCTCGTCCTCCGATCTCCTTTCCCATGCCACCCCTCCTGTCTTCTCGCATTCTGTGATTGCAGCACATGTTCCGATTCTCGCATTCAGGTCTCCTGCCACTACGATCCCTACTCCCTCTTCCACTCCTCTCTCTATGCATTCCCTCAAGGGGCTCTCGAGCTCCTTCATTCCAACACTGTTGTACACCTCTATAATCCATATGCTCTTTCCCAGTTTGTACCTTCTTATTTTTATCACCATTCCATATTTCCAATCCTCCACCTCACAGTTTCCACTTATTTCTTTTTTTATTCCAATTAGGTGTCCCCCGCTCGCCCTCCCTCTTCTTTTTTCCCGCACTGCTTCTTTTACCCACCAATTGTACCCTTTTCCTACTCTACTTAATGCATTTTCTTCCCATTTTCTTTCCATCCACGTCTCTTGTAACAATATCACATCATATGTTTCCAGAAAGTCGTTCGCCTCTATCGCATTCTTCATACCCGCCACATTCCATGATACAACTTTATAATCTCCTTTTCTCTCATCATCCTCGAAAAAAACTCTCTCATTCACCAATTGCCCCTCTCGTTCCACCCAGTACCACCATTCTCGGTTCACCAACATTTTGCCGTACCCTGCCCTTGTTGTTTGCCCCTCCCTTCTTCTCCGATCCACTTCTCTCACAATCCATCTCTTCACTTCTCGTTCCCTGTGTGTTAGGTCGTCCTCGATCGAAATTCCTGATCCCTGCAGTTTTCTAACCTGTTTCATTACCGGTATTTTTTCGCCCATCGTTTCGAATGTTACCACTGGCCCCCCGCCTTCCTTTATTACCTTACCTATTTTGACCTCCAAACCCAGCCTCGTCCTTATCATTCGACTCACATTCTGTGCAATTTTCCACTCGCTCCCGATCGCATTCATGCCCCGCACTTACATTCTTCTTCCGCCGTCTTCTTTCTTGGCATTCCGCTCTCCATTCTCCTTGACCCGTCGAACCTGGACGTCGTGGCCCGCTTCCTTGCCGGCGAATCTCTCTCCCCCCGTCCTCATTCGGTGTCTCTCTCAGTCGGTGAGATACCGGAGATGCCGAATTGCTGCTTCCATTATCGTTTGCTTCTACTTCCCCCTGCCTTCCTCGCCTGCCTTCTCCTCCCCTCTTCCTGTTCCTCGCCTTCTCCCATTTCTCTTCTCCGCTTGGTGTCGATATCTCTTCCCTTCGTTCTGCTCTTTCCGTGTTGTTCTCTTGCTGAGTCTCGTGTACCTCTTCTTCTCCCCCTTTCTGTCTCCCACGCACTTCGAATCTGCAATTTTCTTCCGGCTCTGACCCACTTCGGGTCCCTGGGACTCGTTTTCCTCTCCCGTTCGCCGTCTCGTTGTTATTCTCGTCGAATTGTTCTTCCCGATCTTGCCAGCTACCCCTGTTTCTTTCTTGGTTTTCCCCTCTCTTTATTACTTCTTCCAATTCCATTGCCCTCTTTTTCCATCCGTACAGACCCTTCGTTAATTCCTCCTTTTCCTCATTCCATTGTACTGCCTCTCTGTATGCCTTCAACTTCCATTGCTCCACCCCTCCCAGCAACTCTTTAATTATTCTGTTCATTTCCTCGCATCTGCACGGAAGCGGCGCAATCTCCTTCTTCAGTTCCTCTTTTATTTTCCAAAGACCGACACTTAGTATTTCCCTAAGTCGTTCCTCCAAATTTCTCGTCCCTTCCTCCGGGCTGTCACCGTTCTTTCCTTTCTCCGTACTCACGTGTCCCCGTTCCTTTTCTTCGTGGTGTTGTCGTGGTTGCTCGCCCGTCGCGTTCACTTCATCCTTCTTCACTGCTATTTTTAAAGTGTCTCCCTTTTCCACGATTATCTTTTTCATTCCTTCCATCTCTTCTGGGTCGTCCTCCTTTTCCTCGTCCATTTCCATACTTTTGCATGGCGAGTGCATTAGTTTGTTCCTCGTCTCAAACGCAACATTCTCGCCTCCTCCCTTGATAAAGAACCGGTCTATAATACCGACCGGTTCTATGCGTTCGCTGCTAGCTACTTTCCTAGGCATTCCACGTCCCTTTTTTCCTGCTTCTTTTCTCCCTAGCCCACGCTGGTGCCCTCTCCGCCGCTTTCCTGTACCTCCGCTAGCTCCTCACTGCCTTGTCCGGCGGTGGCGCTGCCTTCCCTCTCCAGCTCTTTCCCTTGCCGTGTCCCTTCTTTCCCGCTCATTTCCTATGCCTCGTGCATAACCTCTTCGCTCCACGCTCGGTTTTTCTCACACGGGTTTTCCACAAAAAAAAACTTTGCTTTCACTCCCACACTGTCTCGGTTCGCCACTCGGTTTCTCCACCTCACTCTTTCCTCCCACTTCGCTCTCAATTCTACTTTTTTGTTTATTCCGTTCGAACTCACTGCAGCTCCGATCTGCCTGCTACGCGTTCCCAACCGGAAGTCAGCCAAAATATATTTTTAGGTCAGATTTACTCGCAACGGACAAAATGTATTTTATATAACACTACCATGTTTTCCTCGCTTTTTGTTGCGTGCAGACATTAGAGTAGTACTTTTAACCCCTTAACTGTGTAGGTCGCACACATAGGCAAAAAAAGTCGTGCCATTTTACCACGTTTTATTAAGTCGCTTTGCTTGTTGTCTGTTTGTCCGTTCGGTACAAATTTTGGAATCGATTTTTGTGTTATGGCACATATGTGAGCATTACAAAAAACCTGTTGTAACTATACCAATTTGCCTGTTATTTGCTAAATCATGGTTTTTGAGGTCGCTGAATCCGAATATCAAGAAGACTAGAGCTAAGGAGTACGAACGCAGTGTTGAAGAAACGTCCATGGAAATCCAGATGAGAAGGGTGGCGCTGCTCTTCACCGAACCGAATTGAAATCAGGAACGAACCAGTGCCGTACAATATGCAGAAAGCACCCCTTGCTACTTCATATGATAATTTGATCAAATTAATTTAAAAACAGTGCCGTACGATATGCAAGAAGCACCCTTTTCTTCTTCATATGGAACGGTAATTGGATCAAATTAATTGTGAAAGCAGTTGGTGCAGGAAATTTCTTTATATTAGATAGATAGAAGTCTTATATAGATAATATAGATTGTTTTGGAGAATAATAACGAAATGTGAAAATTTAGTCAATATGTTTCTTTTCATTGCAGAAGCAGCAATAAACAAAATTTATTTATAGACCCCAGAAAATTCATGCGAATTTTGAATGCAGACAAAATTTTACAAATGACCAGACATCATGATACGTGGTACAGATAAAGAATAATAATGAAATAAAGAAATTAAGTCAATGTTTTCTTTTTCGCTGAGGAAGCAGTAACAAACAAAATTCATTTATAGACATAAGAAAATTCATAAGAATTTTGAATCTAGACAAAACTTCTAAAATTATCACTCATTATGATATCATATTCACACATTATAATATGCTGTACAGATAAATAATAATAACGCAATACAGAAATGAAGTCAATATATTTTTGTTTTCGTTGCGGAAGCACTAACAAACAAAATTCATTTATAAACACAAGAAAATTCACAAGAATTTTGAATCAAGACAAAACTTTTACAAATTATCACACATCACATTCACATGTTATGATACACTGTACAGATAAATCGATCTCACAGATTTGATTTTTTCCGCTAGATCGCACTAGAAAGGATCCTCCCATGACACGATAATAGTTTATGACTCTGACAAAATTCATAATAATTCTGAATCTGGACAAAACCTCTACAAATTATCACACATTATGATACGCTGTACAGACAAAGAATAACAACTAAATACAGAAATTAAGTCAATATGTTTTTTTTCGTTGCGGAAGCAGTAACAAACAAAATTTATTTCTAGATACAAGAAAATTCATGAGAATTTTGAATTCAGATAAAGCTTTTGCAAATGATCACACATCATATTCACATATTATATACGTTGTACAGATAAATAATAAAAACGAAATACAGAAATTAAGTCAATATGGTTTTTTTGTTGTGGAAGCAGTAACTAACAAAATGCATTCATAGACACAAGAAAAATTTATAAGAATTTTCAATCACGACTGAGGTTTTGCAAATTATCACACATCATATTCCCATCGATGATACGCTGTACAGATAGAGAATAATAACGAAGTACAGAAATTAAGACAATATATTTTTTTTTCATTGCGGAACCAGTAACTAAGAAAATACATTTATAGACACAAGAAAATTGATATAAATTTTGAATCACATCATATTCACACTGATGATACGCTGTACAGATAGAGAATAATAACGAAATAAAGAAATTAAGACAATATTTTTTCTTCGTTGTGGATGCAGTAACAGAATTTATTTATAAACACAAGAACATTCATAAGAATTTTTTAATCCAGATAAAAGTATTACAAATTATCACACATCATATTCCCATATTATGATACTATACGTTGCACAGATAAAAAATAATAACGAAATACCGAAATTCAGTCGATATGTTTTCTTATCGTTGCAGAAGCAGTAACAAACAAAATTTATTTATAAACATCAGACAATACATAACACTCCTTCGATAGTTTTCACCGCAGATCACGATAAATATATTTTACACCGAGACACAATTATTTTTTATTAAACGCGAAATTCGTTAGTCCGCACGGTCCGCACACGCTTTATTTCAACATGGATGACAAGCAGGAATCATCTTTGGCGGATGGCGTCGGTTGCGTTCTTGTCGCTCAGTTCATTTCGGTTCGGTGATGAGCAGCGACGCACGCGGTGAAACCGCCAACCACTAATAACTGGATTTCCGTGGACGCTTTTGGATCGTGATCGCCGTAAGCGTTCGGACTCCTTAGCTCTAGTCTTCTTGCCGAATATGACATCAAATTTTTTAAATACAAAATGGCGGATTGGATATGGCAGACGAGAAATTGAAAACGAGTTTCATATTTGATGAAAATTAGTATTCTATAGTTTTTGGGGTCGGAGAATTAAAATGTGAAATCAGATTTTTCAAATTTGAAACGGCGGTTCCAATATGGTGGACGAGAATTTGAAAAAGGTTTCATTGATAGAAATTAGTATTCGATATGGTGTTTTAGGTGAAAAATAGTTTCAATTTAATGAAAATTAATAATCTGTGGTTTTTCTTGTCAGTCAGTATCTTATTCTTACTGAGATCGCTGGATTTTAAAAATTATTTAAAAACTACATCTAGTGTCACTGGTGGGCTGCGCCCCGCCACTCGAGCAAGGGGCTCTTAACCCCGCCGGGGGTTGAACCTGCGGACCCCCCGTGCTCCACTGCCACTTAAAATTTTTCAAAATGCCGTAAAATTTGTAATTTTTTCCGTATTTTCGACAACATTTGCATTGAATGAAAAGGGTGTATGGATTAAAATCTGTGCGAAACGTAAAATGAAACGTCTATAACTCCTATAGCGCGCCTGCGCCGAATATCGACATTTGTTACTCTTGAAAACGTGTTTCTTTTGGTCGAAATATGAAGGCCACGTGGTCCAAACTTGCGGCTACCGATATCGTAATATCCCCATAGGGGGCGAACGCAAATTACGTAACGCAATTTGGGAGGAGGGAGGGGCTCCGGCCAGGCGTTAGGGTCCCACGTACGTGAGGGGAGGAGGAAGCCAAGGGTTGCGTTACGTCACGATTTTAGAACTGCCAAAAATAGCAACATTTCTGCATGTTCAAGTTTTTCATTTAAAATTTCTTAGGGTGATGCTTAATTATCAACCCTAGCTACCTAAAGCGCTGCTTGTATCGATGTGCATGAACACATCCAAAGAATATATGTTCTTTGATTGTGTGTGGCACACAGATACGCTGCGCGCAGTCTACCGGCGGAAATATATACTACATTTTCTGTGCCAAATATTAACACGGGACCTGTGCTTTCATGTAATATATGTTCTTTGCCAGTGCAAAAATTAGCACAGTGGCTTTTCCACTTTCCCCAAGCAAAATTTAAAAACTTTTTTTTTCGGTTTTTCATCATTCTGGAAAGTACATATACAGGGTGATCCAGAATAGGTGTATCAGCGGAAAATCCCCGTTCAGCAGGTTATTCCGAACATTTCTACTGAGCCTTTTTTTTCGACCGCGTCATCAAATGGGAAGCATTAGAAAATAGGCGTTCGATCTTTGCAAGGAACGCCCGAATCCGCCATGATGGACGATCGAAAAGGGGCAAAGAGTAGACGACGGGCCACGTAGCCGTAGTTGACGTCAGGAGGGTTCTGCGAAAACGTAGCGTATGACAGATGCCAGCGCGCGTGATCTGACATTTTGCGAATCATTCGCAACGTTACTTGTCAACCTATCCGGTTCGAGTCTCGTGACAAGCCGCACGATTTGACGTTTCACCTAAGGTCTGCTATCAGTCGGCGTGCGGAAGAGTGAAGCACGCCGCAATTCATGAGATGTACGATTTTTATCGTGCTTATCCATTGAGGATGCCTGTTCTTTTTGTTTTCAAGAAATAAAAATTAAGAAAACCAGCAAATTGTCAATAATCATTAAATTTCGATATACGGAGCGATTTTTTTGCGTGTTGAAAAAAATGAACAGGCGAATTTTTATTAACAAACTCTCAATAAATTTACGCTAAATTTTCGGGTATTGGATGTTTTCCGGATTCTATTTCTCATTCGACCACTCCGTCTTGTATGATAGTCGGATGTATCTCCTCAAATATTTTTTTCTGAATCCATATCAATGCAAAGTGCGTTCAAGCTGTGTTAGGAACCATGAGGCGAAGCTTTGCATTTCCTCATTAGGCGCGACGAAATCAGTCCCGGCAGATGAAAATCGATACGACGTTTTTTGAGGATTGAAACAAGATGAGAAGATCTTCTGCACCGCCTGAGATACGATTTTTCAAGTCCCGATACGCATTGATTCCGGAAATCCGAAAGCGTTGCGATTCTGTTTGTGATTTCTCCTAAGAATATTAGGATGCCAGCGTAGTCTGAAATGTCGAAATTTGCGCATTTTATAAAAAAATGTTTTCCATTTATTCATTTCACTTCTGGTCAGAGCGAGTGGACGATTCGGGCTGTGCTGCAAGCTGCGATCAGGACGGATTGTTTACTAGATAAAGATCAAATCTATGTTGGCCTTGACGTTCCCGCGCGGCTTTTAACGTCGTTCGACCGTTCCCATCATGGCAGTCGTCAATTTCATCAAGAAGACTAGAGGTAAGGGGGGCCATTATGGTTCTCCGTTCGGGTGAAAATGACAAAATGAATAATTAATTAAATTCAGCAACTTAAAGTTGATATCGTAGCGAGTTAAGTAATGTCATCCGATAATGATGAATAATTTGCTGATGATTGTGGTTTTGCGAGATCGGAAAAATCGAATGCTTCGTATACGACGATCACTGTGCGATACCTTGGATCTCTTCAGTATAAAGGAACAAGAATATATTGCATAATAGTTCGATTTATTAACATAAAACAATAATTCTATCACTGTATTATAAGAACCGTTTTATGTTCTAATATGATACAAAAATTACCAATGTTTTTTTTATTTGAATGGCTGTGTCGCAATCTGCCTCGTGCTAAATCTTCGTCTTTTTTCATAAAATCTAATAACATTTGTTTTTGTTTTTCCGTAACATTCATGTTGCAAACTCAGATTCTATTTAAACTTGTTGCTTATTCGAGTGAAGAGGTTGTTTTTGTCGATGCGCACATCTTTCGTTTTGGGCTGGGTTTGATAGGCGTGCTAGTATACCCCTTCTACGATGTCGTGAAAATGTGAGATCACTAGCCGGAAGTTCCTAGTGATCTGACGTTTTCACCCGACCGATCCGTAATAGCGTGACTAAACTCACGTGAGATGAAAATGCGAGAAGTGAGAAGTCTCACCCGAGAACCGTATTAGGCCCCAAGGAGTACGAACGCCTACGGCGATCACGATCCAAAAACGTCCATGGAAATCCAGCTGAGAAGGGTGGCGCTGCTCTCCTACCGAACCGCTACTCCATATGGAGCGATAATTTGATCACATTAGTTGTAAAACCAGTGCCGTACGATATGCAAAAAGCACCCTTTACTTCTTCATTTGGAACGGTAATTTCATCAAATTAATTGTGAAAACAGTTCGTGAAGGAAATTTCTATATATTAGATAGATAGAATTCTTATATAATTAATATAGATTGTTTTGGAGAATAATAACGAAATGCGGAAATTCAGTCAATATATTTTTTTTTCGTTGCGGACGCGGTAATAAACAAAATTTATTTATAGACAGAAGAAAATTCATAAGAATTTTGAACCCAGACAGAACTATTACAAATGATCACACATCATGATACGCTGCACAGATAAAGAATAATAATGAAATACAGAAATTAAGTCAATGTTTTTTATTTTGTTGCGGAAGCAGTAACAAACAAAATTTATTTATAGACATAAGAAAATTCATAAGAACTTTGAATCAAGACAAAATTTCTACAAATTATTACTCATTATGATACGCTGTACAGATAAAGAATAATAACGAAATACACAACTTAAGTCAATATGTTTTTTTTTGTTGCGGAAGCAGTAACAAACAAAATTTATTTCTAGATACACGAAAATTCATCAGAATTTCAAATCCAGACAAAACTTTCACAAATTATCACACATCTTATTCACACATTATAATACGCTGTACAGATAAAGAATAATAAAGAAATAAAGAAATTGAGTCAATGTTGTTTTTTCGTTGCGGAAGCACTGACAAACAAAATTCATTTATAGACACAAAAAAATTCATAAAAATGTTGAATCCAGACAAAACTTTTACAAATTATCACACATCATATTTACATGTTATGATACACTTTACAGATCAATCGATCTTACAGTTCTGATTTTTCCTATTGTCTTTCGTTTTAATTTTTCTTGCATTATTATTTTCGTTGACCGATCGCGCTAGAAAGGGTCATGACGAGATAATAGTTTATTATTCTCACAAAATTCATGAGAATTTTTAAACTAGACGAAACATCTACAAATTATCATACATTATGATACGCTGTACAGACAAAGAATAATAACGAAATACAGGAATTAAGTCAATGTGTTTTTTTTCGTTGCGGTAAAACTTTTGTCTGGATTCAAAATTCTTATGAATTTTCTTGTGTCTATAAATAAATTCTGTTACTGCATCCGCAACGAAAAAAAAATATTGACTAAATTATTCTCCGAAACAATCTATATTATCTATATAAGAATTCTATCTATATATCTATATAATATAATCTATCTATATATCTATCTATATAAGAATTCTACTAAAATTATTCTCCAAAACAATCTATATTATCTATATAAGGATTCTATCTATCTAATATATAGAAATTTCCTCACTAACTGGTTTCACAATTAATGTGATCAAATTACCGTTCCATATGAAGAAGCAAAGGGTACGATATGCAAAAAGCAAAGCTTTTTGCATATCGTACGGCACTGGTTCGTTGCTGACTTCAAATCGATTCGGTAGGAGAGTAGCGCCACCCTTCTCAACTGGATTTCCATGGACGTTTCTTCAACGCTGCGTTCGTACTCCTTACCTCAAGTCTTCTTGGATTTCATCTTCGATCAAGTTAACCAAGAAGACTAGAGCTAAGGAGTCCGAACGCTTACGGCGATCACGATCCAAAAGCGTCCACGGAAATCCAGTTATTAGTGGTTGGTGGTTTCACCGCGTGCGTCGCTGCTCATCACCGAACCGAAATGAACTGAGCGACAAGAACGCAACCGACGCCATCCCCCATCGATGATTCCCGCTTGTTATCCATGTTGGAATAAAGCGTGTGCGGACCGTGCGGACTAACGAATTTCGGGATTAATAAAAAATAATTGTGTCTCGTTGTAAAATATATTTATTGTGATCTGCGGCGAAAACTATCGAAGGAGTGTTATGTATTGTCTGATGTTTATAAATAAATTTTGTTTGTTACTGCTTCCGCAACGATAAGAAAACATAGCGACTGAATTTCGGTATTTCGTTATTATTTTTTATCTGTGCAACGTATAGTATCATAATATGGGAAAATGATGTGTGATCATTAGTAAAACTTTTATCTGGATTAAAAAATTCTTATGAATGTCTTGTGTCTATAAATAAATTCTGTTACAGCATCCACAACGAAGAAAAAATATTGTCTCAATTTCTTTATTTCGTTATTATTCTCTATCTGTACAGCGTATCATCAGTGTGAATATGATGTGATTCAAAATTCGAATCAATTTTCTTGTGTCTATAAATGCATTTTGTAAGTTACTGGTTCTGCAATGAAAAAAACATATATTGTCTTAATTTCTGTACTTCGTTATTATTCTCTATCTGTACAGCGTATCATCGGTGGGAATATGATGTGTGAGAATTTGCAAAACCTCAGTCGAGATTGAAAATTCTTATCAATTTTTCTTGTGTCTATAAATGCATTTTGTTAGTTACTGCTTCCACAACAAAAAAAACCATATTGACTTCATTTCTGCATTTAGTTATTATTCTTTATCTGTACAGCGTATATAATATGTGAATATGATATGTGATAATTTGTAAAAGCTTTATCTGGATTCAAAATTCTCATGAATTTTGTTGTATCTAGAAATAAATTTTGTTTGTTACTGCTTCCGCAACAAAAAAAAACATATTGACTTAATTTTTGTATTAAGTTGTTATTCTTTGTCTGTACAGCGTATCATAATGTGTGATAATTTGTAAAAGTTTTGTCTTGATTCAAAATTCTTATGATTTTTCTTGTGTTTATAAATGAATTTTGTTTGTTAGTGCTTCCGCAACGAAAACAAAAATATATTGACTTCATTTCTGTATTGCGTTATTATTATTTATCTGTACAGTGTATTATAATGTATGAAAATGATGTGCGATCATTTGTGAAAGTTTTGTCTGGATTCAAAATTCTCATGAATTTTCGTGTATCTAGAAATAAATTTTGTTTGTTACTACTTCTGCAACGGAAAAAAAACATATTGACTTAATTTGTGTATTTCGTTATTATTCTTTATCTGTATAGCGTATCAAAATGACTGATAATTTATAGAAGTTTTGTCTAGATTCAAAATTATTATGAATTTTCTTATGTCTATAAATGAATTTTGTCTGTTACTGCTTCCTCAGCGAAATAAAAACATTGACTTAATTTCTGTATTTCATTATTATTTTTTATCTGTACAGCGTATCATGATGTCTGGGCATTTGTAAAAGTTTTGTCTGGATTCAAAATTCTCATGAATTTTCTTGGGTCTATAAATAAATTTTGTTTTTTTACTGCTTCTGCAATGAAAAGAAACATATTGACTAAATTTCCGCATTTCGTTATTATTCTCCAAAACAATCTATATTATCTATATAAGACTTCTATCTATCTAATATATAGAAATTTCCTGCACCAACTGGTTTCACAATTAATTTGATCAAATTACCGTTCCATATGAAGAAGCAAAGGGTGCTTTCTGCATATTGTACGGCACTGGTTCGTTCCTGATTTCAATTCGGTTCGGTGGAGAGCAGCGCCACCCTTCTCATCTGGATTTCCATGGACGTTTCTTCAACACTGCGTTCGTACTCCTTACCTCTAGTCTTCTTGAAGTTAACGATTCCGGAAGAGGACATGGTGCATCGTTGAAATTAAAGAACAGATATTATATGGAACAACAGGTTCCGTGTTAATATTTGGCAGAAAAAATGTAGTTATTATGTGCGCCGGTAGACTGCGCGGCGATGTATCGGTGTGCCACACACAATGACAGAGGTTCAAGGCACGCCTCTCGCGGTCGTCTCTCTCTATGGCTGGGAATAGATGTCCGCTTTTTTCTTTCCGACAATCCGATCCGACAGTCGGATCCGACTATCGGAAGGCACTCGTGCCATACATGTGAGTGGGCATGCAATACACATCCGATCCGATAGTCGGAACTTGGATCCGATTATCGGATCGGATGTGTATTGCATGCCCACTCAAATGTATGGCACGAGTGCATTCCGATAGTCGGATCGGATTGTCGGAAAGAAAAAATCGGACGTCTATTCCCAGCCTATAGCGTATGCCTGTCGGGCTATACATACAGGTCTGAAAACGGCTGTAGTAGGGGTAGGCACCCTTAGCGGTTCTGTTTTTTATTCCGATTTCTGCCGCTTGGTGCGTGACGGCAAGGGGAAGTAGTGGTGCGACGAAGAGAGAAATAGCTTTTCTGTCCTTTTCCATCCTGAACGCAACGCATGCGCCGTTTGCCCCAACTTAATTTACCGTACTGTCGTGTAAACTGCATAATATACGAAACCAATAAAAAATAATGTGTTAATTAAAAAAAAAGATGACTACTTTCGTCTAAAAAAACTGAAAACTTTTTGAATACATTAATTCATACCAGCACACATTACGACCATTTACATCCTTTTTTCTCCAATGTCTCACAATACATCGTTCTTCGAAATGGTTTTCGCACACGTACTCACAAGGAACATCCCTCAGGTGTCCGCCTCCGATTTGTTGAAACTCACATATGTGATAGAGCATCAAAAACTTTGAGACACGTATTTTTTTTATCGGCGGAAAAACGGATTTAAGGGGGGAAACCGCCCCTCAAAGAAAGGCTTGTCGAGGGGTGATTTTGCAGTTTCACCTAGAATCAATCCACCGATCTGAATGAAACAAAAACGAAAATTCTTCTAATGAAAAGCCATGAAAAATCCACTATGAAAATATTAAGAAAAAATTAAATTAGGGGGTAAACCACCCCTCAATTTGCCTTTTTTCACCCCACACTTAAGATGGTTGTATGCAAATTAATAAAACAGGTATCATTTTGAAGGGCAATTAAAATTAAAGTTGATGGGTTTTTGCGTTTTGGCGGCATAGCAAATTTAAGGGGGTAAACCAACCCTAACATAAATTTATTTGTCATGGTCGTTTTTTCTGTGTTTAAAGTATATCCGCTGATTTTAAATATTTCTATAAGCTACAATTTAATCTTTTATCATATTTCAAAATTATTACATTCGTCTTAAGGGGAAACTGCCCCTCTGACGAGAAACATCATTGAAGTATCCGCTTTCGATTTCGTTAAAACTCATATTTGTGGTAAAGCATTGCAAACTATTAAACATGTTTTTTTTGTATCGGCAGAAAAACGGTGTTAGGGGATGAAACCACCCCTCAAAATTTCTTCCACAAGCAGTCCACCGATCTGAATGAAACAAAATCGAAAATTCCTCTAATATCAAGCGATGAAAAATCCACTACAAGAGTGTTGATTAGAAATATAATTAAGGGGTAAACCACCCCTCCATTTGCCGTTTTTCACCCCACGCTTAAGAGGGTTGTATGAAAATTAATAAAGCAGGTATCATTTTGAAGAGGAATCAAAATTCAAGTTGACGCGTTTTTGCATTTCAGCGGGACAGCAAATTTAAGGGGGTAAACCACCCCTAACATAAATTTGTTCATCACCGTCGTGTTTTCTGTGTTTAACATGTATCCGCGAATTCAAAATATTCTCGCGCGTTTTTAAATTATTACGTTTGTAAATTTTTACATTTTGAGGGTAAACTACCCCCTCTAATTGCTTTTCGTTTGAAGTTTCGCGAAAGGTTTCACGAATTTCGTTGAAACTGTTTTCATTTCATCGGTAATATCAATTTTATGTTTGTGTGTGCAGGCATATTCGTTTTGAGTTTTAGGAGCGGTACTTTGGAAGTGGGGACGTGGGGCTACCCCTTACTCATAAGACTCATATTTTCGTGTCGAAACGCTTCCAATTTTAATATGCACGTCCATTCAGCATCTCCATAAGAATAAACATACACTTCTGCTATATCATTAATTATAATAATTTCCAGAATAAGTTATAATGCTCACTTCGTATATTTCGGAACGATGATGCGCCTGGTTCAAGCGATAATATAGCCAGCGACGTAGTTTTGTGGAGGAATGTATATTTTTATTATTTTACCATTTATTTAATTAAACATATTAATGAAACTGAGGGTTTTACAGTAGGTTAACGAACATGTTTTTAATATATTTTGACATATTTCATTTGGGAATCACATCAGCTTTAATTAATAGTACTTGTGAAAAGTATCGCAGTCATATGCCGTCAAATCATTTTCTCGTGACATATACTTTTTTTCACATGATAACTATCAACAATCATGGCTCATAATTCCTGCAATAATGATAGTCGTCAAAAAAATGCTTTAAACACAACGACTTTTTGCACCATGCACATCTGATAATGGCCAAATTATTGCAACCGGGTATTCAACAATGTGTGTTCGATTCACCAAAACCAAAGGTAACAGGATTTTCAAAATCTTCTGGTTTTTTAGATATATAATTACTTTTATACCATGAATATTTAAAAAGATTAGAATACCGCGGTGATGAGAGTTGATTGTGTGTAGGTGATTGCAGTTTAATTATATTATTCCTCAAGTGCAAATTCATATCAGATTTTAATAATATTACACTGTCTGAAAAATGTCGGACGAAATTTTTCCACGCTCTGAATCCAAATACATCGAGCGGCTGAATTTTTCCGGTTGTACCTTTTGGAATAATCATTGGGATCATCTTCTTATCACGAGGTGTCGCTTCATGAACAACCTTAGGGCAGTGTCCACTCCAGGAGTCTATCAATAATAAGCTATGTCTCCCGACGTTGGGAAAGAAAATCTTTTCCAACCAGGTTTTAAAATGCTCTGTTAACACAAAACACATTCAATATTTAAAAAAAATACTCATGTTGACATCAATTACATTTCATATTAAAAAAAAATCATTCCTTATAATATGTGAGCATACGTACCAGAAGTAAGTTTTCCAGATTTGGATGCTAATACAAATACGTTTTCTGCTTGAAATAGCGCTTTCTCTACTCGTGGTCCGAATTCACCCTTCGTCTCCTTTAAAACGTTGAAAAGTGGGGAAAGTAATTTCCCCTTAGCGCTTATAGTAGGCTGAATCGTATAGCTGTGAGTTACTGAAGAAACTGACTGTACAACGCATTCAACTTTCTTTTCTCCTTCCGTTGCAAGAGTTCGCGCCGAATGAATTTCCACATGAAAACCGCTTTGATCCAAATTATACACATTTTCCGTCCCATACTTTTTTATCAGTGGTGCAACATCGGCGACAAATTTTTCTGCATTTTTCCGTAGAAGTTCTTCTTCTCCCGTAGTTTTGCGCGTTAAAAATTTATTGATTTTTCTGGATACAATGCGATGATGTTTTTTAAAATTCCATAGCCAGTTATGAGAGGCCTTAAATCGCACATCATTGAAACCTATCTCCTTTTGGGCTTGTAGCGCCCACTTCTGAAGATCAATATCATGTATAATGACATCAGCATCTAGAGCAGTTTTCATATTCTTCAATGTATATTCAGAAATTTGCGCTAGCTTTTCTTTATAAGTACCGCCTTTATTCAGCTGATGTGCCCAGCGCCGCGATTGTCTTTCAGACTTGACAGATCTGTATTTCTGTTGGACGGTTTTGAGGCTATAGTTTTTTGTCTTACCAGACCTCCAGTATTGAACTGCTTTATGTTTGTAATCGTAGTTCACCTCATCACCACTGGAACAGGCGTCAGAATCACTATCACCAGCATCCTTTTGCCATACGGTATATTCTACAGCATTGGCTTCGTACTGTTTAAACGGTTCTTGAAAAGCGAGCGTTTCTTCCTCTATCATTTCAACTCCATTATAGTTTTGCATGGAACTGATCAAAATTTGTTCAAAACTGTCCGCAAGTTCAATTTCCGCGTTGTTAACCGGCGTTTGTGAAATATCCATAGCTTCAAATGTAGCGAGTAGAAGTTTGATAACGTTTATTGGGTTGACTTTCATGGCTGATGAAATTTGTATTTTTCAACACACAGTATACTGTTTGTTGCTCACTTTAACGTGAAATGGAAGAATCCGAATGCTAACCGTCTTATAAAGCAAGCGATAAAACTTGAAGCAGGCAGTTCAAGCTATTGACAACTTGAACTGCCAGAGGCTAATCATACATTACCCGAAAATGTTAACACATTATCGGGTAATGTATGATTAACGTCTTACAGTTCAAGATGACAATAGCTTGCAGTTTAATATGTGCGCAGTGTAAAAATTCTGCGTAAAATACAAATGTTGCGCAAATATCTTTATCGCGTCATGACGCGATAAGAATATTCGCGCTGGAAGAATTAATTATTGCAGTTAGTCGAGAAAAGTTGATACGTAGGCAAATAAATATCGGTCTGTTCTTTGATTGTATAACTTCATACAGAGATAAAAGATTTCCGAACGGGAGCATTCTGGATAATTACGCATTTAAGAATCGAAGCGTAAATATTTATCTGCATATGATTTTTTTTTACACGGAATAAAAAAACCAAACCAAATATATTTATACATACCATTTGAATTTTATTAATAGTATCGTTAATATATTTTTGTTACTGCATTGCATCTTTGCATGGGAGATGCTTTCATCAAAACTTTTGAATTAGAGGAAGAAACATTTCAGTACGAAAATATAATTATGACAATATGAAAATATGAGTCTTATGAGTAAGGGGTAGTCCCAGGTCCCCACTCCCAAAGTACCGCTCCTAAAACTCAAAACGAATATGCCTGCACACACAAACATAAAATTGATATTACCGATGAAATGAAAACAGTTTTAACGAAATTCGTGAAACCTTTCGCGAAACTTCAAACGAAAAGCAATTAGAGGGGGTAGTTTAACCTTAAAATGTAGAAATTTAAAAACGTCATAATTTAAAAACGCGGGAGAATATTTTGAATCCGCGGATACATGTTAAACACAGAATACACGACGGTGATGAACAAATTTATGTTAGGGGTGGTTTACCCCCTTAAATTTGCTATGCCGCCAAAACGCAAAAACCCGTCAACTTTAATTTTAATTTCCCTTCAAAATGATACCTGTTTTATTAATTTGCATACAACCATCTTAAGTGTGGGGTGAAAAAAGGCAAATTGAGGGGTGGTTTACCCCCTAATTAAATTTTTTCTTAACATTTTCATAGTGGATTTTTCAACGCTTTTCATTAGAAGAATTTTCGTTTTTGTTTCATTCAGATCGGTGGATTGCTTCTAGGTGAAACTGCAACATCACCCCTCGACACACCTTTCTTTGAGGGGCGGTTTCCCCCCTTAAATCCGTTTTTCCGCCGATAACAAATACGTGTCTCAAAGTTTTCGATGCTCTATCAGATATATGAGTTTCAACAAAATCGGAGGCGGACACCTGAGGGATGTTCCTTGCGAGACTCTTTCAGTTCCGAAATAGCATCGAGCCATTTTTTGTATCGTTCGACGTTTCTGGGCACGCGAAACACGGAACATTTCTGCTTACAATTTTTGTACCCCGTTTTACAATTGTGAACCGCGCAACCCTTAGCCATTTCGCATTTTTTTCGCAAACACTAGAAAAAGAAATTCACACTTATGCGTAAAAACACGATAAAAATCGCGCCACAAAAACATACGTAAACACCTTGGTCCTGGACCTTGAAACACCCATTCGCCGGTAAAAGGTAAGGGGGAAACTACTTCCCCTTGCTAGTAGTGACGCGTAGCGGCGCCTAGTGAATCGAAAAGTGGAGCCGATAAACGTGCCTACCCCCACCACGAAAATTTAGCTTCGTTGCAAGACCTGGGGGCCTATTACGGTTCTCGGGTGAGACTTCTCACTTCTCGCATTTTCATCTCACGTGAGTTTACTCACGCTATTACGGATCGGTCGGGTGAAAATGTCAGATCACTAGGAACTTCCGGCTAGTGATCTCACATTTTCACGACACCGTAGAAGGGGTATACTAGCACGCCTATCAAACCCAGCCCAAAACGAAAGACGTGCACATCTACAAAAACAACCTCTTCATTCGAATAAGCAACAAGTTTAAATAGAATCTAAGTTTACAACATGAATGTTACCGAAAAACAAAAACAAATGTTATTAGATTTCATGAAAAAAGACGCAGATTTAGCACGAGGCAGATTACGACATAGCCATTCAAGTAAAAAAAATACTGGTAATTTTTGTATCATATTAGAACATAAAACGGTTCTTATAATACAGTGATAGAATTATTGTTTTATGTTAATAAATCGAACTATTGTGCAATATATTCTTGTTCCGTTATACGGAAGGGATCCAAGGCATCGCACAGTGATCGTCGTATACGAAGCATTCGATTTTTCCGATCTCGCAAAACCACAATCATCAGCAAATTATTCATCATTATCGGATGACATTACTTAACTCGCTATGATATCAACTTTAAGTTGCTGAATTTTATTAATTATTCGGTGTCGAGATGCTACCGTCGTACACGTGAGTTTACTCGACACGAAATGTCATGTCAAAAATCGAAATGCGCATGCGTGAGCGTCATCCTAACGCAGCAACGACACGCCCAAAGCTAACACATAACACAAGTTACTATGAAATAGCTGATTCAGAGACAGTAGCATCTCGACGCCGAATAATTAATTAAATTCAGCAACTTAAAGTTGATATCGTAGCAAGTTAAGTAATGTCATCCGATAATGATGAATAATTTGCTGATGATTGTGGTTTTGCGAAATCGGGAAAATCGAATGCTTCGTATACGATGATCACTGCGCGATGCCTTGGATCCCTTCAGTATAACGGAACAAGAATATATTGCATAATAGTTCGATTTATTAACACAAAACAATTATTCTATCACTGTATTATAAGAACCGTTTTATGTTCTAATATGATAAAAAAATGACCAGTATTTTTTTATTTGAATGGCTGTATCGCAACCTGCCTCGAGCTAAATCTTCATCTTTTTTCATAAAATCTAATGACATTTGTTTTTGTTTTTCGGTAACATTCTTGTTGCAAACTCAGATTCTATTTAAAATTGTTGCTCATTCGAGTGAAGAGGTTGTTTTTGTTGATGCGTACGTCTTTCGTTTTGGGCTGGGTTTGATAGGCGTGCTCATGGAGCCTAGATACCAGGAGGTTCAGCGAGGCCTTTCAACTCGTCCCCAAAACGGGAACAAGAAATGATGGCGCTGGGGTGCTCCGGCACCTATATGTATATAGATATACGCTAAACATGGGTGCGATCTAAGACAGATCACAGATGACGTACCTAACCCTCATTAGTGTCAAGGGATAACAGGATTTTGGAAAGACGTTTTCTTTCCTAAAAATACTTTGGTGTCATAAAAACAATATGCAATTGGTCCTGTAGCAATTTTTTTTTATTTAAAGGTTTAATTGCCGATTTGGCCGCAGCGCCTTGGAACGCGCGCTGAGTTGCTCGTACAACTTTAAACGCGTTTTTCTCGAAACCACTTTATTCGATCTCGGAAGACGGATTACTCAACCACCTTTGCCTGCATCGATTTGAAATTTTGATAGCAGCTTCACAATTATATTCTTTATGGGAGTACGTAGCCATTTTTTGATTAAATGTAAACTTCTTTTTATAAACAATTTACTGCTTTTTTTTGCAAAAAATCTATTTATTTCCTTCAAAGTGCGCTATTTTTGCAAAATTTGAAAGCAAATTTCTAGGTAGTCTCATAACTAATAATATATAAATTATAATTTTATTGGTTTTTGTTTCAGGTCTTATATTTTACGAGAAAATCGTTCTCCCGTGAAGCTATATGTAAAAAAAACACGTTTTTCTAGATGGGCTCTATCACCGCCATTTTGAGTTTGAGTTTGAGATCTTTTCTCGCTTTTGCGTTTTTTTTCCGAACCGTCATCCGGAAATTATGAATCGGCGGATATTTCGACGTTTGATGTCACGATCGGTCTGTCGTGAGGTTAGAAACTCATCCGATCACTTTCACCTCGTTGTCCAATATATTACTGTATATGTAGGTGCCGCTGCACCCCAGCGCCATCACTTCGGGACATTTTCGGGGACGCTTTTTTCAGCGCCTTTGCATTGCCGCTGAACCTCCTGGTATCTAGGCTCCATGGGCGTGCTAGTATACCCCTTCTACGGTGTCCTGAAAATGTGAGATCACTAGCCGGAAATTCCTAGTGATGTGACATTTTCACCCGACCGATCGATAATAGCGTGACTAAACTCACGTGAGATGAAAATGCGAGAAGTGGGAAGTCTCACTCGAGAACCGTAATAGGTCCCCTGTATGTAAGACCGTGGGCTATAGTGCTGTCCCGCTTGTATTAATGGTCGACTGACCGACCAAGCCACGGTCTTATATACAGGTCGGGAAACTCCGTCGGATGAGGAGGGTCGCTTACTGACGAAAATTTTTTAATACACTGGCCGCTAGGGGCGCTGCTATCTTAAAAGAGTTGGCGGCGAAGTGCGGTACGGGGGCAGACGGAGATATTGAAAAAAGACAGAGCTAATCGCCGCAATACTCTACATCTGCCTGTCTCCGTAACACCACATTTCAATTATTGGTTCTGCAGTATATACATACATACATACATATATATATATATATATATATATATATATATATTGGTGGTATATTTACCAATATAGCTAATTATAATGAATAAAATTAAGCGGTGAACCAACCCAACAAGCCGCCAAATCTAATTCAACCCCAAGCGTGGCTATAACTTAAATGTTAGAAAACTGTCTTATTCGTGCAATGATAATCGTGGTCGCACGGATAGGGTGCTGAGCTACTGTTTTGAAGGAGCTGAGTATGATCCCCGAAGAGTGGGCTTTTTTTGCATTTGCATAGGTTTCTGGTTATGTATTAATTATTTATACACATTGTATTGTTTTTGTATGTCATTATTTTCTTTCTCTCAAATAAAAATTCTAATTAATTTTTAAATAAATGTTTTTATTTTTGTATCGGTTTTTTGGTCGTTGGTATAGGTTTTGAACTATAGGTAAATAACAAAATGATGAAATCATTTATACCACGTCGCATTTTATTTTTACTATGTTTAGAAAAATTAGACATTCGTCAATTTTGACAAATCGCTTTATTCGTTGTTGTATGCTCTTTCTCGATGTCATACAGGAGTCGCATCTTTTTTTTATGGAGATCACAGGGCAGTCTTTACTTCGCCATTTCAAACTGCTATCCGAATATCCCCCACAAGCTAGTATGAGTTGCTTATTGAGATCACCTAGTCCGTTACAGATATTCATGTTCTTGAATTTTCGCAGTATATCTGGAAGCGCTTCTTTTTTCCACAAGATTTTGTCGAGTCTGTCTGAATTGACAGAGATCCCATATGCGAAATACTGCAGCACTCCGTCTATACCCAGTGTCACATGTTTTTGCGTCACTGGATAATGTCGAGTTTTATCACTGGGGATTACTGTCGTGTATGAGAATACCGTGCGGCATTCACCTTCAACAAGTACTTGGCGACAGCTCCATGGTCCTGAACCAACCTGCATTTATCGTTGCTCGCGTCTATATCTGTTTCTAAAAATTCAAATTTTATAAAGTTAGGCAGATGTAGGAGAATTGTCAAGTTTCTGTGTTCAGGGGGGGAGGGGAGAGTAAGGTTAATTCGCAATAAAAAAGCATCTTTACGATAATTTTGTTTAACGACACAACTATCGCCAATATGCTTTTTTTAGAGCAAATTAGCCTTAACCCCCCCCCCCCTTTAAACAATATTTGTAGGCTTGATATTTTCGATATGAGTTCTTTTCGAGCATCTTCAAATAAAGTATTTATCCTCACCTTTACTGCTAACGAGCGACGATACTGTGCCAGCGGGCTCGCAGATTGGCAACGGCTCATCATAGTCTGACGATGGCCCAGCGGTTGCAGGCAATTCCATGTTTGCTTCTGAAAATTCGAATTATATAAAGTAAAATAAATATTAAAAAATCGTCCAGTTTCGAGTAACATCTTTAAATAAAATATTTATCCTCACCTTTACTGCTTACGAGTGACGATACTGTGCCAGCGGGCTCGCAGATTGGCAACGGCTCATCATAGTCTGACGATGGCCCAGCGGTTGCAGGCAATTCCATGTTTGCTTCTGAAAATTCGAATTATATAAAGTAAAATAAATATTAAAAAATCGTCCAGTTTCGAGTAACATCTTTAAATAAAATATTTATCCTCACCTTTACTGCTTATGAGTGACGATACTGTGCCAGCGGGCTCGCAGATTGGCAACGGCTCATCATAGTCTGACGATGGCCCAGCGGTTGCAGGCTATTCCATGTTTGCTTCATAAAATTCGAATTATATAAAGTAAAATGAATATTTAAAAATCGTCCAGTTTCGAGTAACATCTTTAAATAAAATATTTATCCTCACCTTTACTGCTTACGAGTGACGATACTGTGACAGCGGGCTCGCAGATTGGCAACGGCTCATCATAGTCTGACGATTGCCCAGCGGTTGCAGGCAATTCCATGTTTGCTTCTGAAAATTCGAATTATATAAAGTAAAATAAATATTAAAAATCGTCCAGTTTCGAGTAACACCTTTAAATAAAATATTTATCCTCACCTTTACTGCTTACGAGTGACCATACTGTGCCAGCGGGCTCACAGATTGGCAACGGCTCATCATAATCTGACGACGGCTCAGCGATTCAAGGCAATTCCAAGTTCGCTTCTGAAAATCAAATTAAATAAAGTATAACAAATGTAAAATAATCGTCAGGTCCCAACACAAAACTACAGACAGCAATAAATGATAACAACAGTAGACATACCTTCCATGTCAGACGTTGTGGCGGGAAGCAAATTGACAATATCGTTGACAATGTTTGGCGAGAGATTTTCCAAATCCGCCGATTCAATACCCATTTTCCCTGTTGATTCGTTAAATTTTGTGGGCACAGCGGTATCACTCAGTCGTGGCCGCTTGTATTGAACCTTCAAAGACAAAATACAAAATTTGAAAAAATATATCCATTATTATATACATTGTTTTTAATATAATTACTCGTGCGATTATTTGACCATTCTCATCCTCTTTTTTCCATTCATGAGAAATGTCTTCAGCCTTGAAATGTTTGTCACAAATGACATCCAACGATCTTAATTTTGAAATACCCGGGATCATGTTTTCCCACTGTTTCCACCGCACTGTATCTTTTGGCACGCGAAATAACGAGTGCTTCGATAGTTCAATTCTGCTTCCAGTTTTGCACCCCGGCACAACACAGATTCTCGGCATTTTTTCACTTTAGATAAGTCAATGGCACAGGAAATCCACTAATGAGTCGCATTTGTTTAGAAAAATTATTTTTGGTGGTTATGTTCAACTGGGGGCAAGATTGCAGCGCCGCGTAGTGTCAATTCTCAACGAATATTTTCGTCAGTAAGCGGCCTACCCCCACCATGCGAATTCTGGCAGAGTTTCCAGACGTGTATGGAAGACCGTGGACCAAGCATTGGGCGGTTTGGTAGGGGCAGCTCATCATTTTATCCAAGGAGACTGGAGAGAAGGAGTCGACACTCCCTACTCAAACAGTTATTTCAATCGGTCGCAGAGGTGTAGTGTTCAGTTCCGCCGCAGGCGTCGCTAGTGTTCTTGGGAACCGATAATATATAGTAATACAAAACTGCATAAGGTGAAACTGACTGTGTTATGGCGGCAAAATTGTTTGCGCCTGTCAAACACAAATATGTCTGTCGTGTACACCAGCACAGCAGCTATCGAACTATGTGTATAATAATGGAAATGACTCCTCGCGAGTCAATGAGATAAAGGGAAAAAGTAAACACTCTAAGTAGGAATTATAAAACAAATTTGAACTATTGATGGCAGTAAATTAAAAAATATATTCTTCCATGTTATTTTTGTTCGAGTTCTTTTGAGATTGGACGAGTTCTTTGATTGATTGAAACTGTTTCAATTCGCTCGTACAGCCAGATACCTATACGAATGCAAAAGAAAAAAAACTCAGGACCTTCAATACAGTAATCTAGCTGTCTACCAACTTCGCCACACAATCATAGTAGTAGTAGTAAGAAGTTTTATTTGCATCGCCTTTTTGGCTTTTTACAAAGTTGTCATACCGTTGCACATCGCTCTCTTACAATCTAACTTATCTTTTCTCCTTTAGAAGAAGAGGTTTTCACAATACTATTACACCGTTTAACATCGCTTTCTTACAATCTAACTTATATCTTTCCTGTTTTATTATTTTTAATTTTCGTCACACTCTTCGTTCTCTCTCTCCATTAACACCGTTCCTCTTTTCTTACGCTCTCTTTCTGTTTCCCTAAAAAAAAGTACACATATTTACATCTATCTCCCCTTTCAGCATCCCTATTAATCTATCTTCTAGTCCCCCCTCATCCCTTTCCCCCTTTACCCACTCCTCTATATATGTTTTCGCTTCTTTAGATATTACCTCTCTTGTTTTTTCACACGTAATCAGGTGCTCCATTGATTCTCTTTTTCGTTTGCACATCCTACAAGTCCATTCTACTTCCCCGTTTTTTCCATCCCTTCCTATATTTCCACACCTCATCCTCGCCCAAGTTTCCTTATCCTTTCCTTTAACATCTTTTGCCACCCAATACTTCCATGGAGCTTCGTCGTTTTCTACTATCGCCTTGTATAACCTATTATACGTCGATTTTTGAATCTGTTCTCTTTCTTTCTCTATGGTCTTTCTTTTTAAGTTATCCAATCCCTTGTCTATCAAATTCTCTATAATTTTTATTTCTTTTCCTTCTTTTATCATATCTATTATTTCCTCAATTTCTAATTCCCTTGATACTTTTAAAAAGTCTTTTCCCCATTTCGGAGGCTTCCTGTTCGAGATTCCCCTTATGTTGTACTCGAATGTTGGTATTCCTAACTCTGTTCGCCACACGTATCTGGGAGTTCTTCTATCGATTCCTAACGCCATTTTGCAATACCTATTTTGTATTACCTCAAACTGTTCTATATTATCGAAACCCCATATCTCTACCCCGTAAAAAGCTCCTGCCTTAACAATTGATTCTAATCGATACAATCTTTCTTCCAGCACATCCCTCCCTGCTCTTTTCCATACTCCCCACACTGTATTTGAGGCTTTTTGGGCTCTTCCCGCCAATTTTCTCCCATGCGCTTTTACTGCGTTCTTAGTTGAAAACCAGTACCCTAAGTACCGAAATTCACTCACTACTTCTATCCTCTTTCCATTCATGTTCCATTCCTCTCCCTTTTTCAGCCTTCCTCCATTCCTAAATATCAAAATTTTTGTTTTTTTGGTATTTACCTCCATCGAGTTTTCTTTCCCCCATTTTTCTAAATCTTTTAACATGCTGCTTAATCCCTTTTCATCTTCAGCCACTATTGCAACATCGTCCGCATATTTTATTGCATATATTTTCTCTTTTTCTATTACGGTTCCTCCCTCCTTTTGTCTTTCCCATCTCTCTTCCATATCGTCAATATCAGGTTGATAAAAAGGTTTTGTCGCAAAAATTTAAAAAATGTCTTTTTACGTATTGACGCAATATGACATCGAGCTATGTCGAGAATATTCTAGAATGTTTTCTACTCTTCCGCGTGACCGGGTATAAAAGGGCGAGCGCGCGTTCTAGTGGACAGAAATGGCTTCGATCTCGCAGGAGCAACTTCGAGCGATCATTTTTTACGAGTGGCGGCGCGGCACGAACGCAACCACAACTGCTAAAAATATACAGGATGCATTCAGCGAGAACGTAGTTTCTCATCGAACAGTCCAGCGTTGGTTCAATCGTTTTAAATCTGGAGACACAAGCCTTGAAGATAAGGAACGTTCCGGACGACCGTCGACCATCAATGATGAAGCATTACTCCGCTGCATCAAAGAAAAACCGGAAGCAAGTACGCACGAGCTAGCAAGAGAACTTGGCTGCACCCAACCGTCAATAGTCAATCACTTACACAACTTGGGATACAGGAAGGTTCTAGCTCAATGGATACCACACCGTCTCACCGACGACAATAAGAACTGTCGCGTGACCATCTGCCAGTCTCTCCTGCTTCGCCACCATCGCAAGGAGTATTTAGAAGATCTTGTGACGGGAGATGAAAGCTGGGTCTTGTATGATAACAGAACGCGTTTAGCCTACTGGCTTCCTATCGGAGAAAAACCGCCACACCAACCGAAATCTGATCGTCACTCACAAAAGGTTTTGTTGTGCTGTTTCTGAGACGCAAAGGGAATGCTGTTTCACAATTTTCTCCCTGTAGGTAAGACGATCTCCTCTACACGATACATCGAAAATCTCTAGGAATTGGCAAAAGCTATAAGAAAAAAACGGCCAAGACGCGCGACTGTGCACCTTCTCCACGACAACGCGAGACCCCATGTCGCAAAGGAAACCCACAAAACAATCACTGAGCGTCACTGGAATACCGTTCCTCATCCACCATACTCTCCCGACATCACGCCATCTGACTACCATTTGTTCAGACATTTGAAGGCATATTTGAGAAACAAAACTTTCGAAAACGTCGACGATCTCAGAAGGGATATTTCAAATTTTTTTGAGTTCCAGCCGCCGCAGTTTTGGGCAAAGGGAATAAATGAGTTGCCAACTAGATGGTCGAGCGTCATAGAAACCGATGGCGAATATATTGTTGATTAGAAATGTTTTGTATAAGATATATAAATAAATAAATTATATTGAAATTATTGCGACAAAACTTTTTTATCAACCTGATATAAAAATCAAACAGTAAAGGGCTTAGTGCGCACCCTTGCCTGACACCTTGTTTTGTTTTTTTATCAACCTGATAAACCTTGCCTGACACCTTGTTTTGTTTTTTTATCAACCTGATATAAAAATCAAACAGTAAAGGGCTTAGTGCGCACCCTTGCCTGACACCTTGTTTTGTTTCGAACTTTTTGGTTACTTTTCTATTCACTAACACTTCCGTCATAGTTTTCGTATATATTTTTTGTATCATGTCGAGCATTTTTCCTCCTATTCCAATTTTCCTTAGTTTCTCCATTAATTTATTTCTATTCACTTTATCAAAAGCGGCCTTAAAATCTATGAAAGCGACGTACAGTTTCCTTCCCCTATATTTCAGACTATTGTTTATCAGCGCATTTAACACGAATATTTGGTCTCTTGTCCCTCTTTTTTCTCTGAATCCAGCCTGACTTTCCCTTAATTTTTCATTTTTTTCCGCCCATTTGCTCAATCTTGTAGCCATCATTTTCGTTAATATCTTGTAGCCTGTATCTAATAGCGAGACCCCTCTGTAGTTGCACGCCTTATCTTTTTTCCCGTTCTTGTAAATCGGAACTATTCTAGCTATCTCCCAGCCTATTGGCAAATCTGCCTCCTTCCATATTTTGTTAATCGCCTTCCGTGTACCTTCCCTTTGTCTTTCTGTCGCGGCTTTCAGAAACTCTATCGCTATCCCATCCTCCCATGGCGCCTTTCCGTTTGGCATCTTTTTCAATGCATCTTCCATTTCTTTTTTGCTGAATTCATCCTCAAATTCTCGTGCTATCCTTTCCTCCATCTCCTCCTTATCTCTCGCTTTTTCTATTACGCTCTCATCTTTCCCCTTTTCATCTTGATCTTCATTCAACAGTTTTTTAAAATGATCAATCCATTCTTTGCCCGAAATGTTTTCGCCTACTCTTCCTCTATATTTTACTCTGCATTTTTTTATACCCTCCCACCACCCGATTATGACTCTTGCTTTGCTCACTCCCTCCCAAATTTTCATTCTCCATTCCTCCTTTGCTTCCTTATATATTTTTCTTAACATTTTTCTTTCCTCTCCAAGTACCATTTTATTCTCTCTGTCTCTTTCCTGAACGAAACTTTTTAGCACATGCCACATCCTCCCTCTCTGTTCCTTACATTTCTCATTGAACCATTTGGGCAAATTTCTATTTCGCATTTTCATCCTCCGCTTTATTTTCATGCCTGCCCTTCCTGCTGCTTCATATATTATGTTCTTACAATCCTCCCATTCCGTGGCCTTCATCTTTATTGCTTCCAATCTTTCCCACTCCTCCCGAAACTTCTCCGCTCCTTCCTCTTTCCACACCATCCTTTCTCCTCTTTGCTCCAATAAATCTTTTTCTTGAACTTTCTCCCTCTCCTCTCTCTCCTTACCTATGGCAAATGTGACCGGCAGATGGTCTGACTCTCCTTGCGTTTCTACCTTTAGCCATCTGATTTCGTCCTGACTCCCTCTGTCCACCCTGATCGCCAAATCCAACACCGACCCACAACACTCTTTACTCCCTCCAACAAACGTTATTTTTCCGTCTTCATCCCCTTGTACCCTACCATTCAACACTTTCAGCCCCATCTCTTCACACAGCCTTAAAAGCCTTCGCCCTTCCGAGTTGACTTTCTTGTCTTGTGATTTTCTCCATTGATTCCTTTCTTCGCCGACTTCGCCTTCATTCATTGCTTGTTCTTCTCCAATTCTTGCATTCAAATCTCCCACGATTAATAATACATCATTTCTCCCCGCCTCCTCTTCTATCTTTTCCTTTAAATGCCTCTCGACTTTTTTCATTCCTACGTTGTTGTACACCGTAATTATCGCTGTTCTTTTTTCGCTTCCTATTTTAGACAAACATACACCGAATTCCCATTCATCTATTTTCCATTCTTCACTCATATTTTTTCTTATTCCAATGGCCTGACCCCCCTTTGCTCTTCCCTTTTTTGCCTTTTCGTCTTTTCGCCGCTTTGAAAAGCCATTCATACTCCCCACTTATATATTCTTTCGTTTTATCCTCATCTTTTCCTTCTAGCCACGTTTCTTGCAAAATTACTATATCGAACCTCGTTACAAATTCCCATGTTTCCCCAATCTTGTAAATGCCTGCTACATTCCATGTAAGTATTTTAGTTTCGTCTCTCTTGTCGCTTTTTCTGCCGTTCATCTGGGTTTTCTTGCTGCACATGCTCTCCGGGTCTTCTTCGACGCTTTTCTGTACTTCCTCCCTCCGACTCTCATCCTCGTTGACGAAAGGGCTCATTGGTTTGAAATATCTCCATATCCCCTCTGCCCTCGTTCCATTTCCACCATTCTTGCCCAATCCTTATTCTCATGTATTTTATTTCGACCTCCCATCCGCAGCTCCTCTCCAAGGCGGCTACGTCTCTCAGCCATCTTTGAATCTCCCTTTGCCTCCTTGTCAGACTATCCTCTAGCCATATATTCGTTCCTCTCAATTCTCCTCTCCTTTTCATCAGCTCTTTCTTGTCTGCCAGACTCTTGAATTTCAGAAAGATTCGTCCGTTGCTCTCATACACTTCTTCCGTGTTGCCATCTACCCTCACGTTGCACCTTTCTTGGACCGCCTCAATTATCTCTTTTCTTGATTTTCTGCTTCCTTCACCCGATCTCGTGATGCACATCTGTCTGCTCTTTTCCGCCCTTTTGTTCAGCTCTTCCCTTAACATCCCTTCCGATAAGGGCCCCGGGGTCCTACTTAAAATCTGCTTTCTTCTTTCTTCTTCGGTACCGTATCGTCTCGTATGGTCACGCCTGTCTTCTTCATTGCGTGTCCTGCCGCCTTCCATTCTCGTGCTTACGTATTCTCCGTTGGTTCCCCATCCCTCCTTTCTCGTCCATTTTTTCTTACGCCGGACCTCTCTCCACTCATGCTCTCCTATCTCCCGTGCACTTCTTCCTGTCTGCCCGTCTCCTATCCTTTTTGTATTTGTTGCCGTTGTTTTCTCCGTCGGCCCGGACACAATTTCCTCGCCCCCCTCGTTGTTATTGCCATCACTCCTTCCGTCAAATTCTGCTTGCGTCATCTCCACACTCAGCTGCTTGTTTTCACCTTCCTTCTCTCTCGTTGCTTCCTGAGCGAGCATTTCCCATTTCTTTTTCCAGCCCTCCGCCTCACGCACCAACTCTTGCTTCTCCTCTTCCCGTTGTACTTCCCCTCTGTAGCACTTGTGTCGCCACTGTTCCGCTTCCCCCACTAGTTCCCTTATGATTCTGTTCATCTGCTCACACCTGTAGGGCAGCGGCGATATTTCCTTCTTTATTTCCTCCTTTGCCTCGCGTAGACTTTCCATCACACTTTCTTTTATTCTCTCTTCCATTTTCCTCATCTCCGTCAACCACTGGCTCATTGGCGCCATCTCAAGCGACTCTCCGTCCTCTTCCCCCTTCTCCATGCTCTTTTCCCATACGCCTTGACTTTCTTGCATGTCTGACTCGTTTTTATGTCTGCCATTATATTCACCCATTTCTCCCTCGTATACGCTGCCCTTTACCGCATCTTCTGTCTCCTCTTCCTCAATTTTCTTGACCTTCACCCCTCCGTATTACCTCTTCGTTGACTGCGGCTGCGATGGTGGTATCGGCGGCGAGTGTAGAACCTTCGTTCTCCCTGCCGCCACGCCGACTTCGAAAAATTCTCTCGTCTCTATTTCCGTTGCCCTTTTTGTTCAGCAGTGGGCGCCCTCTCTTGCTTTTCTCCGTCTCTAGGCACGGTTCTGCCTTCCCGACCGTGCTCGCCGGGTTCAGCTTCCCACCACGTCGCTGTTGTTCCTCCCCATTTTCGTTCACGTCTTCTCTATCTCCCGCCTCACACATAATTTCCTCGCCATGCGCCTTCCCTTCTTCTACCCTTTTCACCTTTTCCCCTTCAGTACGCGTACTTCCACTTACTTCCAGATGATTCCTGAACTTCACTTTTTCCCCGCGCCGCTTTTTTTTCTTCTCAGTTTTCTACACTTTTGATTTTTGATAAAACTACCGATCGACCCAGAACGTGTGCTGACCCAGTCCTAGCCCAACCGGAAGTCCGCCACACAATCATTTGGCAATAAATATAATCTTATCATATTTATGTGATTGCCGCGCTTGGGGTTCAATTAGGCTTGACGGCTTCTTCGGTTGGTTCATCCCTTAATTTAATTCGTATTTAGCTTCATTTTTAAACGTAACGAGCAAATCACAAGTTTTCATGGGTATACATATGATAAGCACGTGTTGAAAAGACAATCCCAGCGTGTACAGCCAACATTCCCGCATTCGCCCGCTTTCTTGCATGTACATATTATTATTATTTGTTATTGTTATTATTATTGTACAGAAAAACAGAGTAACGCACATCCGAATAATAAATACATTAAGAGATACATTACGGTTGGTTTATCGCGTTATTCGCGTTTCATTATAATTAGCTATATTTTTAAACATAACAGGCAAATTATAAGTTTCCATAATAAAATAACTCGTGTTGTACTTATATAATTATTATATCTGACGTGCTTATTATATAATATAACATTTTATGTGAATAAAACAACACGAGTTGTTTCATTAATACGTGCTTTATTAATATTATTTATATGTTTTTTATTATACATATGTACACAATATTATTATATATTATAGTGGAAGGAATCCCCACTTGGGTGTATTATCGTTCGGGTGTGCGAGAGAGAACGCACCATGACTGTTCCAAGTTAGTACGAGAGAGAAACACGATCACCCCAGTTTTGTGATTGGTCGTTGAGGCGGAGCTCGGACCTTATGCAGTTTGGTATTACTATATATTACCGTTTCCCAAGAACACTAGCGACGCCTGCGGCGGAACTGAGCACTACACCTCTGCGACCGCTTGAAACATGGAGACTAGAGTAAAGGAGCCCGAACGCATATGGCGGAATCGTCGAAAAGTGGATCGCGAAAGTGATGAAAGATCTTGTAGTTCGAAAAATATCCGCAAGCGATACCAGCGCCTGGTACCGAATAGGATAGGTGCGTGAAGACCGGCTTAGCAGTGTTTGTGACATGCATACAGTGACGTATTACTGTCAGTGAGTGCAGCCAGATCGCGCGTAAACGTTACCCCTTCTCTAGTCTCTTACGCGCCCATCACCCAATCATAGTAGCGCGTGTCCGTGAGCGAGCGACGCTCGGACGTCTTCGGAAAGAGCCGGGCACGGTCGAAGTTTCCCGACCGCGCCTTCGGCAGCTACACCAACACATGGACGCTGAGGACGTTCATGTGCGGCCAAGCCGAAACGAAGCTTCGAGGAAGAGGAAGAAGCAATCTGAGCACGACTCGCGCGTGACTTCACCTGACGGCACGCGGGAGGCTTTTAGATGATTTCAATGCTTATTTAGCTCTTGATTCTCTGCGGTATTAATGTATAAAAAAAATGTATCGCGCACTCTGATCGCTTATTTTTTTAGTTTATACGTTAATTCAAATATAATAATAAATCTAAATTACAACTTATTTATCTTATATCAAATTGTTTACGCTTCACTCACACCCGTCCTTTTATCAAATAAATTATAATTCATAAAAGTAAGCGGTAATATATTTATATTCGTATTATTATATTAATTCTTACATACTTTCATCAAGCGATAAAGCATTATCCCCAAAAACAAGCTAATCATCCATCCGGCCGCGAATCCTAAGTACCAGAAAGTATACATATTCTACGAGCGATGAGATGGTCCCGTTGGTAGCGTTCCTGACTTCGGTCCGCAGGGGTCCCTAGTGCAAATTTTTCATAATTTCTCATATTTTAGTTGTATTTGAGATTTTCGGAGAAAAAAATGATTTAAAACATATTCAAGTTCTGGTCTATTTCCCAAAAACACATTCTTTTTACTGAAAATTCATGATTTCTCATTTTTTCCCGGAAATTTCTCTTTTTCCTATGACCTGAGTGAACGGCTGCGGACATATTCGGAGAAAAGTTAAAGATGAAAAGAAATGAGATTTTCGTAAAAAAAAACTTATTATTGTTATTTATTTCCGGAAATTTCCCTTTTTCCTATTACCTGAGTGAACGGCTGTGAAGATATTCGGAAAAAATTTAAAGATGAAAAAAATGAGATTTTCGTAAAAAATTGTTATTATTTTTTTTCCGGAACTTTTTCTTTTTCCTATTAACCGGTGCGATGGTCTAGTGGTTAGCGTTCGAATCCCAGTCGCGTACATTTCGTTGTGAAATGTTTTTTTTTCGGCATTTCGCGGCAAAATAAGACTAGTTCCACGACTGGGGGGCGAACACGATGACCGGCTGTATTGGTGTAGGTTTTCCGCAGTTTCCCTATACCCATGACAGAAATGTCATGATGAATATAATACAGAGGGGGAAGTCGGCTGCGGCCGCAAGAGGGGGGAACAGGGAGAAAGATGGAGAAAAAAGGAGTAAAAAACAGTCGAGGAAAGAAACGCGCACAATGAGGGGAAAGAATAGGTAACAAACGCGAAAAGCGTGTACCTAAGGAAAAAACCAATAACAAAAAAAATGAGATTTTCGTAAAAAAAACTTATTACATTTTTTATCCCTCATAATTCTGAGAAATAATGAATTTCCGAAATGTTTGCAAACATTATTTTCCTTAAGGGGTAACACCACTGTAACGGCCTGCGACGAAGCGTTTTAGACAAATAATACTTGGGGTAATTATTAAGCATATATTGAAGTATATTGCAAAAAATGTTATGGGAAAATATTACAAAATTGCGACACTGCAGCAAATTCTTCCGGGACAAGTTGAACTTAAGGTGCTCTGCGTCGCGCAGTATAACTTGTGCCAATTTTAATCTGGACAAAATAATTTTTTTAATTAAATCTAGATGAGTGTAGCTAGTGAACCACGTAGGGGATTTTAGAAATATTGATTTTTGAGTAATTGCCGAAATCAAGCGATGAAGCATTATCATAATGCTTTATCGCTTGATGAAAGTATATGAGAATGAATATAATAATACGAATATAAATATATTTCCGCTTACTTTTATGAATTACAATTTATTTGGCATAGGGACGGGTGTGAGTAAAGCGCAAACAATTTTTTAGAAGATAAATAAGTTGTAATTTAGATTTATTATTATATTTAAATTAACGTACAAACTAATAAAATAAGCGGTCAGAGTGCGCGATAAATTTGTCGACACTAAAAGATAACTAATTAAAATAATAATGATAACTAATAAAAATAACTAATCAAATAAGAATTAATAGTAATAATAATTATAAAAAAAGCACTGAGCGCTGGGAACGATCCCGCACCCCAAGTGCAAATTTTTTTCTGAAAAATTCCGATTTTTTCCGGCAAATTTTTCCGAATTTTTCTATGAATTGGAACAAATATGAAGAATTCGGAGTTTTGCGGACAATTATTTTTACGCAAACATCCGAGTTTCTCCGAATTTCTCCGAATTTTTCCGAATATTTCATCATTTTAATTACGATCACGGGAAAATGTCGGAAATTATATGAAGGCTTTAAGAGGTAACAGCACTGTAACGGCCTTACAGGAAGCGTATTTTGTGATATTTTTTTTTGGCGCGAAGAAAATGTGACAAACAAATAATACTTGCGGTATTCATTCAGCATATATTTAAGTATATTGCTAGAAATTTTTATCCGAAAATATTACAAAATGGTGACATTGCAGCAATTCTTCCGAAGCATGTCGAAACTCTGCGGCACGCAGTATAACTGTGCCAATTTTAATATAAAAAAAGAATTTTGTTTTATTAGGTCTAGATGAACATTTTTAGTCAAATACTCGGCAATTACTCAAAAATCAATATTTCTAAAATCCCCTACGTGGTTCACTAGCTACACTCATCTAGATTTAAAAAAAATATTTTGTCCAGATTAAAATTGGCACAAGTTATACTACGTGCCGCATAGCACCTTAAGTTCAACATGCCTCGGAAGAATTTGCTGCAGTGTCGTCATTTTGTAATATTTTCTCATAAAATTTTTTTACAATATACTTCAATATATGCTTAATAATTACCCCAAGTATTATTTGTCTAAAACACTTCGTGGCAGGCCGTTACAGTGGTGTTACCCCTTAAGGAAAATATTGTTTGCAAACATTTCGGAAATTCATTATTTCTCAGAATTATGAGGGATAAAAAAATGTAAGTTTTTTTTACGAAAATCTCATTTTTTTCATCTCTAAATTTTCTCCGAATATTTTCGCAGCCATTCACTCAGATAATAGGAAAAAGGGAAATTTCCGAAAAAAAATAATAATAATTTTTTTTTACGAAAATCTCATTTCTTTTCATCTTTACCTTTTCTCCGAATATGTCCGCAGCCGTTCACTCAGGTCATATGAAAAAGAGAAATTTCCGGGAAAAAATGAGGAATCATGAATTTTCAGTAAAAAAAAATGTGTTTTTGGGAAATAGACCAGAACTTGAATCTGTTTTAAATCATTTTTTTCTCCGAAAATCTCAAATACGACTAAAATATGAGAAATTATGAAAAATTTTGAGAAAAATTTGCACTAGGGGCCCCTACGGACCGAAGCCAGGAACGCTACCAACGGACCATCTCATCGCTTGTAGAATATGTGCACTTTCTGGTACTTACGATTCGCGGCCGGATGGATGATTGGCTTCTTTTTGGGGATAATGCTTTATCGCTTGATGAAAGTATGAGAATTAATATAATAATACGAATATAAATATATTTCAGCTTACTTTTTTGAATTATAATTTATTTGGCATAGGAACGGGTGTGAGTAAAGCGTAAACAATTTTATATAAGATAAATAAGTTGTAATTGAGATTTATTATTATATTTAAATTAACGTATAAACTAAAAAATAAGCGAGCAGAGTGCGCCATACTTTTTTTTGTATACATCAATAATGCAGAGAATCAAGAGTTAAATAAGCATTGAAATCATCTAAAAGCCTCCCGCGTGCCGTCGGGTGACATCACGTGCGAGTCGTGCTCAGATTGCTTTTTCCCTCGAAGCTTCGTTTCGGCTTGGCCGCACATGAACGTGCTCAGCGTCCATGTGTTGGTGTAGCTGCCGAAGGCGCGGTCGGGAAACTTCGACCGTGCTCGGCTCTTTCCGAAGACGTCCGAGCGTCGTTCGCTCACGGACACGCGCTACTATGATTGGGTGATGGGCGCGTAAGAGACTAGAGAGGGGGTAACTCTTACGCGCGATCTGGCTGCACTGATCGACGATTCAAAATCACCGCGCGGACGGAGCCAGCAGTGGTAGCGCCGCCAGGCGGGTACAATCCGCGGATCATTCATCACTTTCACAACCATTTCGCCAGCATTGCGTTCGGGCTCCTTTACCAGAGATTAGTAGGGAGATGTACAACGCCCCCCTTTTCGGCGTGCCTCGGAAACGGCGCTAAATCGCGGCGGCGAGTTTGGGAATATGATTTTGTGTGCATCGCCTCTGTCGAGGTTGCAGATTCCCGTGTCGCCGTGCGAGTCGTGAGCACCGCTCAAGTCGATATCGCAGTCAGCGTGCACACGAATGGGTAGCTCGGTGGGGGAAAAGTCTCTGCCCCTCGCTCTAGTGCAGCGAGATCGCGCGTAAAAGTTACCCCCTCTCTAGTCTCTTACGCGCCCATCACACAATCATAGTAGCGCGTGTCCGTGAGCGAGCGATGCTCGGACATCTTCGGAAAGAGCCGAGCATGGTCGAAGTGTACCAACGCGCCTTCGGCAGCTACACCAATTCATGGACGCTGAACACGTTCATGTGCGGCCAAGCCGAAACGAAGGCTTCGAGGGAAAAAGCAATCTGAGCACGACTCGCGCGTGACGTTACCCATCGGCACGCGCGAGACTTTTAGATGATTTCAATGCTTATTTAACTCTTGATTCTTTGCGTTATTAATGTATACAAAAAAATGTGTCGCTTATTTTTTTACTTTATACGTTAATTTAAATATAATAATAAATCTAAATCACAACTTATTTATCTTATATAAAATTGTTTACGCTTTACTTACATCCGTCCTCATGTCAAATAAATTATAATTCATAAAAGTAAGTGGAAATATATTGATATTCCTGGCTTCCTGGCTTCGGTCCGCAGGGGCCCCCAGTGCAAATTTTTCTCCAAATTTTTCATAATTTCTTATATTTTAGTCACATTTGAGATTTTCGGAGAAAAAGTGATTTAAAACAGATTCAAGTACTGGTCTATTTCCCAAAAACTCATTTTTTTTTACTGAAAATTCATGATGTCTCATTTTTTTCCCGGAAATTTCTCTTTTTCCTATGACCTGAGTGTACGGCTGCGGAGATTTTCGGAGAAAAGTTAAACATGAAAAGAAAATGAGATTTTCGTTAAAAAAAACTTTTTATTATTATTTTTTTCCGGAAATTTCCCTTTTTCCTATTACCTGAGTAAACGGCTGCGAAGATATTCGGAGAAAATTTAAAGATGAAAAAAATGAAATTTTCGTAAAAAAACTTGATATAATTTTTTTTCCGGAACTTTTTCTTTTTCCTATTGAGTGAATGGCTGCGGAGATATCCGGAGAAAAGTTGTAGATGAAAAAAAAAGATTTTCGTAAAAAAAACTTATTACAATTTTTTATCCCTCATAATTCTAAGAAATAATGAATTTCCGAAATTTTTGCAAACATTATTTTCCTTAAGGGGTAACACCACTGTAACAGCCTGCCACGAAGCGTTTCAGACAAATAATACTTCGGGTAATTATTAAGCATATATTGAAGTATATTGCAAAAAAATTTTATGGGAAAATATTACCAAATGGCGACACTGCAGAAAATTCTTCCGAGGCATGTTGAACTTAAGGTGCTCTACGGCACGTAGTATAACTTGTGCCAATTTTAATCTGGACAAAATAATTTTTTTAAATTAAATCTAGATGAGTGTAGCTAGTGAACTACGTAGGAGATTTTAGAAATATTGATTTTTGAATGATTGCCGAGCATTTGACTAAAAATGTTCATTTAGACTTAATAAGGCAAAATTCTTTTTTTTTATTCAAATTGGCACAGTTATACTGCGTGCCGCAGAGGTTCGACATGCTTCGGAAGAATTGCTGCAGTGTCGCCATTTTGTAATATTTTCGGATAAAAATTTCTAGCAATATACTTAAATATATGATCAATAAATACCGCAAGTATTATTTGCTGATCACATTTTCTTCCGCCAAAAAAAAAAATTTCAAAAAATCCGCTTCTTGTAAGGCCGTTACAGTGGTGTAACCCCTTAAAGTCTTCATATAATTTCCGAGATTTTCCCGTGATCGTAATTAAAATAATGAAATATTCGGAGAAATTCGGAGAAACTCGGATGTTTGCGTAAAAATAATTGTCCGCAAAACTCTGAATTTTTCATATTTGTTCCAATTCATAGAAAAATTCGGAAAAAGTCTGAAAAATTTTTCGGAACAAAACGGAGTTTTTCGGAAAATATTTGCACTAGGGGGGCGGGATCGTTCCCCGCGCTCAGTGCTTTTTAAAAAATTATTATTACTATTAATTCTTATTTGATTAGTTATTTTTATTAGTTATCATTATTATTTTAATTAGTTATCTTTTAGTGTCGACAAATTTATCGCGCACTCTGACCGCTTATTTTATTAGTTTGTACGTTAATTTGAATACAATAATAAATCCAAATTACAACTTATTCATCTTCTAAAAAATTGTTTGCGCTTTACTCACACCCGTTCGCGCTAAAAGATAACTAATTAAAATAATAATGATAACTAATAAAAATAACTAATCAAATAAGAATTAATAGTAATAATAATTTAAAAAAGCACTGAGCGCGGGGTACGATCCCGCGCCCCTAGTGCACATTTTTTTCCGAAAAACTCCGATTTTTTCCGGAAAATTTTTCCGATTTTTTCTATGAATTGGAACAAATATGAAGAATTCGGAGTTTTGCGGACGATTATTTTTACGCAAACATCCGAGTTTATCCGAATTTTTTTTCGAATTTTTCCGAATATTACATCATTTTAATCACGATCACGGGAAAATCTTGGAAATTATATGAAGACTTCAAAGGGGAAAGACCACTGTAACGGCCTTACAGGAAGCGTATTTTTTTGTATGTTTTTTGGCGGAAGAAAATGTGATAAACAAACAATACTTGCGGTATTTATTGAGCATATATTTAAATATATGGCTATGAATTTTTATCCGAAAATATTACAAAATGGCGACACTGCAGCAATTCTTCCGAAGTATGTCGAACCTCTGCGGCACGGAGTATAACTGTGCCAATTTTAATCTAAAAAAAAGAATTTTGTTTTATTAAGTCTAAATGAGTGTAGCTCCTGAACCCCGTAGGGGATTTTCGATAAGCTAATTTAAACAATATTTATTTAAAAATAATTGTCTTAAAAAAAATTGAACATTTTTAGTCCAATACTCGGCAATTACTCAAAAATCAATATTTCCAAAATCCTCTACGTGGTTCTCTAGCTACAATCATTGAGATTTAACCGGTGCGATGGTCTAGTGGTTAGCGTGCTCGCCAATAAACCAGCGGACCGGGAGGTCGCGGGTTCGAATCCCAGTCGCGTACATTTCGTCGTGAAATGTTTTTCTTCGGCATTTCGCGGCGAAATAAGACTAGTTCCACGACTGGGGGGCGATCTCGATGACCGGCTGTATTGGTATAGGTTTTCCGTAGTTTCCATATACCCATGACAGAAATGTCATGATGACTATAATACAGAGGGGGAAGTCGGCGGCAGCCGCAAGAGGGGGGGAAGAGGGGAAAGATGGAGAAGAAAAGGAGTAAACAGTAGAGGAAAGAACGGTCATAATGATGGGAAAGAATAGGTAACAAACGCGACAAGCGTGTACCTAAGGAAAAAACCACTCATTGAGATTTAATTTAAAAAAAATTATTTTGTCCAGATCAAAATTGGCACAAGTTATACTGCGTGCCGTAGAGCACCTTAAGTTCAACATGCCTCGGAAGAATTTGCTGCAGTGTCGCCATTTTGTAATATTTTCCCATAAATTTTTTTTGCAACATACTTCAATATATGCTTAATAATTACCCCAAGTATTATTTGTCTCATACGCTTCGTGGGAGGCCGTTACAGTGGTGTTGCCCCTTAAGGAAAATAATGTTTGCAAAAATTTAGGAAATTCGTTATTTCTCAGAATTATGAGGGATAAAAAAATGTAATAAGTTTTTTTTACGAAAATCTTATTTTTTTTTCATCTACAACTTTTCTCCGAATATCTCCGCAGCCGTTCACTCAACAGGAAAAAGAAAAAGTTCCGGAAAAAAATAATATCAAGTTTTTTTACGAAAAACTCATTTTTTTCATCTTTAAATTTTCTCCGAATATCTCCGCAGCCGTTCACTCAGGTAATAGGAAAAAGGGAAATTTCCGGAAAAAAATAATAATAATAAAAAGTTTTTTTAACGAAAATCTCATTTCTTTTCATCTTTAACTTTTCTCCGAATATCTCTGTAGCCGTTCACTCAGGTCATAGGAAAAAGAGAAATTTCCGGGAAAAAATAAGAAATCATGAATTTTAAGTAAAAAAATGTGTTTTTTGGAAATAGACCAGTACTTGAATCTGTTTTGAATCGTTTTTTCTCCGAAAATCTCAGATATTACTAAAATATGAGAAATTATGAAAAATTTGGAGAAAAATTTGTACTAAATTTAATTTAAATATATTTGCCTAAATTTGCCTATTTAACTAAAATAAATTTGCCCTTGCGGACCGAAGCCAGGAACGCTACCAACGGGACCATCTCATCGCTTATAGAATATGTGCACTTTCTGGTACTTACAATTCCCGGCCGGATGGATGATTGGCTTGTTTTTGGGAATAATGCTTTATCGCTTGATGAAAGTATGAGAATTAAGGAGGTACACCAGCTTCATACAATGTTGCCATGCTAAACCATGGTAAAATTTCAAAATGGTGATAGATCAATAAAATTTGGTGAATATATTCTTTAGTATTATATATGTCAATACAATTTTTTTTCAGATTTTTTCATTGTGCCGTTATCGAGTAATTGAACATTGAAGTTCACGTGTATAAGCATAGCGTTTTTATAGATATAGGTATATATTCCGGGTATAAGAATAAACGCTTGTGAATTATTTGTAAGAAAACGGCACAACCAAAAAATCTGAAAAAATTTGTATCTACATGAATAATACTAAAGAATATATTCACCAAATTTTATTGATCTATCACCATTTTGCTGAAGCTGGTGTACCTCCTTAATATAATAATACGAATATAAATATATTTCGGCTTACTTTTATGAATTATAATTGATTTGGCATAAGAACGGGTGTGAGTAAAGTGTAAACAATTTTTTAGAAGATAAATAAGTTGTAATTTAGATTTATTATTATATTTAAATTAACGTATAACCTAAAAAAATAAGCGATAAATTTTTTTGTATGCATTAATAACGCAGAGAATCAAGAGCTAAATAAGCATTGAAATCCTCGACGATTACTCCGCGCCAAATCATCGTACAGAGCTCGTTAAAAGGTCAAATTAAAGTTGATTAAATTGCCTAAAAGACTTTTATAGTCGTATGATTAAAAAAAATCATTTGAAGTCGACAGACCATTTTAAAGACGAGCAAAAATTTGGAAAAAAAATTTCGTTGGTTTTCGGATGATTACAAGAAAACCACACACGCTAAAAAATGTACAGTCCAGATCTGAAAACTAGATACTTGAAGCTATAATTTCTTTTTTTTTAATTTTCTGTACGACCATTTTTCTCCGAGTTATCCCTTGTTGAAAATCAGCCAAAAATTCGGAATTTTTTAAAATCTCTTAATTTGTGTGAGTAATGTATTTTAGGTGTACATTTTATTATTTATTTTGTACAGTTACAAAGAACAGTTGTTTATAATTTGTTTTGTACAGTTACATTTTGGCGCCGCAACAAAAAGAAAAGTGGTCGCCAGCAGCAGCCGCAGCGTCAAGGGGCACCCGAGGGAGCCCAAGGGCGCGAGAAGGGGAGGCCATCGAAAGAACAGTGGCACGTACGAGGGGTGCGGCCGCAGCAAGGACGCCGCGGGTAACGTCGACGCGACCGAACACGCAGTCGTTCGCCCCGCCGGATGCATGTTGAAGTTGCTCAAAATGAGCGGGCGTTCCAAATTTTGGTGCAAACAGTATTGGAAAATGTAACAAAAATATTAATGTTTCCCCCAATACGGAAATGAGTTTTTACTTTTTCCATTAGAAAATTAATTTAAAAAATTGTTGAATTAAAGTGCCGAAACGATCGAGAAAGGCTCGAAGAGAACTTTGAGTCTTTCTCGATCGGCTTTATTTTCAAAACACATTTCACATTGGGATGGGGGTCAAAACTTTGAAAAGCCAAATATAGAACGACAAAGATTTCGAAATGACAGAATTATAAACTCAAAGTAACGAACTGTAAATTATTCAAAATTTTATTCTTCGGCCGATGACGAAATTGCATAACTATTACAATTATAATTACAAAGGATTATTTATTCGAGAACGTGTATTCAGATTGTCTGCAGTTTGAGTCATACAAATACAGATTCAAAAAATCTAGAACATCCATATCTCCGAAATGGAAAGACGTGAGTATCTAATATTGGTAATACCATCTATAGCAAAAAGACATATATATCGAGGATACAAACTTCGAAAGTATAGATCTCAGATAGGCAAACGAGCGAAGGTCCAAAATAGCGAACACCGAAATAGCGAACATCAAAGAAGTGGACGAGTTGCTTCAAAATGTTCTGCCGGTTTTCGCTAACACGTACGAGATTCTTTAAAGGTGTCTGGCCGCCTTGGCCGATCGCAAAATGGGCATATTAAAAAAAAATAATAATGAACTCGAAAGCATGGGCCGGAATATTTTTATTTTTTACATAACGTCAGAATGGGGTTTAAGAATAACATTAATAAATTTCCGTTCAAAACATTAAAACATGGCGCTGTTATGCACATCGCCGCGGAGGCCCTCTGCCCGATACGCGCGGTCGTTGTCCCAGCTGTTACGCGGTCATGTCACATCTGAAAAAAAAATCAGCTCATTTCTGAGTAGTGTCGCTACAATGTACCGTAGCGGTTTTTTTTCGACCATTAGAAAAATTATGGTGAGCCATAATTTCGGTGAAAAGTACACATTTTTTTCTTCGGCTAACCATATTTTTTTTTGGTACAATGTAGCGTAGCGGTTTTTTTTCGACCATAAAAAAAATTATGGTGAGCCATAATTTCGGTAAAAAATACAATTTTTTTTCTTCGGCTCGCCATAATTTTTTTAATGGTCGAAAAAAAACCGCTACGCTACATTGTAGCGACACTACTCACGAATGAGCGGATTTTTTTTTGCAGATGTGACATGACCGGGTAACAGCTGGGACAACGACCGCGCGTATCGTGCGGAGGGCCTCCGCGGTAATGTGCATACCGGCGTAATTTTTTAATATTTTGAACGGTTTATTAACGTTATTCTTAAAGCCCTTTCTGACGTTGTGTAAAAGAATAAAAATATTCCGGCCCATACTTTCGAGTTTATTATTTTTTCTTAAATATACCCATTTTTCGATCGGCCAAGGTGGCCAAACGCCTTAAAGTCTTTAAGAGGGGATATACATTTACAACGATCAAAAAATCAATTTCTTTTCTTTAAGGGATAACACCACTCTAGGAATTTGGAAAAATCGTTTTCATTTGTCTTTAATAATACTTTGGGGTCATAAAAACAATATGCAATTGGTATGCAGCGAATTTTTTTTTTTAAATGTGTATACGTAAGGCAGGTTTGCAGTCACAAGAGCCTCGCGGTTGATATGTCAGCGTGCGGACTCTGAGTGCAGACGACGCGGGTTCGATCCCTGTAGCCAATGTCTTTTTTAAAATTAAACACATGAATTAAATATCATAAATAATGCCTGGACAGGCGAGAATAGCTAAAGCGAGAGTACGTTCGAAATTTTTTGAATATAAAATGAAGAAAAAGAATAGATTAAAAAAGTCGACTAACCAGGGATCGAACCCGGACCGCAAGCATCGTCAATCCGTCACGCGGCCAACTCAGCCACGACGCTCATTGAGGATAGAAAAACATTTATGATACACGGTTATTCATAATGTTTACTGTTGAAAAAAAAAACGCCGTAATGACCGCGGCAAAGGCTCAAGATTTCTTTTTGAACCTTCCACGGTCGTTTCGGCCTTTTATTTTTCAACGCGGTTCGTCGTTAATTTTTTCAACCCTCATTCTCGGCATAAACGGCCAACCGAGAGAAAAAAATTTTCTCGGTACATGTTTTTCTCTTTGCAATTCATTTAATGCATATTCCAATCCACAGTACGGCCACACATATGTCGAGCTCGATCGGACGGAAAACCTCGCTCCGTTCGCCTGTCGAGTGAGTGAGGGGCAGAGACTTTTCCCCCACGGAGCTACCCATTCGTGTGCACGCTGACTGCGATATCGACTTGAGCGGTGCTCACGACTCGCGCGGCTACAAGGGAATCTGCAACCTCGACAGAGGCGATGCACACAAAATCATATTCCCGAACTCGCCGCCGCGATTTAGCGCCATTTTCGAGGCACGCCGAAAAGGGGAGCGTTGTGCATCTCCCTACTAATCTCTGCCTTTACTCTAGTCTCCATGGCTTGAAACAGGGAGGCTAGAGCAGAGATTAATGGGGAGATGCACAACGCGGCCCTTTTCGGCGTGCCTCGTAAATGGCGCTAAATCGCGGCGGCGAGTTCGGGAGTATGATTTCGTGATCATCGCCTCTGTCGAGGTTGCAGATTCCCTTGTAGCCGCGCGAGTCCGTGATCACCGCTCAAGTTGGTATCGCAGCAGCGTGAACAGGGAGGCTAGAGTGGGAGGAGTCCGATCTCTTATGGAGAGACTTGAAAAAAGTGGCTACAAAAATGTGGTCCTACCGGGATGGCGCCACTATCTCTAAAATCTCGAGACAGAGCTGGGTGTGACAGAGACGGAACAATAGGGGTGTGCGGGTAGCAGAATTGGTCGGGTCGGGTCGGGTCGGGTAATTAGACTATGATTCGGATCGGGTACCCGAATTTTTCGGGTAGCCCGAATTTTTCGGGTAGCCCGAATTTTTCGGGTACCCGTGATCGGACGGGAATACTCGAACTTTAACGGGTATCCGAGGTTTTCGAGTACTCGTGACCAGGCTGGAATACTCGTACTTTATTGAGTAACCGACCGAAAGAATAAAGAATAGAGAAGTGAGACGAAAAAAGATCTTTACAGCATTATGATTTATTCGATTTATCGCCTTCTTCGAGTTTTCGTTTTCTCCGATTATTCGATCGATACACCTAGATAAAAAATAAAAATAAACATAAATAATAGATACGGATCTCTGAGTCTGTTACGAATACCCGAAAACCAAATTCGGGTACCCGATAGAGGCGGGTAATGCAAAAACGAAGCCCGTCGGGTACCCGACCCGACCCGAACATCGGGTACCCGAGTCAATCGGGTACCCGCACACCCCTACGGAACAAGTAAATAATGAGAAGTGAGCTGCAGTGCAGCCAGATCGCGCGCAAAAGTTACCCCCTCTCTAGTCTCTTGCGCGCCCATCACACAATCATAGTAGCGCGTGTCCGTGAGCGAGCGACGCTCGGACGTCTTCGGAAAGAGCCGAGCGCCATCGAAGTTTCGCGACCGCGCCTTCGGCAGCTACACCAAGCCATGGACGCTGAGCACATTCATGTGCGGCCAAGCCGAAACGAAGACTTCGAGGGAAAAAGCAATCTGAGCACGACTCGCGCGTGACTTCACCCGACGGCACGAGCGAGGCTTTTAGATGATTTCAATGCTTATTTAGCTCTTGATTCTCTGCGTTATTAATGTATACAAAAAAATGTATCGCACACTCTGATCGCTTATTTTTTACTTTATACGTTAATTTAAATATAATAATAAATCTAAATTACAACTTATTTATCTTCTAAAATATTGTTTACGCTTTACTCACACCCGTCCTTACGCCAAATAAATTATAATTCATAAAATTAAGCGGAAATATATTTATATTCGTATTATTATATTAATTCTCATAGCTCTCATATGAAAACTCTCATATGAAAAACACCAAAAAAAAACTTCAAAACGTTAGATTTCAACGAACCAAGAACATACATCTTCACATTTTCAATCATGACGAATTTTTCAGAACAATATCATCACAAACACATCTGAACCAAAACAATATACATTACCTAAATTATCAAAACATAAATCAAACAACACAAAATCACAACATCTTATACTCAACTCTTACTAATAGACAACAGGACACAAATAATAATCTTTCCACTGATCCTCTGAATAATATAAATTCGACAATCACATTAAATAAAACGAAAGAATGACTTATAAATCTCTCCAACATTGATATTCCGCTACACATTTCCACATTCTTGTCTCTAGGTGAAAAGTTTTGTTTTCCTTACCTCAAACTCTCAAACATAAAACTCATATCCACAAATCGATCTCCGAACTTGAGTCCAAATTAGATTTTTTACTCGACAAACCTAGACAAATCGAAATTAGAACCAGATTCACACTAAATCTTCTCATCACACTAAAATCTTAAACAAAATAAATATTCCAACATCATTTTCCAACACCAATCAAATTATAAAACACACGTCCTCATTCTTAAAAAACAACCCTCAACTTTTAGTTACACGAGCTGACAAAGGAAATTCAACAGTCATTCTTAACAAATCAGATTACATTACAAAAACTCATAATTTACTCGCAGATTCCTCAACTTACAAATTAACAAATAGAAATCCCATCAACACTCTACAAAAAGGCATTAACAATATTCTCTCCAGATGGAAACCCCTAAAATTCATTGATGAAACAAAATACAAATACTCAAAAGCTGAAAATTGCAACCTATCTCGTCTTTATTGTCTGCCAAAAATTCATAAAAATAATTATCCACTTCGTCCAATAGTATCATCAATAAATAGTCCAACACATAAACTAGCTGAATTTATACAATCTAAACTTTCTAAATTAATCAATACGACTAATTCACACGTCAAAGATAGTTTCCACCTAAAACATTCACATTCTAACATCTCAATTCCACTCAACTACAAATTGGTCTCGTTTGATGTTGTTTCTCTCTATACCAACATCCCATTACAACTTGTTATACAAAGCCTCCAAAGAAGATCAAATCTATTTTCAAAAACATTTCCTTTAAACGGAATAATTAAAGCCATAGAATACATCTTGTTCTCAACTTTCTTTATATTTCGAAATAAAAGGGGGTAGCCGGTTAAGGGGGGTCTGACGGCCCCCACCGAGTTTGATCGAATCGACCCAAAAACCTGAAAGAGGGCTGAAAAACAAAATTTTAGAGATATTTTTTAACCCTCTAAACCCTTATGAAAACACCATAATCGCAAAAAATGCGTTTTTTTTATGTTTAATTTTTTTTTGAGCTTTCAAATGCATTTTAAAGCGGTTTTAACACAACCAAAATTTTGTTTCAGATGTGTAGACATGCCCTGAATTTTTCCAGATTTTTTCGTAAAGTTAAATCATGTGCAACATAATTTTAATGGCAAAAAAAACCGTAAAAAATCGTCATTTTTTGTATTTAATGCTATGGTTTTTATTGACGTATTAATGGTAAAAAATCGTGCACCATAGCATAGAAAGCTACTATCTTCCTCTACAAAATGACGCTAATTGGGCTCAATTCGGTCGTCTCTAGCGTCCGAAAATCAAACTTGAATAAATTCCGTTTTTATAATTTGAGCATTTTCAGTTACGAAAATGACACAAAATCATATTTTTCAATTATTTTTTTTAATAAAAGTACATTTTGGGGTTTCTGAGGTCGCCGATTACAAATTTGATGTCAAAAATTAGTTTTGTCACATGACAGCTGTCAAAACGAAGAAAAAATATTTTAATTTTTGAAATTTTTTAAAAAAGCTATGGGAACGATATTAATAAGGATTTTTTAGGTCGCTGATTATAAATTCATTCTTATACACGAATTTTTAATCGTAACAGCTGTCAATAGTTATATTAACAAACAAAAAATTACGTATTATTCAGAAAAAAAAATTGGAATTCCCCGACTAAACTGTCACCTGGCGGAGAAAATCCCAACTTGTACCTTATTAAGACACGTACCCGAGTGCCTAAGGCCACCGTACCCCAGTGCAGCCAGATCGCGCGTAAAAGTTACCCCCTCTCTAGTGTCTTGCGCGCCCATCACACAATCATAGTAGCGCGTGTCCGTGAGCGAGCGACGCTCGGACATCTTCGGCAAGAGCCGAGCGGGGTCGAATTTTCCCGACCGCGCCTTCGGCAGCTACACCAACACATGGACGCTGAGCACGTTCATGTGCGGCCAAGCCGAAACGAAGGCTTCGAGGGAAAAAGCAATCTGAGCACGACTCGCGCGTGACGTCACCCGACGACACACGCGAGGCTTTTAGATGATTTCAATACTTATTTAGCTCTTGATTCTGTGCGTTATTAATGTATACAATAAAATGTGTCGCGCAATCTGATCGCTTATTTTTTTAGTTTATACGTTAATTTAAATATAATAATAAATCTAAATTACAACTTATTCATCTTCTAAAAAATTGTTTACGCTTTACTCACACCCGTCCTTATGCCAAATAAATTATAATTCATAAAAGTAAGCGGAAATATATTTATATTCGTATTATTATATTAATTCTCATACTTTCATCAAGCGATAAAGCATTATCCCCAAAAACAAGCCAATCATCCATCCGGCCGCGAATCGTAAGTACCAGAAAGTGCACATATTCTACAAGCGATGAGATGGTCCCGTTGGTAGCGTTCCTGGCTTCGGTCCGCAGGGGCCCCTAGGGCAAATTTTTCTCTAAATTTTTCATAATTTCTCATATTTTAGTCATATTTGAGATTTTCGGAGAAAAAATTATTTAAAACAGATTCAAGTACTGGTCTATTTCCCAAAAACACATTTTTTTTACTTAAAATTCATGATTTCTCATTTTTTTCTCCGGAAATTTCTCTTTTTCGTATGACCTGAGGCTGCGGAGATATTCGGAGAAAATTTAAAGATGAAAAAAAATAAGATGTTCTTTTAAAAAAACTTATTATTTTTTTTCCGGAACTTTTTCTTTTTCCTATTGGGTGAACGGCTGCGGAGATATTTGGAGAAAAGTTATAGATGAAAGAAATTAGATTTTCTACAAAAACTTATTACATTTGTTGATCCCTCATAATTCTGAGAAATAATGCATTTCCGAAATTTATGCAAACGTTATTTTCCTTAAGGGGTAACACCACTGTAACGGCCTGCCGCGAAGCGTTTTAGACAAATAATACTTGGGGTAATTATTAAGCATATATTGAAGTATATTGCAAAAAAATGTTATGGGAAAATATTACAAAATGACGACACTGCAGCAAATTCTTCCGAGGTATGTTGAACTTAAGGTGCTCTGCGGCACGCAGTATAACTTGTGCCAATTTTAATCTGGACAAAATAATTTTTTTAAAATTAAATCTCGATGAGTGTAGCTAGTGAACCACATAGGGGATTTTAGAAATATTGATTTTTGAGTAATTGCCGAGTATGTGACTAAAAATGTTGAATTTTTTTTAAGACAGTTATTTGTTAATAAATATTGTGTAAATTAACTTATGAAAAATCCCCTACGTGGTTCAGTAGCTACACTCATGTAGACTTAATAAAACGAAATTCTTTTTTTTAGATTAAAATTTGCACAGTTATACTGCGTGCCACAGAGGTTCGACATGCTTCGGAAGAATTTCTGCAGTGTCGCCATTTTGTAATATTTTCGGATAAAAATTTATAGCAGTATATTTAAATATATGATCAATAAATACCGCAAGTATTATTTGTTTATCACATTTTCTTCCGCCAAAAAAAAATATCAAAAAATACGCTTCATGTAAGGCCATTACAGTGGTGTCACCCCTCAAAGTCTTCATTTAATTTCCGAGATTTTCCCGTGATCATAATTAAAATGATGAAATATTCGGAAAAATTCGGAGAAATTCGGAGATACTCGGATGTTTGCGTAAAAATAATTGTCCCCAAAACTACGAATCCTTCATATTTGTTCCAATTCATAGAAAATTTTGGAAAAATTTTGCGGAAAAAATCGGAGATTTTCAGAAAAAAAATTGCACTAGGGGCGCGGGATCGTTCCGCGCGCTCAGTGCTTTTTTTAAAAATTGTTATTACTATTAATTCTTATTTGATTAGTTATTTTTATTAGTTATCATTATTATTTTAATTAGTTATCTTTTAGTGTCGAAAAATTTATCGCGCACTCTGACCGCTTATTTTATTAGTTTGTACGTTAAATTCAATATAATAATAAATCTAAATTACAACTTATTTATCTTCTAAAAAATTGTTTGCGCTTTACTCACACCCGTTCCTATGCCAAATAAATTGTAATTCATAAAAGTAAGCGGAAATATATTTATATTCGTATTATTATATTCATTCTCATATATTTTCATCAAGCGATAAAGCATTATGATAGTGCTTTATCGCTTGATGCATATGAGAATGAATATAATAATACGAATATAAATATATCAGATACATTATGATAATGCTTTATAGCTTGATGAAAGTATATGAGAATGAATATAATAATACGAATATAAATATATTTCCGCTTACTTCTATGAATTACAATTTATTTGGTATAGGGACGGGTGTGAGTAAAGCGCAAACAATTTTTTAGAAGATAAATAAGTTGTAATTTAGATTTGTTAATATATTTAAATTAACGTACAAACTAATAAAATAAGCGGTCAGAGTGCGCGATAAATTTTTCGACACTAAAAGATAACTAATTAAAATAATAATGATAATTAATAAAAATAACTAATCAAGTAAGAATTAATGGTAATAATAATTTAAAAAAAAACGCTGAGCGCAGGGAACGATCCCGCGCCTCTAGTGCAATTTTTTTCTGAAAAAATCCGTTTTTTCCCGAAAAATTTTCCGAATTTTTCTATGAATTGGAACAAATATGAAGGATTCGGAGTTTTGCGGACAATTATTTTTACGCAAACATCCGAGTTTCTCCGAATTTCTCCGAATTTTTCCGAATATTTCATCATTTTAATTATGACCACGGGAAAATCTCGGAAATTAAATGAAGACTTTAAGGGGTGACACCACTGTAACGGCTTTACAGGAAGCGTATTTTTTGATATTTTTTTTGGCGGAAGAAAATGTGATAAACAAATAATACTTGCGGTATTTATTGAGCATATATTTAAGTATATTGCTATACATTTTTATCCGAAAATATTACAAACTGGCGACACTGTAGCAATTCTTCCGAAGCATGTCGAACCTCTGCGGCACGCAGTGTAACTGTGCAAATTTTAATCTAAAAAAAAGAATTTTGTTTTATTAAGTCTACATGAGTGTAGCTACTGAACCACGTAGGGGATTTTCGATAAGTTAATTTAAACAATATTTATTAACAAATAACTGTCTTAAAAAAAATTGAACATTTTTAGTCAAATACTCGGCAATTACTCGAAAATCAATATTTCTAAAATCCCCTACGTGGTTCACTAGCTACATTTGTCTAGATTTAATTAAAAAAAAATTATTTTGTCCAGATTAAAATTGGCACAAGTTATACTGCGTGCCGCAGAGCACCTTAAGTTCGACATGCCTCGGAAGAATTTGCTGCAGTTTCACCATTTTGTAATATTTTCCCATAACATTTTTTTGCAATATACTTTAATATATGCTTAATAATTACCCCAAGTATTATTTGTCTAGAACGCTTCGTGGCAGGCCGTTAACGTGGTGTTACCCCTTAAGGAAAATAATGTTTGCAAAAATTGCGGAAATTCATTATTTCTCAGAATTATGAGGGATAAAAAATGTAATAAATTTTTTTTACGAAAATCTCATTTTTTTCATCTATAACTTTTCTCCAAATATCTCCGCAGCCTCAGGTCATAGGAAAAAGAGAAATTTCCGGAGAAATAAATGAGAAATCATGAATTTTCAGTAAAAAAAATGTGTTTTTGGGAAATAGACCAGTACTTGAATATGTTTTAAATCATTTTTTCTCCGAAAATCTCAAATATGACTAAAATATGAGAAATTATGAAAAATTTGGAGAAAAATTTGCCCTAGGGGCCCCTGCGGACCGAAGCCAGGAACGCTACCAACGGGACCGTCTCATCGCTTGTAGAATATGTGCACTTTCTGGTACTTACGATTCGCGGCCGGATGGATGATTGGCTTGTTTTTGGGGATAATGTTTTATCGCTTGATGAAAGTATGAGAATTAATACAATAATACGAATATAAATATATTTTCGCTTACTTTTATGAATTATAATTTATTTGGCATAAGGACGGGTGTGAGTAAAGCGTAAACAATTTTTTAGAAGATAAATAAGTTGTAATTTAGATTTGTTCTTATATTTAAAGTAAGGGGTTACCCCCACTTGCGATTTTGAAAAAATCGATTTTTTTTATTGCATTTTTTTGAAGTGCAATTTGAAGTGCAGTTTTTTTTTATGCCCGGAATAGATGACTCTATGTAAGTTTACAAAAAAAAATATTTTCTTCGCGTAAACTGAAATTGAAACTTTAAACGCGTTTTTCTCAAAATAGCATTTCTGAAGTCGGTGACCAAGATTACTCGAACACTGATGAACCGATCTTCTTGAAATTTTGCAGGCTTGTTTAATACATAAAAATGTAGCCTTTAATCGTTCGATTTTTTTTCGAAAAAAATGGCCGTTTTATAGCCAAAAAACGGCCGTTTTTTTCGTTAAAATCGAACCATTAACTTTGACTGTCCGCCATTTTGTGAAAAATGAATATTTTTTAAAATCCTTCGATTAAAGGCTAGTTTATACTTATATTTGACTAAATCCATCCGCATTTTTTTTTTTTCAGATGATCCACTTCGCCGCAATGTTGGTCACCGCAAACCGTGTATATAAAAACATTATTTCATTGACGGCCATTTGCCACTAAACAATGTAATATTTTTCAATAAAAAGATTACTGAAAGTTCTTCAAGATGTGTTCTTTAAGATGGTATATTGATCGATCCAAATTTTTTTGTAGTTTTCTTTAAAAAAATTCATGAAAAAGGCCTTTTTTGCGCTACAAGTGGGGGTAACGCCTTAAGGTATAAACTAAAAAAATAAGTGATCAGAGTGCGCGATACATTTTTTTGTATACATTAATAACGCAGAGAATCAAGAGCTATATAAGCATTGAAATCATCTAAAAGCCTCGCGCGTGTCGTCGGGTGACGTCACGCGCGAGTCGTGCTCAGATTGCTTTTTCCCTCGAAGCCTTCGTTTCGGCTTGGCCGCACATGAACGTGCTCAGCGTCCATGTGTTGGTGTAGCTGCCGAAGGCGCGGTCGGGAAACTTCGAGCCCACGCGGCTCTTGCCGAAGATGTCCGAGCGTCGCTCGCTCACGGACACGCGCTACTATGATTGTGTGATGGGCGCGTAAGAGACTAGAGAGGGGGTAACTTTTACGCGCGATCTGGCTGCACTGCCGTACCCACGTGGGCCTTAGGCTCGTATGCCCCTCCGCACGGTACTGCGCATGCCCACTACGCACTGACGCATCGAGAACCCCGCTCCACGCGGTCTCTCTTTCTCTCTGTGTTCAGCCGCCGTCCAGTACACACGTCATGCGACGCGCTCTGCTCCGTTAAACAAATCTATTTGTTTTGTTAACAGCGTTTTTTTAATTTATCGTTTAACCTGCCTATCTCAACACGAAGTGATTGAAGCAGTATTCTAAGGTGAGTTTGAATATCAATTTAAATATCAATCAACATAAAAATTGATTTATAATCATAACCTCAATCTACAATCGTTTGCCTCATAGTCGACTTGAAATCGTACAGAAGGTGGCCGTCAACTTCAAGTTGTTGTTTAGTTCACTCACATGAAAAGAATTTAAAAAAAGCAAAAAAAAAAAAACAAAACTAAGACGAAACGATATTTCAATAAAAAAATGATTTGGAATACAATAATTTATTTCTGTTTTGTTTACCGATGTTTTCAACATTTTTTTTGTTTTGATTTACAATTTTTAATGTACTTTCGATTTTCGTTACTTTTGTTCTATTTGTTTTTTTAATTATGGTTTTTTTTATTCCGGGTTTCAGTTACTTTTTTCATTTTTTTCAAAAAAAAAAATAATTTGTTAATCATAATAAAAAAAATAACAATGTTCTTTTTTTTTCTTTAGGAAAAACTGTGCGATGCCACCGAAAAAACGAAAATGTACGGCTGGTGAAAGGTGCATAAGATGCAACAGATTGTTGCGTTATGATACCGGAAAACAGAAGTCCATTTCTTCAGATGATGACGTACACTTATATACTAAACTACTAGGTAAATGAGTAGAGAAAGGTGACGTTTTATGTCATCTGTGTCGTTCCGCAATCGCTAAATCCCGAACGGTTTCACCATCGACGAGCAGTGATTCTGATCCTGAAGAAAATCTTCAGTTGGATTTTAATCCCGAAGAAAATCCTCTGCCAAACGTCAATCCCGAGGAAAATCCTCTGCCAGATGTTGATCGCGAACAAAATTCTGTCGATCCTGTAGAGAGACATTCATCAACACTCTCCAATTTGACAGTATCAGATGACACAGAACAATCTTCGGAACAGTCTTCGCAACAATTGTCACGGTCGGAGTCTGGATCTTCCACAGGACAGTCATCACAATCTTCTAAGGACCCTCCTTACGTTCTTCGTCCAAGAGAACCGGACTATGAAATGATCGAGATGCCTTTCAACAGAGTTACCGCGACTCACAAATGTTGTTGCGTATGTCTTACTCCAATTACGACATCTCCGGTTGTTCCGTTTAAAGCGAGGTTACAGGTATTTATAAGTTCACGAATTTTCATTCCAAAAGGCAATCGCTGTTGTCCTGTACATCTTATCAGTGAACGTATGTACGTTGACGAAATTTCAAACTTGAAAATATTTTCGAATACTTGTACTATCAGTTCTCAAGAGTTGGCATTATTTTTGGATGCACTGTCCAAAAAATGCGACAACAGTATTTTAGACAGAGTAGATGATTACAATTTATCGGCAGAGCGCATAAAATCGCTAACTGGATACACAGTTGCAGAAATCAAGACTCTAAAAAACATGTTGGTCACTTTGCGAAATTCTCAAAATCGCAGTATTAATCAAGCTCTTTTAATATTCCTTTTTAAATTAAGAACTGGAAATTCCAACACAATCACTGCGTCAATTTTCGATATCAAATCTGAACAACTAGTATCTGCTTATTGCAAATCGGTTTTGGATTCATTCGCGAAAGACGTCTTTCCACTTCGTTTCGGAGCTCGGGCATGTTCTCGCGAAGATTTAATTGCTAATCACACGTCGCCTTACGTAAAAAAATTACACGGATTTGAAGATCGCCTGCTCTTGATTGCTGATGGTTCATACCTTCGACACCAAAAAAGTAGTAATAATTGTTACCAAAAAAAATCTTTCTCTGGTCAGAAAAAGTGTCCACTCTGTAAACCCTTCACAGTTTGTGCCACAGATGGATATGTAATAGATGTTTACGGACCGTACGAAGCAATTGTGAATGATGCGAAAATCTTACAACATGTACTAAGTGATCCGAACGGCTTGAGATCAATCCTCAAAAAAGGGGATGTTTTTATACTTGACAGGGGGTTCAGAGACGTCAAAGATTGGTTAGAATCTCAAGGGTTCGTTGTGTTGATGCCAGCGTTGAAAGGCAAAAGAAAGCAACTTCCAACAAATGAAGCAAACGAAAGTCGATTTGTTACGAAATTGAGGTGGGTGGTAGAGGCTGTCCACGGTATAATCGGTAGTAAATTCAAACTCTTGCATAATCAGTTTAACAACAACATGTTGGATTCAGCGATGCTTTATTGCAAAGTAGCGAATTTTTTGGTTAATGAGTTTGGAAAAAGACTGAATTGCGATACCGATTTACAAGATCAAATTGCCGAGCAAATGTTGAAAAGAAAAGACGTTGACAATTCTTTAGCGAAAGTTGTGGAAGAACAAAACTGGAATAGGAAGAAAAGGATCTTCAAACCGTTAACATCAAATGACGTATTAGACTTTCCGGAAATGACAGAGCAAGATTTGAAGATCCTTTTCACTGGCTCGTACCAGTTATCGCAAACTGTTTCATACTTAGCTGAAATGTATACCGAAGAAGGACTTTTGAATATGCAATACTTGTTGGAGGACGATACCATTTTGAAATGTGAAGTTAAATCAAGACATATAAACAAGAAAGTATACAGATGTTACGTTCAGTACGACCCTAACAGTATTGGATATAACGGTATAAAAAACTACGTATGTGATTGTGCAAATGGGCTAAGAACTGTTGGTTGCTGTGCCCACGTTGCAACAATCATTTACTTTTTAAGTCATGCACGGTATTTGTCCAAAATCATCCGCCCAGCTCAAATTCTAACGAATCTATTTCACGTTGATAATGTCGAACCTGTTATTGAAGAACACAGTGACGAAGATTAACAACATAACAATCATGTTGCAATGTATGTATTACTTGTGTCTGTTTAATGTATATATTAGATGAATGTATGTAATATTATTATAAATAAATAGATTTTTTAAAATACAATGACTTTTAATTATTGAAAAAACCGAAATAGCCAATACCATTTTCATTTGATGACATGTGTAATTTTTTTTTTTGTTAGCTGTTTGACATCAAATTTGTAATCGGCGACCTCAGAAACCCCAAAATGTACTTTTATTAAGTAAAATAATTGAAAAATATGATTTTGTGTCATTTTCGTAACTGAAAATGCTCAAATTATAAAAACGGAATTTATTCAAGTTTGATTTTCGGACGCTAGAGACGACCGAATTGAGCCCAATTAGCGTCATTTTGTAGAGGAAGATAGTAGCTTTCTATGCTATGGTGCACGATTTTTTACCATTAATACGTCAATAAAAACCATAGCATTAAATACAAAAAATGACGATTTTTTACGGTTTTTATGCCATTAAAATTATGTTGCACATGATTTAACTTTACGAAAAAATCTGGAAAAATTCAGGGCATGTCTACACATCTGAAACAAAATTTTGGTTGTGTTAAAACCGCTTTAAAATGCATTTGAAAGCTCGAAAAAAAATTAAACATAAAAAAAACGCATTTTTTGCGATTATGGTGTTTTCATAAGGGTTTAGGGGGTTAAAAAATATCTCTAAAATTTTGTTTTTCAGCCCTCTTTCAGGTTTTTGGGTCGATTCGATCAAACTCGGTGGGGGCCGTCAGACCCCCCTTAACCGGCTACCCCCTTTACCAACAAATCTCAGGGTTACCAATGGGCTCACCTTTGGCTCCAATACGGCATATAGGGCATATGAAAAAGAGAAATTTCCGGAAAAAAATGAGAAATTATGAATTTTCAGTAAAAAAAAATGTGTTTTTGGGAAATAGACCAGAACTTGAATATGTTTTAAATAATTTTTTCTCCGAAAATCTCAAATACGACTAAAATATGAGAAATTGTGAAAAATTTGGAGAAAAATTTGCACTAGGGACCCCTGTGGACCGAAGTCAGGAACGCTACCAACGGGACCATCTCATCGCTTGTAGAATATGTACACTTTCTGGTACTTAGGATTCGCGGCCAGATGGATGATTAACTTGTTTTTGGGGATAATGCTTTATCGCTTGATGAAAGTATGAGAATTAATATAAATATATTTCCGCTTACTTTTATGAATTATAATTTATTTGACATAAGAACGGGTGTGAGTAAAGCGTAAACAATTTTATATAAGATAAATAAGTTGTAATTTAGATTTATTATTATATTTAAATTAACGTTTAAACTAAAAAAATAAGCGATCAGAGTGCGCGATACATTTTTTTATACATTAATACCGCAGGGAATCAAGAGCTAAATAAGCATTGAAATCATCTAAAAGCCTCCCGCGTGCCGTCGGGTGAAGTCACGCGCGAGTCGTGCTCAGATTGTTTTTTCCCTCGAAGCCTTCGTTTCGGCTTGGCCGCACATGAACGTGCTCAGCGTCCATGTGTTGGTGTAGCTGCCGAAGGCGCAGTCGGAAAACTTCGACCGTGCTCGACTCTTTCCGAAGACGTCCGAGCGTCGCTCGCTCACGGACACTGGCTGCACTGTTTGAGATTTTCGTTAAAAAACTTTTTATTATTATTATTTTTTTCGGAAATTTATTTTTTTCCTATTACCTGAGTGAACGGCTGCGGAGATATTTGGAGAAAATTTAAAGATGAAAAAAAATGAGATTTTCGTAAAAAAACTTGATATTATTTTTTTTCCGGAACTTTTTCTTTTTCCTATTGAGTTTGTTTGGGTTTGTTTGGACTTTGAGTCATACAAACACATTTAAACAATCTTGAACATTCACATCTCCGAAATAGAAAGACGTGAGTATCTAATATTGGTAATACCATCTATAGCAAAAAGCCAGATATCGAGGATACAAACTTCGAAAGTTTTGATCTCAGATAGGCAAACGAGCGATGGTCCATAATAGCGAACACCGAAATAGCGAACATCAAAGAAGTGGACGAGTTGCTTCCTAATTTTCTGCCGATTTTCGCTAACACGTACGAGATTCTTTTAAAGTCTTTAAGAGGGGATATACATTTACAATGATCAAAAAATCAATTTCTTTTCTTTAAGGGATAACACCATTCTAGGAATTTGGAAAAATCGTTTTCTTTTGGCTTCAAAAATACTTTGGGGTCATAAAAACAATATGCAGTTGGTCCTGCAGCGATTTTTTTTAAGGTTGGATAAGTGTGTACAGTAGAACCTCGATTATCCGAACCTCGATCATCCGAACCCTCAATTATCCGAACGATGACTTAGTTTATCCGGCAGCTCAATTATCCGAACGTTGGCGCGAAAGATAGATGGTTGCTCGCTGCCACCACCGTGAGCAACAATAAGCAACCCAACGCAACTTCTCCTTCTCAAACAGCTGCGAGACTTAGACGCTCAAAAACGCGTTGCAGCCGTTCGTCGATTAAAAATGGACGATTTTATTTTTAAAAAATATTTTAAAAGGCACTCGACTTTTTTCAGGTGTTTAAAACACACACACACACACACACACACACACACACACACACACACATATATAAATATACAGGGTGGGCGGAACATGGACGTCCAAAAATAAAATTTAGGTCCCTTGTATCCTGGGGTATCCGAATAACCCCCATGTATATCCCGCGACTTTTCATAGTTTTCGAGTTACGAATTTTCGACCTGACCAATTAAAAAAAATCAAAAAAAAAAAGTAGAAGACTGTCGAGATTTTTTTTGCAACTGAATCTTCATGAGTAGTACTTTTATGCATAAAATAATCAGCTTCGTAACTGTGATGAAAGTTATTAAAATGTTGGTGTAAAGTGAAAAATTTATGTTCGGTAAATTATGACTTAAATTTTCAACTTTAAATTAAACATCTAAACAGTTGACTTCATGGTTCCTAATTAGGCCTCAAGAATGCGCCAGACTCTCAGCTTTCATAATCATTTTTAAAAAAAGCAGTACTTAATAGCGGTACTTTGGCTACAATTGACCTTCAAAGACAGCGAGGTGGAAAATTCTTAAAATTAGCCATCTGATTAAAAAAAATTGCCCATTTTATCATTCCTAAGGATATTTAGTTTGTTACCTAACCAAAAATGACTGCAGGAAAGCTAAGATTTAAACATTTAGAGGTTTATTTTTTTTTTAGTTCGATTCAAGTTTAATGAATTTTGCGCCATCCGTTCTTGTAACGAGAACGGATCGCGTAAACGAGCTTTTACCTGATCCATGAGAACGGATCGCGCAAAATTCATTAAACTTAAATTAAACTAAAATAAATAAACCTCCAAATGTTTCAATCTTAGCTTTCCCTGCAGTCATTTTTGGTTAGTTAACAAACTAAATAGCCTTAGGAATGATAAAATGGACAAATTTTTTTTTTAATCAGATGGGTAATTATAAGAATTTTCCACCTCGCTGTCATTGAAGGTCAATTGTAGCCAAAGTAGCCCTATCAAGTACTACTCTTTTTAATGGTTATGAAAGCTGACAGTCTGGCGCATTCTTAGGGCCTAATAAGGAACCATGAAGTCACCTGTTTAGATGTTTAATTTAAAGTTGAAAATTTAAGTCATAATTTACCGAACGTAAATTTTTCACTTTAGACCAACATTTTCATAACTTTCATCACAGTTACGAAGCTGATTATTTTATGCATAAAAGTACTACTCATAACGATTCAGTTGCAAAAAAAATCTCGATAGTCTTCTACTTTTTTTAAAGATTTTTTTTTCAATTGGTCAGGTCGAAAATTCTCAAAAATGCAGTAAAAAATTCATAACTCGAAAACTATGAAAAGTCGCGCGACATACATGGGGGTTATTCGGATACCCCACGATACAAGGGACCTAAATTTTACTTTTAGACGTCAATGTTCCGGCCACCGTGTATGTATATATATATATATATATATCAACGTTAATATGTATGTCAAATTTTAATATATATTTATGTATTTTTTTTAATGTAAAAAGATGTTGTTGATGATCTCGTCCCAAAAAACCCACGTTTCGATTATCCGAACTTTTGATTGTCCGAACTAGTCTCGGTCCCAATTGGTTCGGATAATCGAGATTCTACTGTATACGTAAGGCAGGTTTGCAGTCACAAGAGCCTCGCGGTTGAGATATGAGCGTGCGGGCTCTGAGTGTAGACGACGCGGGTTCGATCCCCGGTAGCAATTTCTGAATATAACATGGAGAGAAAAAAGTTGATTCACCGAGGATTGAACCCGGACCTTCAGCATCGTAATCCGTCACGCTAACAACTCAGCCACGACGCTCATTGCAGATAAAGAAACATTTATGATACACCCTTTTCCATGTTTACTGTTGAAAAAAATACCGAAACGATCGCGGCAAAGACTCAAGATTTCTTTTTGAACCTTTCACGGTCGTTTCGGCGTTTTATTTTTCAACGCGGTTCGTCGTTAATTTTTTTTTACCCGCATTTTCGGCATAAACGGGCAACCGAGAGAAAACAATGATCTCGATACATGTTTTTCACTTTGAAATTCATTTAATGCATATTCCAATCCGCAGTACGGCCACACATATATGTCGAGCTCGATCGGACGGAAAACCTCGCTCCGTTCGCCTGTCGAGCGAGCGAGGGGCAGAGACTTTTCCCCCACCGAGCTACCCATTCGTGTTCACGCTGACTGCGATACCAACTTGAGCGGTGATCACGGACTCGCGCGGCTACAAGGGAATCTGCAACCTCGACAGAGGCGATGATCACGAAATCATACTCCCGAACTCGCCGCCGCGATTTAGCGCCATTTACGAGGCACGCCGAAAAGGGCCGCGTTGTGCATCTCCCCACTAATCTCTGGCTAGAGTGGGAGGAGTCCGATCTCTTATAGAGAGACTTGAAAAAAGTGGCTACAAAAATGTGGTAAAACTGGGATGGCGCCACTATTGCTAAGACGTCGAGAAGTGAGCTGCGTGTGACAGAGACGGAACAAGTAAATAATGAGAAGTGAACTGTGCATAAGGCAGCAGAGATTAGTAGGGAGATGCACAACGCTCCCCTTTTCGACGTGCCTCGTAAATGGCGCTAAATCGCGGCGGCGAGTTCGGGAGTATGATTTCGTGATCATCGCCTCTGTCGAGGTTGAAGATTCCCTTGTAGCCGCGCGAGTCCGTGATCACCGCTCAAGTCGGTATCGCAGTCAGTGTGAACACGAATGGGTAGCCCGGAGGGGGAAAAGTCTCTGCCCCACGCAAATCGCGCTCGCTCGACAGGCGAACGGAGCGAGGTTTTCCGTCCGATCGAGCTCGACATAGATGTGTGGCCGTACTGCGGATTGGAATATGCATTAAATGAATTTCAAAGTGAAAAACATGTATCGAGATCATTGTTTTCTCTCGGTTGCCCGTTTATGTCGAAAATGCGGGTTAAAAAATTAACGATGAACCGCGTTGAAAAATAATACGCCGAAACGACCGTGGAAGATTCAAAAAGAAATCTTAAGCCTTTGCCGCGATCTTTTCGGCATTTTTTTCAACAGTAAACATTATGGATAAGCGTGTATCATAAATGTTTCTTTATCTGCAATGAGCGTCGTGGCTGAGTTGGCAGCGTGACTGATTAACGATGCTTAAGGTCCGGGTTCAATCCCCGGTGAACCAACTTTTTTCTTCTTCATTTTATATTCAGAAAATTTCGAACTTACTCTCGCTTTAGCTATTCTCGCCTGTTCAGGCATTATTTATGATATTTAAGGCTGGGAATAGACTTACAACTTACAACTTATAGAAATTACAACTTATTTATCTTATATGAAATTGTTTACGCTTTACTCGCACCCGTCCTTATGCCAAATAAATTATAATTCATAAAAGTAAGCCCAGAAGCCCAGAAGAAGTAAAAGTAAGTACCAGAAAGTGCACATATTCCAGAAAGTGTTATACCAGGAAGTGCACAGTTGGTAGCGTTCCTGGCTTCGGTCCGCAGGGGCCCGTAGTGCAAATTTTTCTCCAAATTTTTCATAATTTCTCATATTTTAGTCATATTTGAGATTTTCGGAGAAACAATTATTTAAAACAGATTCAAGTTCTGGTCTATTTCCCAAAAACACATTTTTTTTCACTGAAAATTCATGATTTCTCATTTTTTTTCTGGAAATTTCTCTTTTTCCTATGACCTGAGTGAACGGCTGCGGAGATATTCGGAGAAAAGTTAAAGATGAAAAGAAATGAGATTTTCGTAAAAAAAACATTATTATTTTTTTTTCCGGAAATTTTCCTTCTTCCTATTACCTGAGTAAACGGCTGCGAAGATATTTGGAGAAAATTGAAAGATGAAAAAAATGAGATTTTCGTAAAAAAAACTTGTTCTTATTTTTTTTCCGGAACTTTTTCTTTTTCCTATTGAGTGAATGGGTGCGGAGATATTCGGAGAAAAGTTATAGATGAAAAAAATTAGATTTTTGTAAAAAAAAAACTTATTACATTTTTTTATCCCTCATAATTCTGAGGAATAATGAATTTCCAAAATTTTCACAAACATTATTTTCCTGAAGGGGTAACACCACTGTAACGGCCTGCCACGAAGCGTTTTAGACAAATAATACTTGGGGTAATTATTAAGCATATATTGAAGTATATTGCAAAAAAAATGTATGGGAAAATATTACAAAATGGCGACACTGCAGCAAATTCTTCCGAGGCATGTTGAACTTAAGGTGTTCTGCGGCACGTAGCATAACTTGTGCCAATTGTAATATGGATAAAATAATTTTTTTTAAATTAAATCTAGATGAGTGTGGCTAGTGAACCACGTAGAGGGTTTTAGAAATAGTGGTTTTTGAGTAATTGCCGGGTATTTGACTAAAAATGTTCAATTTTTTTTTAAGACAGTTATTTGTTAATAAATATTGTTTTAATTAACTTATCGAAAATCCCCTACGTGGTTCAGTAGCTACACTCATGTAGACTTAATAAAACAAAATTCTTTTTTGTTAACTTAAAATTGGCATAGTTATACTGCGTGCCGCAGAGGTTCGACATGCTTCGGAAGAATTGGTACAGTGTCGCCATGTTGTAATATTTTCAGATGAAAAATTTATAGCAATATACTTAAATATATGCTCAATAAATACCGCAAGTATTATTTGTTTATCACATTTTCTTCCGCCAAAAAAAATATCAAAAAATACGCTTCCTGTAAGGCCGGTACAGTGGTGTTACCCCTTAAAGTCTTCATATAATTTCCGAGATTTTCCCGTGATTGTAATTAAAATGATGAAATATTCGGAAAAATTCGAAAAAAATTGGAAAAATTCGGAGAAACTCGGATGTTTACGTAAAAATAATTGTCCGCAAAACTCCGAATTCTTCATATTTGTTCCAATTCATAGAAAAATTCGGAAAAATTTTCCGGAAAAAATCGGAGTTTTTCGGAAAAAAATTTGCACTAGGGGCGCGGGATCGTTCCCCGCGCTCAGTGCTTTTTTAAAAATTATTATTACTATTAATTCTTATTTATTATTTCTTATTTATATTCGTAACACCACTGTAACGGTCTTACAGGAAGCGTATTTTTCAATATTTTTTGGCCGAAGAAAATGTGATAAACAAATAATGCTTAAGTATATTGCTAGAAATTTTTATCCGAAAATGTTACAAAATGGCGACACTGCAACAATTCTTCCGAAGCATGTCGAACCTCTGCGGCACGCAGTATAACTGTGCCAATTTTAATCTAGAAAAAAGAATTTTGTTTTGTTAAGTCTAAATGAACATTTTTAGTCAAATACTCGGCAATTACTCAAAAATCAATATTTCTAAAATCCCTTACGTGGTTCACTAGCTACACTCATCTAGATTTAATAAAAAAAATTATTTTGTCCAGATTAAAATTGGCACAAGTTATACTACGTGCCACAGAGCACCTTAAGTTCAACATGCCTCGGAAGAATTTGCTGCAGTGTCGCCATTTTGTAATATTTTCCCGTACATTTTCTTTGCAATGTACTTCAATATATGCTTAATAATTACCCCGAGTATTATTTGTCTAAAACGCTTCGTGGCAGGCCGTTACAGTGGTGTTACCCCTTAAGAAAATAATGTTTGCAAAAATTTCGGAAATTCATTATTTCTCAGAATTATGAGGAATAAAAAATGTAAGAAGTTTTTTTTACGAAAATCTCATTTTTTTTCATCTATAACTTTTCTCCGAATACACGTATCTCCGCAGGCTCAATAGGAAAAAAAATAAGAACAAGTTTTTTTTTACGAAAATCTCATTTTTTTCATCTTTAAATTTTCTCCGAATATCTTCGCAGCCGTTCACTCAGGCAATAGGAAAATGGAAGATTTCCGGAAAAAATAAATAATAATCAGTTTTTCTTACGAAAATCTAATTTCTTTTCATTTTTAACTTCTCTCCGAATATCTCCACAGCCGTTCACTCAGGTCATAGGAAAAAGAGAAATTTCCGGGAAAAAAATGAGAAATCATGAATTTTCAGTGAAAAAAATGTGGTTTTGGGAAATAGACCAGAACTTGAATCTGTTTTAAATCATTTTTTCTCCGAAAATCTCAAATATGACTAAAATATGAGAAAATATGAAAAATTTGGAGGAAAATTTGCACTAGGAGCCCCTTCGGACCGAAGCCAGGAACGCTACCAACGGGACCATCTCATCGCTTGTAGAATATGTGCACTTTCTGGTACTTACGATTCACGGCCGGATGGATGATTGGCTTGTTTTTGGGGATAATGCTTTATCGCTTGATGAAAGTATGAGAATTAATATAATAATACGAATATAAATATATTTCCGCTTACTTTTATGAATTATAATTTATTTGGCAGAAGAACGGGTGTGAGTAAAGCGTAAACAATTTTATATAAGATTTATAAGTTGTAATTTAGATTTATTATTATATTTAAATTAACGTACAAACTAAAAAAATAAGCGATCAGAGTGCGCGATACATTTTTTTGTATACATTAATAACGCAGAGAATCAAGAGCTAAATAAGCATTGAAATCATCTAAAAGCCTCGCGCGTGACGTCGGGTAACGTCACGCGCGAGTCGTGCTCAGATTGCTTTTTCCCTCGAAGCCTTTGTTTCGGCTTGGCCGCACATGAACGTTCTCAGCGTTCATGTGCTCAGCGAACGTGCTCAGGTGTAGCTGCCGAAGGCGAGATCGGGAAACTTCGACCGTGCTCGACTCTTTTCGAAGATGTCCAAGCGTCGCTCGCTCACGGCCACGCGCTACTATGATTGTGTGATGGGCGCGTAAGAGACTAGAGAGGGGGTAACTTTTACGCGCGATCTGGCTGCACTTCCCCGGTAGCAATGTCTTGTTTTTTTTATTAAGCATCTACGAATTAAATATCATAAATAATGCCTGAACAGGCGAGAATAGCTAAAGCGAGAGTAAGTTTGAAATTTTCGGAATATAAAAAGAAAAAATAAAGTTGGTTCACCGCGGATTGAACCCGGACCGTAAGCATCGTTAATCCGTCACGCTGCCAACTCAGCCACGACGCTCCTTGCAGATAAAGAAACATTTATGATACACCCTTATGCATAATGTTTACTGTTGAAAAAAAATGTCGAAACGATCGCGGCAAAGGCTCAACATTTCTTTTTGAACCTTCCACGGTCATTTCGGCATCTTATTTTTCAACGCGGCTCGTCGTTAATTTTTTTAACCCGCATTTTCGGCATAAACGGGCAACCGAGAGAAAACAATGATCTCGATACAGGTTTTTCACTTTGAAATTCATTTAATGCATATTCCAATCCGCAGTACGGCCACACATCTATGTCGAATTCAATCGAACGGAAAACCTCGCTCCGTTCGCCCGTCGAGCGAGCGCGATTTGCGGGGGGCAGAGACTTTCCCCCCAACGAGCTAACCATTCGTGTTCTCGATGACTGCGATACCGACCTGAGCGGTGATCACGGACTCGCGCGGCTACAAGGGTATCTGCAACCTCGACAGAGGCGATGATCACGAAATTGCACTCCCGAACTCGCCGCCGCGATTTAGCGCCATTTACGAGGCACGCCGAAAAGGGGAGCGTTGTACATCTCCCTACTAATCTCTGGTCCGAACGTCGCTCACTCACGGACACGCGCTACTATGATTGTGTGATGGGCGCGTAAGAGACCAGCGAGGGGGTAACTTTTGCGCGCGATCTCGCTGCACTGCTTGCTGGGATGCGTATTTGATCCTCTTCCATCCCTCTTACACGACATCGATACTCAGCTCACTTCTCGAAGTCTTAGAGATGGTGACGGCATCCCTGTTTGACCACATTTTTGTAGCCGCCATGAAGAATAGAGGTAAGGAACGCTGTACTGTGGACGCGGGCTATGGAATCAGCGAAAATTGTTACGGAAATATCCGCTGGCGCTGCTGTACTCGGGATAGGATACGACAGAGATGGAATGAGAAAAGAGAGAGCGATAGAAGAGAATATTCAAAGCGCAGCCCCCTCCTCTCATTCTTATTCGCTCAGCCTCTTTCGCGATCTCTTTGCATGCCCGGAAATGAAAAATTCGCGGTCCAATCGTGCGGCCGAAAATTGTGCCAGCGTAAATTACGTCGGAGCCTAAAGTAGCTCATAGAGCAATTCTGCTTTTTTTTTCAAACGAAACCCAAGGAAATCGAGAAAAATGTCCGAATTTATAAATTGAAAGAATTTTCAAATTGAGAGATAAAGTATTATCAATGAAAAATGAAGAATTAAATTAATGAAAAAATTGAAAGACATTTTCCCTTCATTTTCAATAAATACAACACTTACCTCCGTCGGAGTAAGAAAATCGTGACAGGTCGTAGGCACTTGATGTACGACAGCGTCGTTGCAAGTAGCTACGGATCCATGAGAAGGTCCGGCTAACTGGTCGCAGGGAACATTCTGTTCCGGTTGACCACCGTTTTCCTGTCGAAATAAAAAATAATTGATTATTATATTTATCTCAATGTAATAATGGACAATCTATGTGCAATTGTTCGAGGGGATAGCAAAGTACGATATCAACGAATTGACTCAAGTAATAAAGAGTAAAGACAACAGAGGAAATTGAAGAGGGGTAGCAGATAAGAATATTCCGCATATAAAAATTGAAGACCGCCAGAAAAAGATGAACTTTTGATAAATTATACTGCTGAACCGAGCTACAAACAATTAGCAAACACAGCTGCAGGTTAGCTGAGTTCATTCGAAGAAAAGAGGGTATTATAGAAAAGTCAAGCGGGGCAGGAAAAGAATAGAGAAAAAAGAAAAAAAAAGTTGAGAAGTGGCGGAGAAACTCATTCGGAAAGTCATGCCCCTGTAGCGCTGAATGTTTTTATGCAATTTCACACAAAAAATTACTATAATTATTACAATCCTTATGATGCATCCTTTTGATGCGGTCTTCTTTTATTATCGAGTCATTGGAAAAGTGAAGCTCGCACACGAAATCAATGTGGGAGAGACACTCCCCGATGGCTCTGCTCCATCGTTGTACCATATTCTACAAGATACAGGAAAAAAAACAAAGCGGGTTGAAATTTCATATACACGCTAAATCATTGAGCAAATTTTTTTTCCTATAGGCAATAAGTGGCATGCAATTACGTCAGATTTCGTCAACAAATTACGCGCTCTATGCGTCATTGAACAAAAAGAAAACATTTTAACAGGCGATTTACCTTTGGAACCTTGAAGACGGACAACTGTCGTACTCCTAAGCACTTGCACTTTGCTCTGCTGGCGTCTCGCCCAGTTTGACACCCTGGGTACGAACAGTATTTCGCCATTGTGCACTGCAACAAGAAAAGAACCCAAAATAAAATTTGTAATTACATATTATGACAATAATACGAATTCTAACCTCACTTTCATGCTCGAGAAATGTATTTAATCAACCGATGAATTACAATTATAATATAATACAGAAAATGGTTTCAAAATACCGTTTTCTTACCTGCTTTTATATAATGCGGGGCAATCACTCACTGCACTCCACAATACTGATTTTTACTGCAATTAAAAAATCCTTATTACAATTTCGCATTCACAGACGAACAGCCAAGAATGATATATAAATATTATAACCAAGAATTCTCCAGTTTATATATACGCTCACTTCATAGCGTCACCGATGCCATACTTCACATCCTTCCCTCTCGGCACTAGCGCTTGATTCGGCTGAATTTCGAACCACAACTTTTCGTTCGGGCTCCTTACCTCTATTCTTCATAGTAGCCACTTTGAACAGAGATTAGTAGGGAGATGTACAACGCTCCCCTTTTCGGCGTGCTACGGATATGGCGCTAAATCGCGGCGGCGAGTTCGGAAATATGATTTCGTGTGCATCGCCTCTGTCGAGGTTGCAGATTCCCTTGTAGCCGCGCGAGTCGTGAGCACCGGTCAAGTCGATATCGCAGTCAGCGTGCACACGAATGGGTAGCTCGGTGGGGGAAAAGTCTCTGCCCCTCACTCACTCGACAGGCGAACGGAGCAAGGCTTTCCGTCCGATCGAGCTCGACATAGTCGACATATGTGTGGCCGTACTGTGGATTGGAATATGCATTAAATGAATTGCAAAGAGAAAAACATGTATCGAGAAAATTGTTTTCTCTCGGTTGGCCGTTTATGCCGAGAATGCGGGTTGAAAAAATTAACGACGAGCCGCGTTGAAAAATAAAACGCCGAAACGACCGTGGAAGGTTCAAAAAGAAATCTCGAGCCTTTGCCGCGGTCATTACGGCGTTTTTTTTCAACAGTAAACATTATGAATAACCGTGTATCATAAATGTTTTTCTATCCTCAATGAGCGTCGTGGCTGACAAGGGGACAGTACGGCAGTCGGATTTTTGTAATTTTTCGTACTCATGGTACGTGAAGTTCAGAGCTCGAATATTAATATCCCAAAGCAGTTCGACGCCATATTCAGAAATTTTCGAGAAAATTGACTTTGAAGCTTTCAAGCGCACTCTTATCCCACAAAGATGCAACGATATTCGAACCGGGCTCGTGGCGTACCCAGTAGCGCTCGAGTCTAGTAATCGCGGGGTCGCTGGTTCGAGGCTCACTTCGATTTTTTTTTTTTTTTTCATTTTTTTTTTAATTCGCATACCTCCGTCATTTAAATATCCCGATAAATTTTTGTTGTATATAATCACATATTATTATATATAATTAATATAATATATCTATATATGTTTATATAGGGACAAAATCCATATATAGTTATTTATGTACAAAATTCATTATAGTTATACATAATTATATATTTTCTCATATATGATCATTTATTATTTATATATAACAATAGGTGATTATTTATAAATAAATAAATAAATAATCCCGGGATAAAAATCATAAAATCTATGCTAATTCACATATATGTAATTATAATTGTCAATGATAAATGCAAGTCTTATTTTTGATTATCTTTTGCTTGAAATTGCGAATAGGCGACGTAAAAATATCCAGTAATAATATTTACATAAACTCCCTTGTAGATTAATAGGAATATAAATAGAAGAATAAATGTTGAAATATGTGAATATAACGCTTGCATTGGCAACCGTCGATATTGTGAATAACAGTTCTGCGTACATCGTTTGCCTTTGTCCTGATCAACTACCTGCGAAACGGGCACAGCTGCTTGTGCACAAAAGATTTCTGTACGGTGTGCGAGATGCCGTGAAAATTACTGTTTTCCTTGTTTTTACGATGGTTATCACTCTGGCTCGTGTAACATTACACCCGATGTATAAAACAAACGAATACAGACCGAATAATAAAGTATTCAATTCCTTACCCGACGTTTTTCATTTTCATCCTAAAAATGTTGTTGTTTATAAATATTGATACTTGAAAATGTATGTTTATAATGAAAAGATAATTAAAAATATGACGCGTTTTTTCATTTAAAAAAAATGAAAAAAAAAAAAAAAATCGTAGTGAGACTCGAACCAGCGACCCCGCGATTACTAGACTCGAGCGCTACCGGGTACGCCACGAGCCCGGTTCGAATATCGTTGCATCTTTGTGGGATAAGAGTGCGCTCGAAAACTTCAAAGTCAATTTTCTCGAAAATTTCTGAATATGGCGTCGAACTGCTTTGGGATATTAATATTCGAGCTCTGAACTTCGCGTACCATGAGTACGAAAAATTACAAAAATCCGACTGCCGTACTGTCCCCTTGTTAGATGTGACATGACCGCGTAACAGCTGGGACAACGACCGCGCGTATCGTGCGGAGGGCCTCCGCGGCGATGTGCAGAACGGCGCCATTTTTTAATATTTTGAACGGAAATTTATTAACGTTATTCTTAAAGCCCTTTCTGACGTTATGTAAAAAAATAAAAATATTCCGGCCCATACTTTCGAGTTCATTATTATTTTTTTTAATATGCCCATTTTGCGATCAGCCAAGGTGGCCAGACGCCTTTAAAGAATCTCGTACGTGTTAGCGAAAACCGGCAGAACATTTTGAAGCAACTCGTCCACTTCTTTGATGTTCGCTATTTCGGTGTTCGCTATTTTGAACCTTCGCTCGTTTGCCTATCTGAGATCTATACTTTCGAAGTTTGTATCCTCGATATATATGTCTTTTTGCTATAGATGGTATTACCAATATTAGATACTCACATCTTTCCATTTCGGAGATATGGATGTTCTAGATTTTTTGAATCTGTATTTGTATGACTCAAACTGCAGACAATCTGAATACACGTTCTCGAATAAATAATCCTTTGTAATTATAATTGTAATAGTTATTCAATTTCGTCATCGGCCGAAGGATAACATTTTGAATAATTTACAGTTCGTTACTTTGAGTTTATAATTCTGTCATTTCGAAATCTTTGTCGTTCTATATTTGGCCTTTCAAAGTTTTGACCCCCATCCCAATGTGAAATGTGTTTTGAAAATAAAGCCGATCGAGAAAGACTCAAAGTTCTCTTCGAGCCTTTCTCGATCGTTTCGGCACTTAAATTCAACAATTTTTTAAATTAATTTTCTAAGGGAAAAAGTAAAAACTCATTTCCGTATTGGGGGAAACATTAATTTTTTTGTCATATTTTCCAATACTGTTTGCACCAAAATTTGGAACGCCCGCTCATTTTGAGCAACTTCAACATGCATCCGGCGGGGCGAACGACTGCGTGTTCGGTCGCGTCGACGTTACCCGCGGCGTCCTTGCTGCGGCCGCTCCCCTCGTTCGTGCCACTGTACTTTCGATGGCCTGCCCTTCTCGCGCCCTTGGGCTCCCACGGGTGCCTCTTGACGCTGCGGCTGCTGCTGGCGACCACTTTTCTTTTTGTTGCGGCGCCAAAATGTAACTGTACAAAACAAATTATAAACAACTGTTCTTTGTAACTGTACAAAATAAATAATAAAATGTACACCTAAAATACATTACTCACACAAATTAAGAGATTTTAAAAAATTCCGAATTTTTGGCTGATTTTCAACAAGGGATAACTCGGAGAAAAATGGTTGTACAGAAAATTTAAAAAAAGGAAATTATAGCTTCAAGTATCTAGTTTTCAGATCTGGACTGTAAATTTTTTTAGCGTGGGTGGTTTTCTTGTAATCATCCGAAAACCAACGAAATTTTTTTTCCAAATTTTTGCTCGTCTATAAAATGGTCTGTCGACTTCAAATGATTTTTTTTATCATACGACTATAAAAGTCTTTTAGGCAATTTAATCAGCTTTAATTTGACCTTTTAACGAGCTCTGTACGATGATTTGGCGCGGAATAATCGTCGAGGATTTCAATGCTTATTTAGCTCTTGATTCTCTGCGTTATTAATGTATACAAAAAAATGTATCGCGTATTTTTTTAGTTTATACGTTAATTTAAATATAATAATAAATCTAAATTACAACTTATTTATCTTGTAAAAAATTGTTTACGCTTTACTCACACCCGTTCTTATGCCAAATTAATTATAATTCATAAAAGTAAGCCGAAATATATTTATATTCGTATTATTATATTAATTCTCATACTTTCATCAAGCGATAAAGGATTATCCCCAAAATCAAGCCAATCATCCATCCGGCCGGGAATTGTAAGTACCAGAAAGTGCACATATTCTATAAGCGATGAGATGGTCCCATTGGTAGCGTTCCTGGCTTCGGTCCACAGGGGCAAATTTATTTTAGTTAAATAAGCAAATTTAGGCAAATATATTTAAATTAAATTTAGTACAAATTTTTCTCCAAATTTTTCATAATTTCTCATATTTTAGTAATATCTGAGATTTTCGGAGAAAAAACGATTCAAAACAGATTCAAGTACTGGTCTATTTCCAAAAAACACATTTTTTTACTTAAAATTCATGATTTCTTATTTCTTTTCCGGAAATTTCCCTTTTTCCTATTACCTGAGTGAACGGCTGCGGAGATATTCGGAGAAAAGTTGTAGATAAAAAAAAATAAGATTTTCGTAAAAAAAAATTATTACATTTTTTTATCCTTCATAATTCTGAGAAATAATGAATTTCCGAAATTTTTGCAAACATTATTTTCCTTAAGGGGCAACACCACTGTAACAGCCTCCCACGAAGCGTTTGAGACAAATAATACTTGGGGTAATTATTAAGCAAATATTGAAGTATGTTGCAAAAAAAATTTATGGGAAAAAATTACAAAATGGCGACACCGCAGCAAATCCTTCCGAGGCATGTTGAACTTAAGGTGCTCTACGGCACGCAGTATAACTTGTGCCAATTTTGATCTGGACAAAATAATTTTTTTTAAATTAAATCTCAATGAGTGTCGCTAGTGAACCACGTAGAGGATTTTGGGAATATTGATTTTTGAGTAATTGCCGAGTATTTGACTAAAAATGTTCAATTTTTTTTTAAGACAGTTATTGTTAAATAAATATTGTTTAAATTAACTTATCGAAAATCCCCTACGGCGTTCAGTAGCTACACTCATTTAGACTTAATAAAACAAAATTCTTTTTTTTTAGATTAAAATTGGCACAGTTATACTCCGTGCCGCAGAGGTTCGACGTACTTCGGAAGAATTGCTGCAGTGTCGCCATTTTGTAATATTTTCGGATAAAAATTCATAGCCATATATTTAAATATATGCTCAATAAATACCGCAAGTATTGTTTGTTTATCACATTTTCTTCCGCCAAAAAACATACAAAAAAATACGCTTCCTGTAAGGCCGTTACAGTGGTCTTTCCCCTTTGAAGTCTTCATATAATTTCCAAGATTTTCCCGTGATCGTGATTAAAATGATGAAATATTCGGAAAAATTCGAAAAAAAAATTCGGAGAAACTCGGATGTTTGCGTAAAAATAATCGTCCGCAAAACTCCGAATTCTTCATATTTGTTCCAATTCATAGAAAAAAATCAGAAAAGTTTTCCGGAAAAAATCGGAGTTTTTCGGAAAAAAATTTGCACTAGGGGCGCGGGATCGTGCCCCGGCTCAGTGCTTTTTTAAAAATTATTATTACTATTAATTCTTATTTGATTAGTTATTTTTATTGGTTATCATTATTATTTTAATTAGTTATCTTTTAGCGCGAACGGGTGTGAGTAAAGCGCAAACAATTTTTTAGAAGATGAATAAGTTGTAATTTGGATTTATTATTGTATTTAAATTAACGTACAAACTAATAAAATAAGCGGTCAGAGTGCGCGATAAATTTGTCGACACTAAAAGATAACTAATTAAAATAATAATGATAACTAATAAAAAAAAATAATCAAATAAGAATTAATAGTAATAATAATTTTTAAAAAAGCACTGAGCGCGGGGAACGATCCCGCGCCCCTAGTGCAAATATTTTCCGAAAAACTCCGTTTTTTTCCGAAAAAATTTTCAGACTTTTTCCGAATTTTTCCATGAATTGGAACAAATATAAAAAATTCGGAGTTTTGCGGACAATTATTTTTACGCAAACATCCGACTTTCTCCGAATTTCTCCGAATATTTCATTATTTTAATTACGATCACGGGAAAATCTCGGAAATTATATGAAGACTTTAAGGGGTTACACCACTGTAACGGCCTTACAAGAAGCGGATTTTTTGAAATTTTTTTTTTTGGCGGAAGAAAATGTGATCAACAAATAATACTTGCGGTATTTATTGATTATATATTTAAGTATATTGCTAGAAATTTTTATCCGAAAATATTACAAAATGGCGACACTGCAGCAATTCTTCCGAAGCATGTCGAACCTCTGCGGCACGCAGTATAACTGCGCCAATTTCAATTAAAAAAAAGAATTTTGCCTTATTAAGTCTACGTGAACATTTTTAGTCAAATACTCGGCAATTATTCAAAAATCAATATTTCTAAAATCTCCTACGTAGTTCACTAGCTACACTCATCTAAATTTAATTAAAAAAAATTATTTTGTCCAGATTAAAATTGGCACAAGTTATACTACGTGCTGTAGAGCACCTTAAGTTCAACATGCCTCGGAAGAATTTTCTGCAGTGTCGCCATTTTGTAATATTTGCCCATAAAATTTTTTTGCAATATACTTCAATATATACTTAATAATTACCCCAAGTATTATTTGTCTGAAACGCTTCGTGGCAGGCCGTTACAGTGGTATTACCCCTTAAGGAAAATAATGTTTGCAAAAATTTCGGAAATTCATTATTTCTCAGAATTATGAGGGATAAAAAAATGTAATAAGTTTTGTTTACGAAAATCTATTTTTTTCATCTACAACTTTTCTCCGGATATCTCCGCAGCCGTTCACTCAATAGGAAAAAGAAAAAGTTCCGGAAAAAAAATTATATCAAGTTTTTTTACGAAAATTTAGTTTTTTTCATCTTTAAATTTTCTCCGAATATCTTCGCAGCCGTTTACTCAGGTAATAGGAAAAAGGGAAATTTCCGGAAAAAAATAATAATAAAAAGTTTTTTTAACGAAAATCTCATTTTCTTTTCATCTTTAACTTTTCTCCGAATATCTCCGCAGCCGTTCACTCAGGTCATAGGAAAAAGAGAAATTTCCGGGAAAAAAATGAGAAATCATGAATTTTCAGTAAAAAAAAATGAGTTTTTGGGAAATAGACCAGTACTTGAATCTTTTTTAAATCACTTTTTCTCCGAAAATCTCAAATGTGACTAAAATATAAGAAATTATGAAAAATTTGGAGAAAAATTTGCACTGGGGGCCCCTGCGGACCGAAGCCAGGAACGCTACCACCGGGACCGTCTCATCGCTTGTAGAATACGTGCACTTTCTGGTACTTACGATTCGCGGCCGGATGGATGATTGGTTTGTTTTTGGGGATAATGCTTTATCGCTTGATGAAAGTATGAGAATTAATATAATAATACGAATATCAATACATTTCCGCTTACTTTTATGAATTATAATTTATTTGGCATGAGGACGGATGTAAGTAAAGCGTAAACAATTTTATATAAGATAAATAAGTTGTGATTTAGATTTATTATTATATTTAAATTAACGTATAAACTAAAAAAATAAGCGACACATTTTTTTGTATACATTAATAACGCAGAGAATCAAGAGTTAAATAAGCATTGAAATCATCTCAAAGTCTCGCGCGTGCCGATGGGTGACGTCACGCTCGAGTCGTGCTCAGATTGCTTTTTCCCTCGAAGCCTTCGTTTCGGCTTGGCCGCACATGAACGTGTTCAGCGTCCATGGATTGGTGTAGCTGCCGAAGGCGCGTTGGGACACTTCGACCATGCTCGGCTCTTTCCGAAGATGTCCGAGCATCGCTCGCTCACGGACACGCGCTACTATAATTATGTGATGGGCGCGTAAGAGACTAGAGAGGGGGTAACTTTTACGCGCGATCTGGCTGCACTAGAGCGAGGGGCAGAGACTTTTCCCCCACCGAGCTACCCATTTGTGTGCACGCTGACTGCGATATCGACTTGAGCGGTACTCACGACTCGCACGACTACAAGGGAATCTGCAACCTCGACAGAGGCGATGCACACAAAATCATATTCCCAAACTCGCCACCGCGATTTAGCGCCGTTTCCGAGGCACGCCGAAAAGGGGAGCGTTGTACATCTCCCTACTAATCTCTGCTTTGAAATGCACAGATCAGCCTCCTCCCACTCTAGCCTCCATGGCTTGAAAGAACTTCGTACACACATGCTAGGATAGGGAGTTTGGACTCCTTTACTCTAGTCTCCTTGATTTTAACTCACGTTGAGATATTCCTTTCACGGATGGCCGTATTTTGTGGGGGCACAAAGAGGGCCCTTCTGAATCAGTGGTTAATTATAGTGGCGATTAGTAAAAATAAGTCACAATCAATTATTATACCCAACAATAAGCTGGAATAAAAAAAATTTGCACAAATTTAGTACATTCAGACATTTTTTCATTTTTCCTGAAAGCTCGCGGCTACGACATGTTATCTTTAATATTTTCTTTAAGGCGTTATACGCAGTTGCAAGGCGAAAAAAAGTCGTTTTTTCATTATTTTTTTTCTAGAAAAGGATTTCATTTGGGCAAAACGCAAAGTATTGGGCAGTGTAGTGGCATCTTTTAGCTTTAGATTGGCATTATTTATTTTCAAAAATATTCATTAACATTGCTCCTGTAGGAAGTATCCTGGAGGTCCCCGAAAAAAAGTGTCCGGCGGTGAGCAAAGTATCTCCGGTTTGGATGATGTAAAATGAAAAAACCAAAAAGATTCTTTTAGGGAATAGATGAATCCAGGTATTGATCGAAGGAATAGTCGAAATTTTAATTTTTTACAAAATGGTGGCTCCGGAAAGAAACATTTTCGATTCTCGACCAAATTTTTTCCGTTAAATCGTTGAAAAAAATAGAAATAATTATCTGAAATCTTATTCCTTCGATTAATACCTGAAGAATATATCTGACAAGGTCGTGTTAAAATTGCAGACCGATCGGTTGAGCCGTTTTTGAGAAATCGTGCTCACCGACTTTGAAAACACCGTTTTGAGAAAAACGTGTTTGAAGTTTCGCGCGCTTACTCTGTAGCGCTCCGAGCGTCCTTACAAATTAGTCCAGGATTTTTAGACATTCGCTCCGCAGGAAATCCTGATAATTGATTTTTCGATTGAATTATGTCAGAGAGTGTCCCCTAAGTATAAAACCAAGTTTGTGTCGTCCGAAACCGCGAGCGTAAGCCGCCATCTTGAAAAACGTCTTTTTGCAAATATCTCGGAAACGGTGAGTTTCACGTTAAAAATTGTAGATACCTTTTTTGTAGAGGATAAAATTTCCCATCTTTTTTATTGAATTTTTTTTTCTCTATTATTAATATTTGCCGAGATATAGTCGATTAAAGAAACCAAATTTTTGTTTTTGGAAAATATGTCGATAATTTTTGGAAATACGAAAAAAATGTAACAATTAAAGTTGTAGAGCATTAAATTTTCTACAATTTTTGTATGAAACTTCTTTTTGTAAAATCAATAGTTGCTGAGTTCTAGCGCAATGAAAGTTGCCGTCAGGTAAAGAAAAATAGCGACTAGTGGTAATACGTTACTCTAGCATGCCAAAAAAAGTGTAATCGAAGAATTTTATAATAGAGCCGGTAACAATAATATTTATCATAAACAGGAGGGTTATGGGCGATAGGAGGAAAGTTTGCGCAATCAAAACATTTTGACGAATTGTTTGAAAAAGAGGAAAATTTATTCATTTATTCATATTCATTATCATTTGCACGATTTGAGTCGCGATTTACAAATTAGGATCGCATCATCATCATAATAACAAAAAATTGCTCTTGTCAAATTTTAAACGTCGATGATAGATTTAAAACATTTTCTTTGTTTGGAACAAGAAGGGCGATTTTTTATGGTTTGCGAGTTTTCTTCCATGTTCAAGTCACTCTTTCGGTATCCGCAGGCAGCTCTCAATTTGCCTTGCATTTTCAAGATATTATTTGCAACAAACTTTGCGGCGCGGGAGCTTTTTTCATTCTAATTGGTGATAAGCGATTCACAGCGCCCTTCCAGCCCCATTCTTCCGGGTCATGGTGAAATCCCAGCCAACTTTGGACTTGATGATATACTCTGAAGGAATGGTAACGGGCTGCATCCTGCATCGGTGGTAAAATTCTTAAGTTGAGCTTGGTGTTCCGAGCTAACTAGCCAAAGTTTTTGTATCGGAGAGAGTCGATGGACAGTTCGGTTTTATTACCTCCATACAAAGCAATAAAAAAACGCTCGCCAGCTTGAGCAATAATGTTGGGATCTTCGTAGTTCTTTAATACCTCGCGTGTCTGTCTCGTAATGCGAAGAAAAATCCACAGCTGTAGGGATAATCAACGTGTCAGAATCTTCCACAGCTTGTTCGACACGAATTCCAGATTTTTGAAGTTCCTTCGATAACATTGCTATCATGCGAGATTTATTGCTGTATAAATCTCGCAATTTGATTTTACAAAAAAAAAGTTTTATACAAAAATTGTAGAAAATTTCATGCTCTACAACTTTGATTATTGCATTTTTTCGTATTTCCAAAAATTATCGACATATTTTCCAAAAACAAAAATTTGGTTTTTTAATCGACTATATCTCGGCAAATATTAACAATAGAGAAAACAATTTAGAATGAACGATGGGAAATTTTATCCTCTACAAAAAAGGTCCTCACAATTTTGAACGTAAAACTCACCGTTTCCGAGATATTTGCAAAAAGACGTTTTTCAAGATGGCGGCTAACGCTCGCGGTTTCGGACGACACAAACTTGGTTTTATACTTAGGAGACACCCTCTGACATAATCTAATCGAAAAATCAATTATGAGGATTTTTTGCGGAGCGAACCCATTTTTGGTGCTAAAATTCCTGGATTAAATATGTGTGTATTTCCGATAATATTCGCTGGATCGATTTGAAATTTTCAGGGAATGTACTCACATATTTGTACATTCCAAAAATACAATTAAAAAAATCGATTTTTGAAAATTCTAACTCCGTATAACCCGTTAAGGATTCGCCCCCCTCCCTGTTTTTATTGCCATTTCGGAATCTTAAGATTTTTTACACGCGTGAGCATTTTACATCAGGCATCTATAGTTTTTTAGTGTATATATTATTAAATAGAAATGTGGCCAGCGTGTAATCTCCATAAAGCGCCGTATAAATAAGACGATTTTGAGAGTTGCAATTTTTTGTTAAAAGTTCAGTAACTTGGCTTTAAATTTTACGGGCATACTGGTATGTATTTGCACTTCTTTATGGACGAAAATCAGTTATTTGTTAAATATTCAGGTCCGTGAAAATAATACCTCAAGACGGGATAAACATTTAAAACGATAAAAAAATTGATTCCTATTTTTAAAAGATAACATTTTTTAAAAAAGCAAAACTTTTCTTTAAATGTTGTGCGACAAAAATTGGCCAAGATATTCACAAGTAAAGTCCAACAGAGAGTAAACAATGCCATAATAGTTTCGGCGTCTAAGCAAGCGCGCTAGGGTTCGAATCCACATTCGGGCATTTGGATTTAAACTTTTAATTTTTTATTTTTCAATTTGAGAGTTTTGAACGTTTCCGGTCGCCCAAATAAAGTATCAAATAATAAATAAACATGTGAAACATTGTTATCCATTGTGTACTCGAACGGGAGATGTAAAGATCTTTAGATCTTTATATCTTCCGAGTTAACAATGGACAATATTGTCTACCATTTTTTATTTATTAATAAATACTTTATTTGGACGATCGGATAAGGTTCAAAATTCATATTTCAACATTCGAAATTGAAAGTTCGAACTTACAATTTCAATTCCCATTTAACAAAAATCAAAGGTTTTGCATCCGGCTGCGCGAACGGCGATTCGAACCCGCGCCCACTCTCGCCTGGACGCCGAAACCATTGTGCTATTGTTTACTCACCGTTGGAATTTACTGGTGAATATATCAGCCAATTTTTGTCGTCCGACATTTAAAAGCGTTTTGCTTGGAAAGAGATACCCTATATGCTCACGAACGGAAAACTAGTATTTAAGATACATCCTGTATATGTAAAATATTTTCCGGAAGTTTCAAAGCGAAATTCGAAAAACTTCAAACGTTACAGCCCATGAACGCTGTGACTTACCGCTCCGATTCGGAGCGGGCATAATCTTCAAATCCGTTTTTTTCCATAACTGCATTTTCGAAACTGGCGTGCAGGATTACCCAAAAACTCTTAAGCCGATTGAGTTGAAACTTGGTAGAAATATTGATTATATTGCTGCCTTCTACTTGACGAGAATTATTTTTGACAAATTACAGAACAAAAGACGACTTGTTTAATTCAAATTTGAAGGAATGTTTGCGTGAAACGTTGTTTTTTTTTGTAAATGCGTGCAATTCTCTCAAATATGCATTTTCTTCATTTTAATTACTGTTAAATAGAAACTATACATGTTCTAACTGAAAAAATGTTTGAATTTTTCTACGTGTCGTTGTTAGGGAAACGATGGAAGCTCAGCTTGGGACTCGTCTTAGGAACATTTTTGCATCCATTATAGGCTAGTTGATGGCAATTAACTCGTCTTAGGAACTCGTCTTAGGAACATTTTTGCATCCATTATAGGCTAGTTGATTAACAATAACCATGTTGCAACTGACACACATTTTTAAACAGCCAATTTTTCGTGGGCAAAGCGTCTAACAGAATAGCACGAAATACACGAATACACGATTAGTTAACTAGTTAAATTGATATTCGGTATTAAAAATCTCGAATAAGTCCGAGGCCTGTCAAATCTCTGACAGATGTAAGCAAAGTAGCAACAGAATTCTGTACCGCGTAGCACGTTCCTTGGAAGAAATCCCTGAGAGCATGCTAAAAAGAGATGGAACGCAGGGATAGTAGACGTACGAGAATGCACGTACGGATACGACAATATGACCGGCCGTACGAGGTACGAGGCAAAGTACATTCTCGTACCGAAAAGAACGCGAATTTTGCTTTCCGGCCAGGGGGCTGACACCTTTTGGTATATTTTCTACGTAAAATGACCACTTTTTTGTGTTCTACTCTGTCACTCGCAGCGCTAGTTGTACCGTCGCAAAGCCGATGCGCGCGCAGTAGCGCGTTTCTGTCACTCGTTATAACTCGGTAACGACAGTTTTCGTTATCGATAAACAGTAACAGACAATCGCATGCACGATCACAGAAAAATTCAAGGTCATGATATCATAGGTCGTTGGATTCGTCTGAATATCAGCTACAACGTCTTAATGAAGAAAAAACATGTTCCTGTTTGAAAAACCATTGGTGACCTTCAGAACGCAAAAACCTTGACAAAAATGGCATTTTTCGCCACTCTATCAGCCCTTTGAAATCAATTAAATTATCTCCTGACATTATTTTCGTCCCTCTGAAGGAAACGGCGATATTTGGGGTGGTCACTTTAAATGGTCCACCCTGTTCATATATACACACAGACACACACACACACACACACACGCACACACACACACACACACACACACACACACACATATGTAAGGCTGAAGCCATATATTCCCTTGGTGGATTGATGACGCACGAGAATTTTTTTATCTAGTACGTGAATTTGTTTAGGTTGGTACGAGAAAAGCTGGAGAGCCATCTACCATCCCTGATGGAACGAGTGAGATGGAAAGGAGCGAGAGAGTAGGAGCGAAAACAGATCGATTTAAAGCCGGGGCTCCCCTGCATAACGAGCACGTCCCTTAGACCGCTCGACCGTCGCTGCTGTTAACATTGGAATCTGCGAGAGAGCGAGTGAGACGCGACATCACCTCACCGTAGTTGGCTCTAGCATAGGAAGAGGTGGAGCTGGGTGGAGCCAAGCGCGCCTGCGGACATGTCCGTGCACATCGATACAGGCAGCGCTTTAGGTGGTTGGGGGACTAACTGCGAAAACCCACCAAGAAATCTTGCCAAATCGCCTCATAAGCCCTGTTATTCCATGTAATATCGGTTCTTTGTTCAGAGGTATAGCGATTTAGATTAAGGCGAAGTAGAAGATCTACCACGTGACATAATATATAAAAAATATATCGAAAGATACATAAAACATATATTAAATACATTTTTTACGAAAAGTTGGATATGTCAAGTATAATTTTGGATATGATTAAAAACCTATGCGATATATAAACATAAATAGCTTCCAAGATGTACATTAAATATATTAGATGTGTATACTGAATATATGTTTAATATACTCGGGAGCATAACGGAGAATGTATGCTGACATCTAGAAAAAGATACATTCAAGATGCATATAAAATATATTGAAATTGCATGACTAACGTACGCTTTATACATTTTTAATAGGATATCCGAATATATTTAAGGTATGCTATATGTATATCTGAATATATTACTATATATTTATATGTATATATTTACTAATATACCATGAATAGTCTCAAGATCCGTTTAAATCATATAAACTGCTCATAAATGATACACTTTCGATTAATTCAGTGTATATATACATTTAAACACACACACACACCCACACACACACACACCCACACACACACACACACACACACACACACATATAATTGGTTCGAAAAGTTGGATATGCCAATTATATTTATGGGTAAGAGTAAAACCTATACGGTATATAAATATAAATCCATTTAAGATACAGCTTAAATATATAAAACATACAAACTAAATGTGTTTTATATATTTTAAATATGGTTGGTTAAGCAACTTGAGCAACAGATGACGTTGCAAATGAAAAACATCTTCAAGTCGGTATCTCGCGAAGACCTAGCCGCACTAGCCGGAATAAATGATCGGACAAAAAAATTAAAGGTTATGTAATCTCGTAATTCTATTCGATTATCGCTCTCTATGCGAACGCAATTAAGTAATTGACCCGATAATGTTAGTTACTCTTGTAAATCCGCACATTTCTCAATAGTCTAACATTGTGTATTGTACCATATGCAGACGATACGAAAATTAATTTATCAAGTAGAACTAGCTCAGTGGGGAAGGTCCCAGCTCATCACTCAGAAGTCCCGGGTTCGAAACCACCTGAGTTCGAGCGTGACCGCCGTGAGCGACACACGTGCCACGACGCGTTCTCGAAACCTACACATTATATACCTTACTACCGAGAAAACCTTATGCGAGAAAAAAAACAGTTACAGAAGTTGCTATACCACTAGTATAAACCCCACAAATCTGATAACAAAATTCAGATTTATACGTTTATAATAAAGTGACGGGCCCCGGCCCGACAACACACAACCAACATGGCTGGGAAAAATGAAGATTTCCCCCCCCCCCCCCCCTAAAAAAGCCGATAAACACATCCAGTTTTGATAAACTAATCAGAGAGGCGCACAAAGAGTTCGGCCTAAATCGCAGCAAACCCAAAAACCAACCAGCACCCAACCTGGTACAAAGACAAAAAATACGCAACACGCAGAGCGACTCTGCAATGATTACATCCGAGGAAGAAACCCCTGGCACGTCTCAGCCCTGGAAAATCCCTCGCAACACAACAAAAAGAAAATACGTCCAACTAGATTCGAATATCTCCCCCTTTGACGGCGGTAGATACAGCTGCCTCAGTGACGAAAGCGGAATGGAAACGGATTCTACACATACGCTACGCCGTACCACTCAGAGGAAAACCCTGAAGAGGGAAACCACCAAAACAAACAGAGACTCGACTCGCCGAGACGCGCAAGAGACCGAACCAAATAACAACAAAGAGACGCCAACAGCCACACACAGATACGCGAACGCAAAGCCTCCGCCGATAAATATACACTCAAACAAAGTAAGTGACATCGCCGCCTTACTCATAGAGCAAGGCTTCACCAGAGGACAATTCTTCCTGAAGCTGAACGAAGATTACATCACGCTCACTACCTCAGACCTAAGCATATACAAAAAAATCACACAAAACCTGACTGACAAAACCATACCGTACTATACGTACACACCAAAAGCCGACAAGCCAATAATACTCATCGTCAAGGGCATCAAAGGGGACTACAGCGACGAAGACATAATGAACGAGATCAAGGAATACGACATCGAAAACGCCACGATCACCAAAGTTGGAAAGATCTTCCTCTCCAAGAGGAACCCGACCGCTTACCACCACATGGTACAACTAGCGCCAAACAGCAACGCTAAAGAAATAATGAAGATCCGCCACCTTGCACACCAGAGAATCTCCTGGGACAGCCTACGCAGGACAAGCGTCCACCAGTGCCACAAATGCCAGCGTGCCGGCCACACTAGCTCCCGCTGTAACCTGGGCTACAGATGAGTCAAATGCGCGCAAGCGCATGAACCAGGTAAATGTAATATCACAGCCGAAAGCGAAAAAACCAAATTAAAGTGCGCAAACTGCGGCGAGACAGGCCACCCTGCCTCATATAAAGGATGCCTGTATCTAAAGCTTGTAGCAAAAACAACAGCCGAGCAAAAAAAGGTGCGGGAGCGCACCAGAATGGCAAGAACTGTCGCCATACATAAAACTGTCATGCCAGAATACTCTTTCGCATCAGCCGCCCGCGGATATAACCCACCCAGCGCGGTCAACTACCGACAGCCGGTAAACAGAGCGCCTAACCTACCGACCGTAGCTTACGAGCCGCGCCACTTACCGACAGCAGCACAAGAACACAACTACATACCGACTCACCACACGGAGTCCGAGCCAGGCCATTTCGACAAATTTGAGAATATGCTCAAGAATCTACAAAGCACACTGATCAACGCGATACGATCCAGCGCAGACAGCCTCCAGATGCTGATCGCCAATAACGCCAGCCGGATAGACCATCTATACAGCGTATTTAACATCGCCTGAGAATGGAGGACCGAATAACCGCGGACGCCAACCCCAACCAGACGGACGCCATCAGAATAGCAGCTGTAAACGTGAACTCGATCATCTCACATGCAAAAAGATACGACCTCTTCAAATTCACAGAGGACACGGACAGGGACGTCATTTGCGTGAACGAAACAAAACTGAACGCCAATCACAAAGTATCCTTCGCAAAATATAATATTTTCCGCACCGATAGACTTAATGCGCAAAAAGGTGGGGGCACGGCAATCCTCATTAAAAAAGACTTCCCGTTCCCATGCAAGCAAATACACTTACCGTCACCACACACAAACGAAGTTCTCGAATATACAATAGTAGAATGTACGCTCAACAACACCGCAAGCCTATATCTAATCAGCGCTTACGCGAATAATGAGGCCCGGAAAGTTTTTATTCACGAAATTAATTTACTCCTATCAAAATTGAAACTACATGACCTAAATAAATACTATATCCTCGCCGGGGACCTCAATGCCCGACACATTGACTGGGGGGACTCAGCAAGCAATTACAAGGGCCATCTACTGAGAAAATGGGAAACGGACCAAGCCCACGTATACAAAGCGACTATATACCCCCCGTCGGCCCCAACGCTCCCGTGCTTCAACTCTTACATCGACCTCTGTATCGCAGACTCAAGAATCCAAATAACGAATTTCGACAATGAATCCAAGCTCCCAGTAACTCACTATACCAGCGACCACGACGCAATCCTAATAAATGCAATCATCCCCATCAAACTGCATCCCGAACAAACTGGCGACGAAACAAACCCGGCCTACCTATATAAGAGAACAAAATGGAAGGAATTCCACAGACAGCTAAGAATTAACTACACAACCACCTTAGCAAACGACAGAAACCTAACGACTGACGAAATCGACACAGCCATAGAAACAATAAATATAGCACTACGGAAAACAATTCAGGAAACAGTACCGACACATAAACAAACTGACAACACGCTAAATAACATAAACAACAAAATCATACGCACGCAAACACTAAAAACCAAAATAATAACAGCATACAAAAAACTAAAGCGCAGGCAATACCCGAACCATCACCCAATAGTAGCAATGGCTAAAATAATGATTGACCACCTAAACATAAAACTCAAAGCAGAATTTAAACACACCTACACGAAATACTGGGAAAAGCAGCACAGCAGTATAGATTACCGAAATCCGGATAAATTTTTCCCAAAAATAAATCGCTTCTTTCGTCCCAAGCAACCACTTCAAATCAAGGAACTGCAAGTAAAAACAAATGACCACGACATAATAAATAGTAGCGGTATAAACACAACTGAAGCCCACCTAGTAAACGACACGTACTCAATCAGCAATACAGCAGACAAGCTAAACCTAATCGGAGCAGTATACGAAAAAATTAACTCCCCCCGCCACACAAACGACAATACTCCGACAAAAAACGAGGTAAATACTGCAGTGAGAGCCCTAAAACTCGAGCAACAAACGTACAGGACAAACCACACTACGATAACCCAGTTTAGCGAGGAAAACACAGCTGACCACCCTGTCAATGACCAAGAAAACCTGCCAATATACTACCACAGCATATATAAAGTACAGAAAATATTCAAGAACCTCCCCAACAAAACTTCAACCGGGATAGACCAGATCCCCTCGATAATTCTCCGTAACCTCCCCCTATACGTCATCAAAGACTACACTATCATATTTAATAATGCACTAAACCACAGTTACTTTCCACCTGCTTGGAAAACCGCAAAAGTTATTCCGATAGCGAAAAAAGGGAAAAACCCACACGACCCCGCGAATTACAGACCTATATCATTAACTCCAAACATCAGCAAAGTATATGAGATAATAATCAACAACTCAATAATCCGCCACACAGACAAGAACAAAATAATCCCTGACCAACAGTTCGGCTTCAGATACAAACACTCGACAACGCACGCAATCAACAAACTGACCAGTGATATAAATACGCAACTTGACGAAAACTGCATGGTAGGGGCGTGCCTCATAGATATAGAAAAAGCTTTCGACTCGGTGTGGCTAGATGGCCTAATCCACATCCTCCAGAGCACAAACTTTCCCAAACCGCTAATTTATGTCATATGGGACATGATCACCAACAGAAACTTCTCCACCACAGACGGAAAAAACCTCTCTAACAAGACGTTCAGAATCACAGAAGGACTGGCACAAGGAACGGTAAATTCACCCATACTATTCAACATTTTTACCCACCGAGTACTACACCTACATAACACCCCCAATAGCGACACACTCTCCCTAGCTTTTGCCGACGATTTAATAGTTTACGTACATGACAGCGACCCAGACAACATCCAAAACAAACTACAGCGAGCAGCGAATGAGATAAACAACTACTACCTCCTCTGGAACCTCCGTATAAGCCCGACAAAGTGTGAAACAATCATATTCCACAAACCGCTCCGATTTATAGGCAGAACAAAAAGAGCCAGTATACAAAGTTTCCAAATTAAAATCAACAACACAGAAATACCACACAAGACAATAGTTAAATACCTCGGAGTACAACTAGACTACTTACTACGACTAAATGACCACGTACACCAGCAACTAAACAAAGCCAACAAGGCCTGGAAGACAAATTGCAGGCTGTTCTACTCAAAAAAGCTCGACCATCGAGCCAAGATAATTTGCTACCTCCTTTTAATCAGGCCGATAATCACATACGCTACCCCCATATGGTGGAACACATCAGCCAGCAACATGGAAAAAATAAGAAAGTTTGAGAGAAGATGCCTCAGAGCCGCCCTACACATCTACAGATACACAGACAACCCGACACACATGACAAGCAACAGAATACTATACCAGACAGCAGACACACCGAGAATAGACAATTTTATTATAAAACTAACCAGAGAATACTATAACAAACTTCCAGACAGCGACAACAGCATAATCAAGGCCTTGGCCGAACCGCCCAACATAAACAGAACCCGACAAGCTACCTCCGGGTACATAACGCCACAATCTTTCACTCATTTCGACAAGAAAGGAATCATCCAAGACAGCAACAACACTCCGATCATCTACCACATCAGACGCAATCAAGCGAATAAATCACTCCCAACCAGCTACACAGAAATAGATCCACACAATACCGTCTACTCCAAAACCATTCCAAATAGAGATATAAACGACTTCTCCAGAGTTCAGAAGAACTATTGGTGGCTCGCAAACAACGACATACACATGGATGAAATCCGAAGACGCAAACGACACAAACAACTTCGGCAACGACAACAGCGTAGCGGATCCGCAAATATAGGCCGCAGATACCGCCAAACAGATTAGTGTCACCCCCCTGTATATATGTACATAACCCTTAACCCAGTGGATATAAGTAAACAGATAGCAGCAACAGACAAACAGGTTTTTTCTCTCTTCGCCAAGCACACATTTATTTTTCCTGTCAAAAATAGAACATAAGATGTAGGCACTCAAATCACGCCGCAAATAAAAAACACGAAATTCCGCATAGCAATAAGTAACTATACCGACCACGCGTGAGATGCCTGCCAACAACGGGCCAAACGCGGGCCATGTAACTGTGTTACGCCAGACCCCGATTGGCTTTTTCTCGCTTAGACTGTTTTTAGCCTAAACAAATAAGTATATGTATGATGAACAAATAAAAACAGCACTTATTAAAAAAAAAAAAAGGTTCGAAACCACCTTACAGCGTGTAAGATTTTAAATTTGAACCATTAAAATATTTGAACCGCAAACACCATAATCGTAATTAATGACAAGGAAAAATATCGTAAAAGGGTGCAATGATGTGTAAATAACGTCATTACAAAATTTTTAAGAATAGTTCAAGTAGAGATTAAATATATCTTAAATACACGTTCAATATATTTTAATAATATTTAAAATGTAGTATGAACTTATTTCAAGTATATTTTTAACGCAGTATGAACATATATCGTGTATATTTTAGGTGTAGTTTAAATGCATTTAAAGTATATTTCAATTATAAGTCGAATACAGTTAAAATACATTTGTAGTATATTTTGAGGGTAATTTGAGTACATTGTAAGTATATTTAAAATATAGTTCGAATATACGTAACCGCATATCCAACATATATATTTTTATATATATTCTGAATTTTTGGACAAAAACTTTGATATCGCGAATATATTTTTAATGCATTTCCCGTATATATTGCATATATCTAATCTATATCTAAAATGCATAATATATATCTGAAATATATTTTACATCCATCTTTAATATATCGAAAAATATATTTTTACATATATTTTATGTCCGTGTGGGACATGAGGGCGAGAGTGATAGCTGAAATGGATTGTTTACTAATGGAATGTTAATAAAATCAGATGGCTCGCACACTATTTACTTTCTTATGAAAATACGAAGAAGTTGAAATATGAAAAAGTCCATATCCCCGTAGGAGGACCGGTTTAATGACAAAGAAAAGCACGGGGTGCATGTATACCCCAGTCATGCGTTGACGGTAAAAAAAATGTCATGATTTGTTGGGTTAAATATCGTTATCGTAAGAATTATCGCGTTACCGTTCGCTGTTTGCGAGTTTTAATATAAACAGATCGCAAAGCATTGTTCTTTGACAGCAGAGATTAATTTACCGTCGTATTTACCTAAGAAAATCAAAATTGATTCAAGAAAAAAAGCATCAGTATTATTTGAGACATTATCTACCGTTCGTCGCACAATTAAACACTGTTATAATAAAAATATTTTTCCATCACTACGTATTGCATTATTATTATTTTCGACCTTTTCACCGTTAATTATGTAACTAATACATATTGTTCATTGAGCATTGCTACATTACAAGTATTCTTGTATCTTTACGCGTTTACGGAGATCTCTCTGGTATATATCATTCACATCTCTCTCGCACGCAGCTCCCTTCTCGAGGTCTTAGCAATAGTGGCGCCATCCCTGTTTGACCACATTTTTGTAGCCACTTTTTTCAAGTCTCTCCATAAGAGTTCGGACTCCTCCCACTCTAGCCTCCATGGTCGCTACTGTTAACATTGGAATCTGCAAGAGAGCGAGCGAGACGCGACATCACCTCAACCGTAGTTGCAGAGCATGGAGACTAGAGTAAAGGAGCCCGAACGCATATGGCGGAATCGTCGAAAAGTGGATCGCGAAAGTGATGAAAGATCTTGTAGTTCGAAAAATATCCGCAAGCGATACCAGCGCCTGGTACCGAATAGGATAGGTGCGTGAGGACCGGCTTAGCAGTGTTTGTGACATACATACAGTGACGTATTACTGTCAGTGAGTGCAGCCAGATCGCGCGTAAACGTTACCCCTTCTCTAGTCTCTTACGCGCCCATCACCCAATCATAGTAGCGCGTGTCCGTGAGCGAGCGACGCTCGGAATTCTTCGGAAAGAGCCGGGCACGGTCGAAGTTTCCCAACCGCGCCTTCGGCAGCTACACCACACATGGACGCTGAGCACGTTCATGTGCGGCCAAGCCGAAACGAAACTTCGAGGAAGAAGCAATCTGAGCACGACTCGCGCGTGACTTCACCCGACGGCACGCTGGAGGCTTTTAGATGATTTCAATGCTTATTTAGCTCTTGATTCTCTGCGGTATTAATGTATAAAAAAAATGTATCGCGCACTCTGATCGCTTATTTTTTTAGTTTATACGTTAATTTAAATATAATAATAAATCTAAATTACAACTTATTTATCTTATATCAAATTGTTTACGCTTCACTCACACCCGTCCTTATGTCAAATAAATTATAATTCAAAAAAGTAAGCGGAAATATATTTATATTCGTATTATTATATTAATTCTTACATACTTTCATCAAGCGATAAAGCATTATCCCCAAAAACAAGCTAATCATCCATCCGGCCGCGAATCCTAAGTACCAGAAAGTATACATATTCTATGAGCGATGAGATGGTCCCGTTGGTAGCGTTCCTGACTTCGGTCCGCAGGGGTCCCTAGTGCAAATTTTTCATAATTTCTCATATTTTAGTCGTATTTGAGATTTTCGGAGAAAAAAATGATTTAAAACATATTCAAGTTCTGATCTATTTCCCAAAAACACATTTTTTTCACTGAAAATTCATGATTTCTCATTTTTTTCCCGGAAATTTCTCTTTTTCCTATGACCTGAGTGAACGGCTGTGGAGATATTCGGAGAGAAGTTAAAGATGAAAAGAAATTAGATTTTCGTAAGAAAAACTGATTATTATTTATTTTTTCCGGAAATCTTCCATTTTCCTATTGCCTGAGTGAACGGCTGCGAAGATATTCGGAGAAAATTTAAAGATGAAAAAAATGAGATTTTCGTAAAAAAAAAACTTGTTCTTATTTTTTTTCCTATTGAGTGAAAGGCTGGGGAGATATTCGGAGAAAAGTTATAGATGAAAAAAAATGAGATTTTCGTAAAAAAAACTTATTACATTTTTTATCCCTCATAATTCTGAGAAATAATGAATTTCCGAAATTTTTGCAAACTTTATTTTCTTAAGGGTAAACCCCTGTAACCACTGTAACGGCCTGCCACGAAGCGTTTTAGACAAATAATACTCGGGGTAATTATTAAGCATATATTGAAGTATATTGCAAAGAAAATGTACGGGAAAATATTACAAAATGGCGACACTGCAGCAAATTCTTCCGAGGCATGTTGAACTTAAGGTGCTCTGTGGCACGTAGTATAACTTGTGCCAATTTTAATCTGGACAAAATAATTTTTTTTATTAAATCTAGATGCGTGTAGCTAGTGAACCACGTAGGGGATTTTAGAAATATTGATTTTTGAGTAATTGCCGAGTATTTGACTAAAAATGTTCATTTAGACTTAACAAAACAAAATTCTTTTTTCTAGATTAAAATTGGCACAGTTATACTGCGTGCCGCAGAGGTTCGACATGCTTCGGAAGAATTGTTGCAGTGTCGCCATTTTGTAACATTTTCGGATAAAAATTTCTAGCAATATACTTAAGCATTATTTGTTTATCACATTTTCTTCGGCCAAAAAAATATTAAAAAATACGCTTCCTGTAAGACCGTTACAGTGGTGTTACGAATATAAATAAGAAATAATAAATAAGAATTAATAGTGATAATAATTTTTAAAAAAGCACTGAGCGCGGGGAACGATCCCGCGCCCCTAGTGCAAATTTTTTTCCGAAAAACTCCGATTTTTTCCGGAAAATTTTTCCGAATTTTTCTATGAATTGGAACAAATATGAAGAATTCGGAGTTTTGCGGACAATTATTTTTACGTAAACATCCGAGTTTCTCCGAATTTTTCCAATTTTTTTCAAATTTTTCCGAATATTTCATCATTTTAATTACAATCACGGGAAAATCTCGGAAATTATATGAAGACTTTAAGGGGTAACACCACTGTAACGGCCTTACAGGAAGCGTATTTTTTGATATTTTTTTGGCGGAAGAAAATGTGATAAACAAATAATACTTGCGGTATTTATTGAGCATATATTTAAGTATATTGCTATAAATTTTTCATCTGAAAATATTACAACATGGCGACACTGTACCAATTCTTCCGAAGCATGTCGAACCTCTGCGGCACGCAGTATAACTGTGCCAATTTTAAGTTAACAAAAAAGAATTTTGTTTTATTAAGTCTACATGAGTGTAGCTACTGAACCACGTAGGGGATTTTCGATAAGTTAATTAAAACAATATTTATTAACAAATAACTGTCTTAAAAAACATTTTTAGTCAAATACCCGGCAATTACTCAAAAACCACTATTTCTAAAACCCTCTACGTGGTTCACTAGCCACACTCATCTAGATTTAATTTAAAAAAAATTATTTTATCCATATTATAATTGGCACAAGTTATACTGCGTGCCGCAGAACACCTTAAGTTCAACATGCCTCGGAAGAATTTGCTGCAGTGTCGCCATTTTGTAATATTTTCCCATACATTTTTTTTGCAATATACTTCAATATATGCTTAATAATTACCCCAAGTATTATTTGTCTAAAACGCTTCGTGGCAGGCCGTTACAGCGGTGTTCCCCTTCAGGAAAATAATGTTTGCAAAAATTTTGGAAATTCATTATTTCTCAGAATTATGAGGGATAAAAAAATGTAATAAGTTTTTTTTTACAAAAATCTCATTTTTTTCATCTATAACTTTTCTCCGAGTATCTCCGCACCCATTCACTCAATAGGAAAAAGAAAAAGTTCCGGAAAAAAAATAAGAACAAAATTTTTTTACGAAAATCTCATTTTGTTCATCTTTAAATTTTCTCCGAATATCTCCGCAGCCGTTCACTCAGGTCATAGGAAAAAGAGAAATTTCCAGGAAAAAAATGAGAAATCATGAATTTTCAGTGAAAAAAATGTGTTTTTGGGAAATAGACCAGAACTTGAATCTGTTTTAAATCATTTTTTCTCCGAAAATCTCAAATATGACTAAAATATGAGAAATTATGAAAAATTTGGAGAAAAATTTGCACTACGGGCCCCTGCGGACCGAAGCCAGGAACGCTACCAACTGTGCACTTCCTGGTATAACACTTTCTGGAATATGTGCACTTTCTGGTACTTACTTTTACTTCTTCTGGGCTTCTGGGCTTACTTTTATGAATTATAATTTATTTGGCATAAGGACGGGTGCGAGTAAAGCGTAAACAATTTCATATAAGATAAATAAGTTGTAATTTAGATTTATTATTATATTTAAATGAACGTATAAACTAAAAAAATAAGCGATCAGAGTGCGCGATACATTTTTTTGTATACATTAATAACGCAGAGCGTGACGTCGGGTGACGTCACGCGCGAGTCGTGCTCAGATTGCTTTTTCCCTCGAAGCTTTCGTTTCGGCTCGGCCGCACATGAACGTGCTCAGCGTCCATGGATTGGTGTAGCTGCCGAAGGCGCGGTCGGGAAACTTCGACCGTGCTCGGCTCTTTCCGAAGTTGTCCAAGCGTCGCTCGCTCACGGACACGCGCTACTATGATGTGTGATGGGCGCGTAAGAGACTAGAGAGGGGGTAACTTTTACGCGCGATCTGGCTGCACTCCCCCGGTAGCAATGTCATGTTTTTTTTATTAAGCATCGTTAATCCGTCACGCTGCCAACTCAGCCACGACGCTCATTGCAGATAAAGAAACATTTATGATACACGCTTATCCATAATGTTTACTGTTGAAAAAAATGCCGAAAAGATCGCGGCAAAGGCTTAAGATTTCTTTTTGAATCTTTCACGGTCGTTTCGGCGTTTTATTTTTCAACGCGGTTCGTCGTTAATTTTTTAACCCGCATTTTCGACATAAACGGGCAACCGAGAGAAAACAATGATCTCGATACATGTTTTTCACTTTGAAATTCATTTAATGCATATTCCAATCCGCAGTACGGCCACACATCTATGTCGAGCTCGATCGGACGGAAAACCTCGCTCCGTTCGCCTGTCGAGCGAGCGCGATTTGCGAGGAGCAGAGACTTTTCCCCCTCCGGACTACCCATTCCCCAGCTAACCACGTGCCGTAAATGTACCCCTCATGTGGAGTGCGCCGTACCGGTACTGTTGCCACCTCGTACGTGCGTACGGCACTGGTACATTACCGATACGCCGTACGGTACGCTGTATCGCCAATGTACTAGTACAGTACCGGTACAGTATCGCCACCGTGGAGCCACCGTAGACTGCAGTACGGTGTAACTCCACGGTAGCGATACCGTGGAGGTACGAGTACGCTGGTATCCCGTAGCCGTACACTATCGGTACTGTAGGGTACGGCGTACTCCACATTTGCGGTACGCTGTACTAATGGTACGCTTGGTTAACTGGGTCGTGTTCACACTGACTGCGATACCGACTTGAGCGGTGATCACGGACTCGCGCGGCTACAAGGGAATCTTCAACCTCGACAGAGGCGATGATCACGAAATCATACTCCCGAACTCGCCGCCGCGATTTAGCGCCATTTACGAGGCACGTCGAAAAGGGGAGCGTTGTGCATCTCCCTACTAATCTCTGGTAGTTGGCTCTAGCATAAGAGGTGGTGCTTGGTAGAGCCAAGCGCGCCTGCGGATGGCCGTGCACATCGATACAGGCAGCGCTTTAGGTGGTTGGGGGGATAACTACGTAATCCCCCCCAAGAAATCTTGCCAAATCGCCCCATGCGACCTGTTGTTCCATGTAATATATGTTCTTTGCTCTGAACTAGTGGTCAAAATTCATGATCTTTTTTACCCACTTCGTCATATGTTCCTTTGTAATTGAGAATGTTTTACGAAAAATCTGTAGAAAAGTTTCGACGTTATTGCACGAAATTTGACATTTTCCACCGTTCCCCATAAGAACACGTGTAAAACCGTGCAATCTTTGATGGCCAATATCTCGAATACAGAACAGCGAATCCTTTTACAACTTTGCAGGTACTCAATAGTGTATTGAATTTGTCCTCAAAATAAAAATAAAATCCATAGAAAAACGCCTTGGCGAGACTACTACCTTAATAATGTTACAATACTTACCGATCACAAGCTAATTCGTTTCGTCAACAAGAGTCTATGTATATGCTCTAAACATTCAAAAATGTTTCGACTTTAACTTCTGTACATTTAAGTCAGAAATTTGAAACGAGTCAAGAAACAGGAACCATGACGAGACGCAAAGCAAAACTTATAGGTTACGGACCGGATCCTATTTTTTCGTGAAACAACCATCCTTATTATTTGCTATCGCGGGTCAACGCAAGCGCATCAACGTGCTTTTTAGTACCTTGTTCTACATTTCGAAGCGCTGGTAAGCCTTCACTTTGGGACGCTTTCTTTGGCGATATTGCACCCGTAAGGTGATTGAAACAAGTACAGGTACGAGAGAGGCAGCAATAACGACGCTGCCGCAAGAGCGAGAGAGATGGATAGCGAATTTGTTTCATATCACCATGAGGATTGTCGTTCTAGTTAGTATTCACATCAGTGTGAAAACCTGGCCGTCGAAAATCTACCTACTTATCTCTGGTTAGTATACGGATCGGTGGGTGGGGATGAAATCGTCGTTTCTCGCACTTCTAGGACTCATAGCGGAAACTACCAAAAAGCCCGTCATCTCTCTACTTATCTGCAATTCCTCTCCGCCAGTAAAGTACCTATTGTTAGTTGGATGGTCAATTCGAAGCACCCGAAGTCGCCCACTTACGTCAGGAACGAGAAAACGGCGCGTCCGCGCCTCTAGATATAGAGGAGAGATCAAGGGAGAAAAAAACTGACAAATACGCGAATGTAGACGCTGCTATTGGGTGCTCGTAAACACTTCGCCATTATGTCGTGGCGTCATAAAGTTGCGCTTGATGAGGGGCGACGTTAGAGGTTCGGTCTCCTCGTGATAAACAATCTTCGTTTTTTTTCACGTCCAAAACGAATGGGATGTGAGATAACACTCGTGTTTTTCCCTTAACACGGAGTACCTAAAATCATAGAGGGTTCGTGACGTTCAGGTTAGTGGAACTCTGTTAAAGAGATTGTTTATGCGCACGGAGTGGAGCAGAACGTTTCGAGTGCCTAAGTCGTCGAACTAGTGACCGTGACTAAGAGAGGAGGGGGATGATAGCGTTGGAAAGCTTGCAGAAAAGGCATTGGCATCGAGAATATCAATAGCGTTTCTAATGATGACAATCTTACACGTAATTCCGACGAACCGGAAAGCATTTTTTGTTTTGCCTCACCCTCCGCAATTATGTGATTGAGATAGCACCATTTTTTGCTGGTGAATTATTTGTTCCCTCCATCGAACATATATGGTTTTTTAATCCCTATATATGGTTGTGTGTGTGTGGTTGCGTCTGTGCATGCACGAATGGAGCGTGCGGACGCGCGCGCGTATGTATATTCCGCGCGTGTGCTCCTGTGACACGGGTACTATGCGGAATAACGAAGCTACTCCGGGCGTTGCGCTACAAGCGACGCGCGCGCACGTATACTGTATTCCCCTCGGGCGCGGGACACTCGCCGTATGCGTAAAAAAACAATATTAAATCGTACCGGAAGCCATTTGTAACGTATCTGCAGTGTTTTTTTCTTCTTCAAATAGTATTGGATATTCGTAGTGTGTTCGATATACGTATATCGTTATATGCGCGAGTATCGTGAGTATAAGCATTAAGTGAATCATTCGCTTCCAAGAATCACGATTAACTCGACATTCCAACCTCAAACGCTTGCTCGTATCGGTTTTTTTCATCCTGCCGTCTCCCCTTCATTCTTTGCTCTTTCGCACTAACGGTTCGTGCGCCGTCGGGTGATTATCGCTTGCACATACGATGCAACGACCGGATCCAGCACAATGACGAACAAATAAGACGAGAGAAAGTTGGATCGCTGTCTAGTTCTCTGACAAGTGTATATGCAAATATGTTTTACAGGCCATAATTAAAAGAGCGGAGAGGCAGAGAGATTGGGGAAAACAACACAGTGAGAAGTTTGCGAGTCCACATCAGCCGCAAGGATGGACGACGAAGAGGGATCCTCGAGCTCTGGCCCCATGTCATCGTTGAACAGTCTGTTTTCGTTCACCAGTCCCGCTGTGAAGAAACTTCTCGGCTGGAAACAAGGCGACGAGGAGGAAAAATGGGCGGAGAAGGCGGTAGATTCCTTGGTGAAAAAGTTAAAAAAGCGTAAAGGAGCGATAGAGGAGTTGGAACGGGCTCTGAGTTGTCCGGGTACACCCAGCAAATGTGTGACCATACCGAGAAGTTTGGACGGTCGTTTGCAAGTGTCGCACAGGAAAGGCCTACCTCACGTGATTTATTGTCGAGTTTGGCGATGGCCTGATCTCCAGTCCCATCACGAGCTGAAACCGTTAGAATTATGTCAATATCCGTTTTCGGCAAAGCAGAAAGAGGTCTGCATCAATCCTTACCACTACAAGAGGGTGGAGAGTCCTGTGCTGCCGCCGGTTCTGGTACCTAGACACTCTGAATTCGCACCCGGCCACTCGTTATTGCCGTTCCAGCAACTACCGGAGCCAACGATGCCGCACAATGTGTCGTACTCGTCGAGCGGCTTTAATTCTGGCGGCGGAAGCAGCAGCGTTGTCAATCCAACATCGCCGATGTCCTCTGTAGGTTCCGTTCCCAGTCCCGGTAGTACAACCTCCCCGAATCCGCAAAGTCCCTACGGAGCTAACGGTCTACCGGAAACTCCACCGCCGGCTTACTCACCGCCCGAAGATGGCTCACAATCGGGCCAATCGCCGCCTCCGGATCCTGCAGCCATGGACACAACTGGCAATTCACCGGAGGTTGCACCGGTGTGTTATCAGGAACCTCCTTATTGGGCGTCCATCGCCTATTACGAACTGAATTGCCGCGTAGGCGAAGTTTTTCACTGTCAATCACACTCCGTTATTGTCGATGGTTTCACCAATCCTAGTAACAATTCCGATCGATTTTGCCTTGGGCAATTGTCCAACGTTAATCGTAATTCTACTATCGAAAACACAAGGCGACACATTGGCAAAGGTGTACATCTCTATTACGTCGGTGGAGAAGTTTATGCCGAGTGCCTCTCAGACTCCGCCATATTCGTGCAGTCCAGAAATTGCAATCATCATCATGGCTTCCATCCCAGCACCGTTTGCAAAATACCACCTGGATGCTCTTTAAAGATATTCAACAATCAAGAATTTGCTCAATTGCTTTCGCAGAGCGTCAATCACGGCTTCGAAGCCGTTTACGAACTTACAAAGATGTGTACTATAAGGTAATCAAAACATCACTTATATATCTTCTGTTTTTTTTTAACAAACTCATATACGTGCGCTAGCGTGAAAGGAGTAAAAGCGTAATTTGAAGTTTACCGTTTAGATCTCAAATCTATAGATGCGAAGTAAATGCAGGACTTTGTGATAATTACCGTAGTGTGGACGAATGTCCTGTCGGAAGATTTCAAGATTATTTGACTTGGTTGAGTCCACTTTACAAATAAATCCTTTTTCTCTATACGATACATATCTGCGATAAAAATCCGCCATCGCACATTACACAGAACGATGTTTGACTTTGCACTTTATAGTTAAGCTGGAACAACCTGACTTTCAGAAGATTCATGTTTCGATTAATAGAAAGACTAATTTCCAGCACTCGTATTGTCAGTCCCCAATTTTCTCGTTTGCAACGTTACGATTTGCTGAGCAATATTAGGAAGAGCAACTTTGATAGGTACATAGACGTAAGAGTACTCCGTTTCGTCTATTGTCGCGGTAATAAATTAATCGGTACGAATCAGTGAACAAATGTCTACCAATCATTTTATTGAATTTTAAGGATGTCGTTCGTGAAAGGATGGGGAGCGGAATATCATCGTCAAGATGTAACATCGACTCCGTGCTGGATAGAAGCTCATCTGCACGGTCCTCTGCAGTGGCTCGACAAGGTTCTGACCCAGATGGGTTCGCCTCACAACGCCATTAGTTCAGTGTCGTAAGGAATAAAATTAAAAGAGGTAGCGGAAATTATTAGGCCTAGATTCGAAAGAAAACGAACCTTATTGGATGAATCCTCTGGAGGTACCGTCTGGTTGTCTCGAAAGTCAACTGCCCCCAACGACAAAGCAACCGACGTCTTTATCCTATCGATATTTCGACCTGTTGCGTTCGAAGTATCATCATTATGATGACTAAACCCGTGACAAGTCGAACTCGAGTAGGCAAAGCTCGCTACTGTACGAGATTTTCATTACATTCGTATAGATATACGAAAATAAAAAAATTAAATAAAAAAGAAACGACACAAAGAGCCTTGACGCGAGTGCAAATATAGGATTATTAGTACAAGAGAGTAATTTATAATTGATTTAAGACAGAATGAAAGTAAGGCATTGCTTGTGTGTGTGCGTGCGTGCGTGCGTGCGTGCGTGCGTGTGTGTGTGTGTGTGTGTGTGTGTGTGTGTGTGTGTGTGTGTGTGTGTGTATCGGGGTGATTGATCATAGGTGTACCACCAAGGATTTTAGGATTCGGATATCGTTGTGAGCAAAACCTTTGGAGCAATTTTTTTTATTTCGAAGTAGTTGTTTTTCTAAAAATAATGGAATGTCTGATTTCTGAGCCAATAAAGAGTCGAGATTCGTCATTATGGAGGACGCCTCACGGAAATTGACGGTCTAATCGTCATCGATACCGCGTAAGTACGGCTCTCGCGAAACATACGCTTATGTGAAACGTTTGACGTTTTCTGTCGCTCTTTTGTTTTCCGTGCTGGGAATAATTATATAATTTGATGCATCGAGAATAGCATTGGGACCGTTTGAAAATGCCAATTATTGTCATATGCGTGTGTACGTTTCTCACCTTGATTTCATGACCGGCAGGCGTTGTCTTCCAGCACTGCGAATCACGGCCCTCTCATGGATCCAAAAACCTAAAATTCCATTGTGTCTTAAAAACTCTACCAAAGTAAAAAAAAGCGGGTTAAGAGGTTTTATTCAGGAGGTCACCCTAAACTCGAAAATCCCAAGTGATACATCAGTGATGAATCACCCTATACATTAATATATAAACAATAATGGACATGTATGTAGATTTACGTATATATCCGAAAGTGTATGCAGTGTGCCCAATTTATTTCGGGAAAAGTAAAAAAGACAACAAAAAGCCGTACAAATTCCTAGGCTGTTCTATATGAAGGAAAACTACTATACTACGTAGTCATGTAGTAAGTTTACTCGATATTAAGGAATTATATTTTTTAACCTAAGGTCTGTCGTAATATTTTATTTTGTATATTGGTGTATGACGGAGGATACTCTTGTGAAATCCGAGGAAAATCCTGGTGCCACGATTTCGCGCGCGCGCGTGTGTGTGTGTGTGTGTGTGTGTGTACATACACATACAATAAGCGCGATAATTGAATGATCACTTTTTTGGCCAAATCTTCTATCTTTTTCGAACAGTTATATCTCCGTGGGAAATATAACGGGGAAAAAAAAGAAAAAATATTTTCAAGCTTATTTTATATTTTCAATTTTTTGTTTATAAAGTTATGTTTCGTTGAACGACAAAAAGCAGAAATTGGACACATTTGCGCAACTTTGGGGTTGTACACGAGGAACAAAATTTTCTTTCTTTTTTTGGAAAACCATTTCGGCAGTTTAAAAAAACATACATTCTGCTTCAAATACATTTTTTTAAGTGCTCTGTGCTATATTTTCGACCGAGAATAAAAATTGCCCATTTCGATTTTGAAACGTCATAGCTTGGATGAAAAAACGGTCGCACAACATCTACAAAAAGAGCGATGGACTGTACACCTTTCTCCCTATGCAAAACCCCGGAATTTTTTTTCCGACATTCTTTTTTGTCTTTCCGAAACGCAATTCAAGAAAATGTGTAAGTCTTGGAATTTCACACTTTCTTGTTGAAAGCGGCGTAATTCCATAAAAACCAACATATCCTCAGTCTCACTGAAGTTTTTTAGTCGAGAATATACTATAAAACAGTATACAAAAAGTGTGGCATCTGGATTTCTTGCTTTCCTCGCAAATCGTACGAGGTCGTAAACATTTTGAACATTTTCAATTTTTCTCGTTTGTGTACGGAATGCCAACTAGAGCTGAAAAACATAAAAATTCGAAGAAAAAAAAAGTTAAGTACGTATTCTTATCTTTAGGTATCGCAAGTGCTGGCGGTACTTTGCGAATCTTCTTTTTTTAGCTCAAGTTGTCATTGGGTTAAAAACTAATAAAAATTTGAAAATACCGACGTTTTTACTACCGAGGGGCCCGAGGGAAAACGAAACCCAGGAGACTGACTTTACATACTGTTTTAGCATATCCTCGCCAAAAAAAAAACCTCAGACAGGCTTTGAGAAGGCAATGGTTTTTTTTTTTAATAGCATAACGTCACTTTTAATTTGAAAAACAGGCGCAGAATTTTAAGAATTGCGCATTTTATGGATCGCGTATCACGAGGACAAAAAATGTCATAAAAAGTTTATCTAGGGGTTATATAGGAATAAACTCAACCTCCCAACCCTCTCCTTGTAGATGCTATGCGACCTTTTTTGACTGAGTTATGACCATTCAATATAAAAAAATCGAACAGAGCTCGTTAAAAAAATTAATATGAACTAAAATTCATGCCTTTTCAAAACTGCCAAAGCAGCTGAATTTCTGTTTTGCGTCCTTCCACGAACAACTCCAACTTCGTAAACACCCAATGCGAAATTTCTTTTTGACCACGATTTTCAAGGACGAAAAGTCAATCTTTGCAATGCTTTTTTAAAACAAATCCTGCGATTATTTTCCTTGGGGATATAGCTGTTTAAAAAGAATCGAGATTTTATCAAAAAAAGGTGATCCTCCAAATGTTGCGCTTAGTGTGGTATGCAGTATAGAGCATATATGGATCAAGAAAAGGCTTTTGTGAAGCTGACAATAGGCAATGTCTATGAGAAGCGTTTTATTTTTCAAATGCACATTGCCATTTATTGTTTTATACTGAATAAGCGTATACATGTTGTCGAAAAAAACAGCTGGTGCTTAATTGAAATCAGAGACTCGGAGCTTAAAGACACAGGTTGCCTTGTTTTTCTTGTTCAATGCTGCATTACTTTAAGGAAAATACATCGCAATTTTACGCGACGGTTTAACTATAAACTTGGCAAAAACTCATGCAAAATGCCACTCATGTTTCAGCGTGCATATATATATACACGTGCATGTTGCATGTTTGAAGCCTTAAAAAAGTGCCACCATTTTGGCTTTTCGATCGACAGAGGTCTTAATTTACGTCACTAGATGTAATTAAGATAGGATCTAACAAGATGTTTCTTGTACTAATTATTATTTTTCGCAATATTACAATACAAGATCTCGTATTTCTCAGCGCTTACGCAAAATACATGCAAGTTTATATATTCTCAATTATTAATTAATACACGCAACATGCGATTGATTGTTCGTATCACTCGTGTAGTAACAAGATGAAGGAAGGAAAAAACAATATACAGCCTCACGTAACATATTTTTCTCTTCATAGACCGTATTCTGCCAACTGGTCACTCTTTGGCGCGCTTATAAAGCAGATGCCTGAATAATTTGCCTTTCCGGGAAGGCAGAACACTGTTACGACCAGAAAATTGAGGTATCTTTAGTGTCTACTTTTTTCTACTGTAAATATAAATAAATTATCCTCTCCTGTAGGCCCGGCTTATCAGTTTAAAGCCACGTTAAAAAATGGCTAATATGATTGAAACTTGATCTTAGACGGAAAAAGTTTATTTATAATTGGATTTTCCTATCAGTTGTAAGTAATCTGTCATTTTAAAACAAAAGACGAACGGTCGCAGATGTCAAGACTTTTTCATTACGAAAGTTAACGAAACGATTAAACGTTAGTAATTCAAATGCATTTGTTGAAGGTTTCACTTTGTTATATTCAACAAATATTAAATTTTGCTATTATGACGTCCTTTGATTTTGGCTTTTGAGTTTCTAAATATTGTTGGTTCTGTAAAATATAAAAAATGTCGTTGCTTGTAATAAAAACATAGTCACAGTGAAGTCACAATTTTAATGAGTATGGAAAAAGATATAAATCTGGTAGAAGCCGGATGTGTCAGTTGAGTTCCAACAGAAAATCAATTGATTAATAACTAACAAGAGAATTGGAAAAAAACTTTCACATATTAAAGGCAATGTATTTTTTTTTTACATTGGACCTCTCTTTGTGTCCTAGAACTCTTTGTGAGTGCGAAACATCTGTTGCATAAATCAGTACTTTTTATTTTAAGGCAAATATTGAATTATTACATCTACTCATTTTTTTACGTTGTAAAATATTTGTTCTTTTTCCATTTGCCAAGCGATATGACGAAGACATAATGAGAAACGAATATTGTCAAAAATCTTAAAGGTATGCTCTTTTCACGAGGTGGCTATTTCGTCAGTCATAGTGTGAATTTGCCGTACGCAAAGATATAAAAAATCATGATTTCCCACGATTATCCAAAGACTTTTCCTTTTCAGGCCGTTGCAGTATTCTGCCTTATATACACATTGAAACAATATAAAAATTGAATTTGTAAAAAACGCTTTCGCCTGGATTGATCGTTATATTTTCTAGGAAAGCTATAGAATCCTCTAATAACACAAGTATATTATGATCGCTGTAGTGCAGCACTTATAGACTTTACACATAGAGACACGGAGCAAGAGAAAGAGGAATACTCGAATAATGATACGTTTATATTTATACTCGACAAAAAGCAGAGATTATGTAATTTCACTGCCGCTTTGAATCAACGATTCGTTTGTCCAAGTGCGTTGAGCAGTGATTTCGGTTTTTTTTTCTTGTTTTAAATAATCCGACTATACTGTGAAAGAAAAAAAATAATGAAAGTAAGATTTTTAAAATGAAAAGCGAATTAAGATGCGTTCTACGCACGAACTTACAGAGATATGTATGTATGTAAAAATGATATGATAATCATGCCAAATTTTCGCACAGATTCCTATTTTGTTAAATTAATTCCTTGAAGATACGTTAAACAAAGATTTAAACGTCAATCGCTCTGATCCGTATTCAAATCTATACAAAGGAGCATACCGAAATGGCTTTCAAAAATCGTTGCAATTATATTGATAAAATACAAATATGCATGCTGAATGTGAATATGCCCGCTATTAATGCACTCGGAAGGACTAACAAGCGGAGTATGAGTAAATATACAGTATATTAGCGACGTGTGTATAAAACATATATACACTTATATATGTATATGTGTTTGTATATATATATATATAGATGCTAATGTACGTGTGTGTCTGTGTGTGTAATAGAAACGTGTATGTATGGAATGGATATACGCATCTTTTTTCTCAGTTACTGTAACAATGGCGTATACAAAACTCGTCAGAAAGGAAGTATTCCGGACATATAGGTTTGGCATTTTTGAGGATGTTTCACGTACAAAAAGTACGAGTCTTATATTTTGCTTGCTCAAATGTACACCGGGTTTTTTTTTAAAGGATGTAACGTTACCATGAAATCTCATTTCTCGCGGCCTCGTAATTTAATTCCGTTGGCTGGATTATCTGAGTTAAAAATTAAGGTCGTTTATTCTATCAGTCGGTTTGTCGACCGAATTGAAAAAAACTGGGCAACGACACAGAAAACCATGTAACTCTCAGAGAAATCAATAAGGAAGTTAACGGTCTGTGCTGAAAACTTCCAAGTTGCAGGATTTTTCATTTTTTAAAATCCAAAACTTTTTTACAAGGGATAAATATAATTTCTACCATTATATTTAATTTGATCCGGCTATTGTAATTTGGAATCTTTAAGCCCAAATTATGGCCTCAGCGGAACTTTTAATTTGAAATTATCTGGAGATATCTTTTATTCTCAAAACTTGGACGTGGAACTGAAAAGTAAATTACCCGAATACACTTTTCAAGGAAATCGAGATCTTTTGGTAGGCGTCTCCCAAGCAAGACTCTTTAGAGCGGACCACAAGATTTATCTATGTGCGCGATTCTTTTTATTATTACATTTTTTACCTACCCGACGATACATTTTTATATCATTCCAGCAGAGGCTGATTGTGTGCGGCGCGGCAACCATATAATTTCCTGTCATTGTTTATACCCATATATGCGACCACATTGTGTATTTTTCCGAGTCTGATCGAGCTGAAACTTGCTGGAAATGTACAATAAAGGCTGACAAAAATAACGGAATGGAAAATATCATCAGATTTTCAGGGACAGCTCGGGTTTTGGTTAAATGAATTTGACAATCAATCCAGCACGGTGGAAATCGTGGAAAACGCCGTTTGGTATTTCATAGTCGAATTTCTTCATCAGTTTCGTTTGTTCCAAGCGGATGTTGGAGTCTGAGTACCAGTAGCACACCAACCCATACTTTACTCGGTAATAATAACATTTGCACACGCACAATTTTCGCTTACCTTTTCAAAATTAATAGAGCACGGTATGCGCACTGCCGAGTTGACACATCACACCACGAATCGTTTTGTTTTTTCTTCTCCTTTGCAAGTGATGCGTAAAAAATTACCTAATAATAAATTACTACAATTATTGAGCGGTAAGACCACCGTGTTCAGCCCACAACTGACAAAGGGGCTTTGACGCTGATTTGAAAGAGTATTCGCATTCTACCGATTGATTCCTTCAAATGCAAACAAAAAGTACACAAAAAATGTAATTTTTTCCAATACAAAATTGCGGCACATACCGATTTCCCCAAAGCAGTCCCTTACATATATATAAAACACCAGCGAAGTACCGAAGATTTTTCGCAAAATAATGGGAAAACTTTATGCCATTAACACTTGTGTTTTTGTGGACGATGGAAGCGTTTGTCATTTGATCAAAAATCAATATTTTTTATCAATCCTCGACGCTTTTCGAGTGTTTTATATCTAGATTAAGAAAAGCTTTAGTATTTCGCTTTAGGTTCGAATGTAAAAGTTGCAAAATTTCACAGCGACGGATTTTAGCGGGGAAGATAACTTCGGACCACCAGCTAGGGCGCAACGACTGTGAATTTTGTAATAATAATAATTTTGCACTTTTTTTGCGTATATTTCGAGGAACCGATAGTCGATTTTTCAATAAAGCTAAAGAAATTTTCGTCATCGACTCCAATATCCAGATTTCGGACATTCTGTTTTTGGCCTGAGGTGGTGCTGTTACGCCTTCACACTGTAATTAGATTGTACCCTGACCGAAAATATTGACTCCGTTTTCGACCCAGCTATATTTGAAAAGAAAAAAAGCCCCTATGACAAATAACTGTCAACAATAATAAATAAAAATCGCAAACCAAAAGAAAAAGCATTGAGGTCATACACGTGATACGTAAACGGTGCATTAAGACAAAATTATAAAGCTGAATCCTTCGAATTATTACGAGCAAAACTGACGGAGTGAATAATTAATTTTCTACCTTCTTCGTTGTTTTTCTTCCTCCTTAATTACAGTACAAACATCATACAAATAACTCATCACATACAACGCAATGCAGTACTACTTTATGCATTAATTTCCTTTTATTGTGGATTTATAATCCGGTTCTCGCGCGCGACATTACAGTGATTTATAGATTTATTCCAATGTTCATTCCCCTTTTACTAATGTAGCATGGAAACGTGTAGAAGTAAAATCATATTTTTAAAAGATATATCGACAGAATGGTACGTTTACAGTTGCGGCGTCGTTACTATCATATTCTTCCTTTGTTTCTTTTTATCTTATTCCTCTCGCCATCGCTTAGGATTCATCTCATTCATTTTCGGCAAATGGAGCTCAATTAACAAATTACGTGTATTGTTACGAAAGAGGTTTCAACTACGCATCGAAATTATGGTGCAATAAGCTCTTACTAGTGCCACGTGATGTCGTAGTCAACATTTTGCAACTGCCAATTACCTTCGCGTTCCGTTCACACCGCGAGAAGCCATTTGTCTCGTTATTTTCTTGCACAGTGATCGATTTCAACCATTTTCTCTTTTCATAATAATAACTTGCAATGGGTGGCTGTCAAAAATGTACTCGCAATTATATTCGTTACTGACGAAATAAGACGCTGGCCCTTGCTCACGCGCGTAGCGGCTGTCCCGGAGAAAAAATACCGCCTAACTGTGGGATCCACTGCTTGTTCTTTTTAAGCGGCAAGACTACTGTGAAAATGACAAACACACGTTCGTCGCTTGATAAAACGTAAATCGAAGAGGAAGGTCCAACATAAAGTGCAGAAATCGCAGATTAAAGGTAAACTTATGATTACAATGATAGAACTGCTGGTAAAACTTCAAACGCATTTTTCTCAAAACTATCTTTTTCAGAACGGTGTACACGACTTCTAGAAATCTAACGAATGGATTTACTTTTAAGTGAGTACACGTATTCGGTGTAATTGTAGTTGTACCGACGTTTTTCTTCATTAGTTACTACACATAATGAACTTTTTCCTAGAAGAACCGAAAAAAATCAATATTTTCTTTGGACTATTGAAACGTCTCAGCCGATATTATCTATCTTAAGAAGAAAAAAAAACTCGTTCTTTTTTGTTCTGTTTCAGATCAACCTGCTGACCAAAACCGAGTACACCGTTGAACTCCTCACGTTCAAAGGTCCTTCGCGACAGTGTTTATAAGTTATTTCATTATGCATGTGTTTTTATGAAATTTGGTACACAACTTTGTTAATGTACATACAAACGAATGGCCGAACGATTTTCCAATCACCTTACTTATTCCTTCAATATTATTTTGTTTAAATAACTCTGATTTTCGGGTCGTCACAGTAGCCTGACCCGTTACAACGATTGCAGTCTCTTATGGCCCATACTTTTTTTTTCACTGATTTGCACCTAGCTCCCATCCTCGTTCACATTTAGCTATGTAATATACATATATATACATTATCAAGAGTGTATATGAGCCGTTCCATACCATTTCAAACGGTCAAAAAGTTGTCCACTCTCAAAAAAATTGAAATTTTGTCAAATTATTTAATTATATGAAGACAAAAAAAACTGTAAATTTTTTCAAAATTTTCGGATCGCATTTTCTCGAGTTTTTCAAAATTTCAAAATGTTCAAAATACCGTTATATCTCGGGAAACATTTGATTTAACAGAAAAAGGTTTAAGACAAAAAAGTTGCAATTTTACATGAACTTTGTGAAAAAATTTTGTTTTGAATTTTTCGAGTTTAAAAAATGCCCATTTTCACGAAAATTATACAAAAATATTTTTTTTGCTCGGTATGTCACTTTTAATTTTTCTCAAAAAAGTCCAGAAAATACTCTGAAGTTTGTACAGTACACCTATTTTTTTCAGTGTGGCTCGATTCGTTGTTCCGAAGCTGTGCTTTGTTTTATTATTATGAGATATTTTTGTAACTCTTTGTAAAAATTAGTTTGTAACAAGGCACTCGAGAAACCACCAAACAAATTCAAACCAAGCATATGACTTCTCTGCGTGGCTCACACCGTGCAACCTAGTGTAAAAAAATCAAAACACACTGAGAACTCCGATAGTATTTTGGCATGGAGGGGAATGTTGACAAACTGAAGGATGTAGAAGGCATTTGACAGCGCACATTACTTTGTATGACAATGTTTATATTGGGCGGTCAACGATACTTTGTATCACATTTTCCATATTGCACGACGACGTTACTTTGTATCACAATTTTCATGTTGGACGACGAACGTTACTTTGTATGGCAAGGTTAACTTTGTATACCTTACCGATAATTTATGATTAAGCTCAAAAAAATTATTACTGTTATGGATGTTTATTACCTGAAAAATGTGAGAAAAATTTGGGAGAATAATTTTTAAGAATAATTTATTTGTCTAAAAAAAAATATCTCATAATAATAAAACAAAGCACAGCTTTGGAACAACGAATCGAGCCACTCTGAAAAAAAATAGGTATTACTGTACACACTTCAGCGTATTTTCTGGAATTTTTTGAGAAAAATCAAAAGCGACATACCGAAGGAAAAAAAAAATTTTTGTATAATTTTGGTGAAAATGGGCATTTTTTAAATTCGAAAAATTCAAAACAAAATTTTTTCACAAAGTTCATGTAAAATTGCAACTTTTTGTCTTAAACGTTTTTCTGTTAAATCAAATGCTCACGAAATATAACGGTATTTTGAAAATTTTGAAATTTTGAAAAACTCGAGAAAATGCAATCCAAAAATTTTGAAAAAATTAACACTTTTTTTTCATATAATAAAATAATTTGACAAAATTTCAATTTTTTTGAGAGTGGACAACTTTTTGACCGTTCGAAATGGTATGGAACGCCTCATATATATTATCATTTTATGTTAATATCTAATCGCTCGCCGTCTTTCTGAATCCCAGTAATAATTCGGACATCAAGAGTATTGTATAATTCTCGTTTTTTTTTTTAAATATTTCCGGGCTCCGTATTGCACTTAAGGTAAATGTGATTTATACCCAAGGCTATGCTTATCCGATTCGTTTCAGCAGAGGACCAACGCGAAAGATGAATCCTTTCCTCAAGCGCGCTCGCTAAGCAAAACGACGGAAAATATAAAAGTATATACTTTACGTTTTATTAAACGGGACCGTTCAACATCGATGAACGACTATTACTCCTTTTCGACGAGTCGCGAATGTGCATAAATTTAGAAAAAAAAAAAAAACAAAAAACAGAGGACCTGTACTTTTTTGGGCAATAACCAAGCTCCGCAGGTCTTTATTTTAATTGCATCCCAAATGCGGATACTCTCTTCAATCTGCTTGTACGAAAGAATTCTGTTCATGATAAAAAAAAAGTTTACATGTATTGCAGAATGAATTTTCACATGGATGGAGCTTTCGCCCGCTCCATATTCTGTCATTGACTCGGCAATATTGGATTTTATTTGAACGTGAATAAAGGGCGCGTTTCGATCTTCTATTCGTATCGATTTTAAGATATACCGTACGAATTTGTGATCTAGTCGAAGCAATAACGAGAAGGGACTAGTGACTCTGAAATTGGGACCGTTATTCTCTGTGGTTAGGCGTCCCTTGTAGAATGAATGAACGAATACATCCAAACGCGATACTTTGTGATTTATGGATTGATTTTTACCGAGAACGATGTTATTCTTGCCGATTAACATTTTTTCCGCCTCTCTTCCCAACGGGCGTCCGTAAACGCTATTGACACAAGACGCAGCAAAATTTTTGAAAAATCAACAAGTCTGATTGAACGTTAATGCACGTTCCTCGCGGGGAAGCATTCATACCTTGGTCCACGGTCACACGACGGACTTGATCACGCGATTGCACTACTAATCTATGAATATAACAGGTATTATATAATAAGTATGCCGTGTCTAAAAAATCTTGTCAGTTGTCACGCGAATCAAGTTTGTACTTCTTTTTTATTTTTATTTTTTATTATCGCCAGCGTAAATGAACGGCAGAGGGGGGGGGGGGCGCAATCGAGGAATATCATTTTTATTCTCGTTAATCTGTTCGCCAAATAATCTCGCGAAAATCCTACGGAGCCCTCGCATCATCAAAAAATTAAAAAATGTCGACGTGTGATTACCATCGCGTTTTTAACAATTTGTGTTTCGTATTCCTCCCTTCCCCTACCTTTTGTTCCGTCACAAATGTAACCAATGGCCCAAAATCTCGCCAAGACCCTCTTATCTCACCCTAAGAGCATTCAGCTCTTTCCGATCGGACAACAGCCACCCATCGCCGTCAGAGTAGCGCGGTCGAAAAATCGATCATTTCCGCTTTTGATCTTCCTAGAAAATTACGACGCTCTATTTTATCTAAAAACATTCAAGATTTTTTGCACTATTCACGGTATTTTGTGTTTCAATTGGAGCCGACATGACGAAATGGATATTTGTTACGTCAAATTCGGGTAGCGCGGTTTTGGCAAAATATTTGGGCCGTCGAGCACGCAGTCTGCGATTGTGTATAAGCGTTACTCAGAGACGGATGCATTTATTCGTGATTTGTCTAAGTCGGCTCGTTGAAACTTATCGAATGCATTTCTAAATACTCAGCCACTAACAGCCGAGTCGGTAAAAAGAAACCGAGTTGGAAAAGTACTAAAAAGCTAATAAGATTTGTAATCAGACCGAGTGACGACTGAACATTATCGAAGGCGTGATATTGTCATTCCAAGCTTTGAATATTACGGTGAAAATCTACCGTGGCAAATAAAGATCCGATTCAAGTGAAATTTGACAAGCACGATCGCGAAATGGCTCTGCTATTCTTGTCCAGCGTGGTTTAGCGCCGAAATTCGGAGGGCTACAAAAATTGATAATTATCGGTTATTATTCTTAGCCCCACCTAACATCTCCGTGTTGTATTTTCATAACGACTTAATATTCCTTCCATCAAGCTCGGTATACCGAGCCTCATATTTCCTCTTACCGACATTCAAAACCCGATTAATTAATTGAATATTTTTAAATTATGTTAATCGTTCAATTCGCGTTGGAAATTGAATGTCACAAGATCGTTCGATATCACAGTCGTTTTTCAATTATTTTTATATATGTTATAATAATGTATTTTACGAATATCACTTAATATTGTTTATTTTATAATAGGTATAGCGTTAATCGTACTGATAAATACAGTTATAAAATATTGTACGGGTGCGTCTCGGTGTCACTTTAACCTGAATGCGCGGATATTTTTTTAATTTTTTAAAAAGTTTTCTCTCTTTTATAATGATTTGTTATATACTGCTTTGTTTGTTTGTTCTGCTGAAACGTTTTTCAGACCGAGCTACTGCATTTTTTTCGTGACGCGCGTTTCCGTCTTGTAATAACTCTCTCGCAACTGCAAATTCACTTATCTCTCCCTTTTTCTTCTTTCCTCTTTCCGCAACTTAGCACTATTTCGAGAGACATTAAACTAGCTCTTGCTACTTCCCCATTCCTTCGTTTCACAAGAGAGCGAGTGATGTTTCCATTTCTACATCGGGGACAGAATCATTCGTCGTGTCTCCAAAGAGACGTCGGAATGCAAGTTTTGCTTACTTTCTATGCGGAAACGGTCGCCACCTTCCCGTTTACGAAAAGGAACGTTATTTTTTATTTATTTTCTTTTTTGGTAAAATCGACGACCGGAATGGATGGTGAATCTCACCATTTATCCCAGCCACATTTTGACAAGGTAAGGGTATTTTATAAAGGAAAGATTATTTTCGAATAGTGGATTTTCCTTGTTTTGAATTTCATATCGTCGATTCCAATGGCGAGTAAGGTCGGTCATTTTTGGCGAATAACTTTTACATTGAAGAGTAATCCCGTTGATCAACAAACAAGAAACGATATATTCATACAAGATACGCTCTATCTAGTTGGTTCATCGTTTTTCATACAGAGATTGTGTGAATGTGATATTTTCTTATCATTGTTTTGCCACCCACAAATTGTTTCAACGTTTACTTTGACCTAACCGGCTTAGAGCGGTGGTATTCTGACTTTTGATATCACTTGCGCGAAATGTTTGTCGGTATATTTTTCGATCCCCCCCCCCCCCCCCCCCGCTTCCCGCTCGATTTATTTTTCTCTCCACGGGATGACAAAACAACAGAGTACCATTCGTCGACGAACAAAAAAAGGGTAAAACAAGAATATTTATAGAACTCGCGGGGCTTTGATAAGATTTTTGTGTTGCCTTGCGTGCTCTAGGACCCTTGGCGCAACGTATGCTTTAAATACATCCTCTCGGCAAAATAATAATAATAATAAAAAACATAAAGAAAAGAAACAGTCGCTTGAACGCAGTCGATATCCCGCAACGTGCAAGATTTATCGAGAGTCTAACCACCGAGAGCGTGATTCGGAGATTCGCTACAAGTTGGCCGAAGGCTCATACACACCAGCGCCGTGATTATCGCAATACACACTTTTTCTTACCATTTGAATAATTAAAAGCTACAACGAGTCCGACATTATTTCTGACACAAGTTCTAATAAATTTAACTATATTTTTTCATCATCATCACCTACTGTATTGTTCGTTCTTCTTCTCGGAATAGTAATAACGATCAATCAATTTGATTCATTGAGTGTCTATTCTACATATGAAATTGAGTTTGATGCAATTTAGCTAATATTCAACAATTCCCAATGTCCTTAATCCTTCACGTTACATAGCATTTTATTTCTTCTTTAATTTCTTCGTCACTTTATTGGCTATCGGCAAATCCGCCTGCACGAAGACATCGGTAAAGGACTTGAGCTTGGGTTATGGTCGAGAGAAGGCCGAGCGGCAGGGAGATGAGAGGCGGGACGTGATCAAGATCGTACCGAATTTGCCGTGTGCGACTCTCCAAGATTCGTTAATACTTGGTTGCTCATAGACGACTGTCATTAGGATGATGGAAAGTGTAATGTGTGATTGGGAAGAGCAGAGAGGAGGGGCAGACTATGTTCGAGTAAGTGTACAGTTAGTGTCTTAACGTTGTATTCTCGTATTCTCCGTCCAAGGACGCAAACTGATCGTCGGGTCGTTGAATATTTCCACGAGTCATATACGTCTGTCAATTTATACGCGATGCTCTGCGAGATTTTTTCTCTTTCAATTTCCGTTCGTGTGTACCAGTTCTGTATGCATATGTGTTCGTGTGTTTCTTTGCACTTACATATCATCGAATTTTTCGTGTGGATTATCAATAATAATAATAATAATAATAATAATAATGGTCGCGATACGTCGGTGAACGGAGTTATCCGTTTGCTTTTAAATGATCTACTTTCCCCACCAGTCCTGACCGTTACCGCTACCGCCATTGTTTGTGGAGTTGTACGACGAATTAAAGTTACCCCCGTAGCCTGCTCCATAACCACCTGGAATTAGGACAAAAAAACCCAAGGGCAATAAGTTTAGGCACCAATATACGCGAAAAACAAAAAAAAAAACTACAAGTACACAGCTGCAACGGCGTTGATGGAGAATTAGGCGAAGACGCTGCTTCGTCAAGCATTTACGCAGCGTAACATTACATTATATTATCAAACGTATGAAGTAATGTAATATTGTCACATTATATTCTTTAATAGGTAAATCATTTTTTAAACAACAATAATGTTTGCTCCATTAGTAATAAATTAAGGTATTACAATTTTGCAATAATATGTGGTATGATGACTTTTATTATATTGTTAGATCATGTTGTATTACGAAATATTACAAATTCGTGAAAGTAAATGGGATTGGGATGGTGTTTCTTTTTTCTTGGCGCCGATAATTGCCAATAAGGTAACTAGCCCAATAAGAACTGTATCTTTTATCGGAATTATGACTGGAAGATCAATTAACGTTACCTCCGTATCCGCCGGGTCTACCGCCTGGTCCATTACTACGTCCTCCGCCCATACCGGAATTCGGTGTCTGACGATAATCTCGGGCACCAAAGCCGCCGCTAAAACGACCTTTGGTGCTACCACCAGTGCCGCCGCCTGGGCGTCGCGCACCGCCGCCACCACCACCCGAGGGTCGAGCATCCGAGAACATGTTCTTCAACCAAGGCGGCAATTCTTGGTTCGCCTCCATCAACAGCGACACGAGATCCCGGGTCAAGTTTTGATTCTTGCCGTTGAAAAATGATGTCGCCAGTCCTGCGGATAAGAAATACCATTATGGAAAACGTCGAACATTAACCCTAGCAAACTTTACACTTTTCGGTATCTGTTCGGACCTGCGGGATTTTCTGTACTGTATAAACGTATTGAAAAAGAGTGACGACACGAGTCAACAAATTTCGACTTTTTTTTTTCATCCGACCGACGGGTGATATTTTCCGGTCGTTTATATTTAGACAGAAGGAAACAGTTGCTAATATCTTTCATAAAAAGGATAATCGCTATCAGGTTGTGTATACGCGCGATCTGCGTCTATGAGATGCGGTAAATGGAATACATACAAAGTAAATCTGTAGAATTTTACAACCAGCCTTTAAAACGCGCTTAATTTTGTGTAAGTTCGTTAAGATATATTTTTTCTAGTTGATCATTTTACTCAATAGAAACGAACGCGTTTAAATGTATACCTCGTCTCCCGTTAAATTTCACAATATCGCTCCACAAGTCACAAAAAAGTTTTGAAAGTATAACACCAACTTGACCAATTTATAAGTTGGAAATACAATAAGACACAAGCGTCTAGTAACGAAGCAAGAAACATCGCTTTAACCCTTGATATCGAGGCATAAGTGTCGTATTCTTATCTTGAGCAGTCTCTAAAAAGGAAAATAGCGTGATATCGTAACATGTAATAACAGTTCTCCTCGGTCAAGAACATTCGTTTTAGAAACAAATAGAATGCCTCTGTGTAATGGGACGACGCAATTGTATTTTTTCTTCAAGATCCTCATCTTTACATCTACCGTTACGCCATTCTTATATCAAGCTACTGTAAAGAAATCTGCGGAAAAATGATTGGCTCGGTTTTCCTCCCCATATATATTTTTTGCGGAAACTGCCTCGACCATAAGACGTGTCTGGAGATGGTGACGAAATATAAAAACGCCATAAACAGCGATATTGGATGTAGATATGAAATGCTTCGAATACGTTAAAGAATTAGAACAAGGCTGCAATTTGGTCTGAGAAATTTGAAAAAATCCTCTCAATGTCATTTTGAGTTCGAGCGGAAAAAGTTGAGTGTTAACATTGCTGCCGTTAGGCCGTTCACGTAAGACACTTTGAACATACCTAAGTTGCCCATGCGACCGGTACGACCGATTCGATGAACGTATTCTTCGACGTCACCGGGCAGATCGAAGTTAATAACGTGTTTAACGTGTGGAATATCGAGACCACGAGCCGCCACAGCGGTAGCGACGAGGATCGGTGTTTTGCCAGCCCGAAATCGGCGCAACGCGTCTTCACGTTCACGCTGGGTTCTGTCACCATGGATACTCGTAACCGAATATCCGACTTGCGCCAAAAACTCCTCCAGCATATCGGCACCCTTCTTCGTCTCCACGAAAACGAGAGTAAGCGCTTCCGCACCTTAAATTGAGTAGTACATGCCGATAAACGGATATTTGTCCGAGTGTTTCCTTCGTTTTGCCAAGTAATCTCGTTCTCTGATACTCACTGGGTTCGATGACGTTACTCGCCTGTAACAAATCGAGCAGGTACGAACGTTTGTCGTGCTCCTCGACCCACACGATCTTTTGCGTGATATTCTCCGATGTTGAGCCAACACGGCCAACCGCGAGGAAAATATAATTGCTCAAAAAGTCTCGAGCCAACATTTGAATTTCTTTAGGGAACGTCGCGGAGAACATGAGAGTTTGTCTCTCGCCGGTTGGTGGCATTGTGTCCTCCTCGACGATGCGTCGGATCTGTGGCTCAAAACCCATGTCCAGCATACGATCAGCCTCGTCCAACACCAGAAACCTGCAAGAGTTTCCGATTTTATTTTCTATTGATTTTATTAATAAATAACTTGGAACAGTCACACGTGCTTTTGTTCCAAATTCATTGTTCAAACGAATGGAAGAATGAAACATTTTTTTTATCAAATTTAGGTCGTTGTTCACATGGCCGTATTTTCCCGCTGAATCATGACATTACATTTTTTTTTAAATGTATACTTACAGTCTCTTTTTCTTTAGATTGCCAAATCGCACATGAAAAAGTGTTCTGGCAGTTATTTTTGGATCGTTATTCTTTGCTAAAAAAAAGGTGTTTTTTTTAACCTAATTATAACCTTTTTGACCTAATTATAAACGTTGAATTAAAAAACCGATTTTTTTCTAATTTGGATGCTCATAGTTAGGTTTCGAATAATCTCATAACATTCACAATAGGACCATTAGAAAGCTGAACGTCTACTCCATGAGATGCGTTGATTGAATATTCTTTTAGATTTTTCGTTGTCACGTTTAGGGAGAGAAAAATGTAGAAATAAAGTTTGAACTTCAGTGCCGCCGCCCTGTGAAAACTAAATGCATCCTTTGCCAAAACTCAAATCGCTGAGATTTTCCTCCCGTATGTCCCATGAACCTAAACCTACAATAAGGCGTGAAAAAGTCCCTCGCGGCTTTTTTTCTTCCAGCAAACATTTAAAAATCAAAACTTAGTTCGAGCCGTCCGATCATGCTGGTTTTCTTTTGTTTTGTTTCCTTTTTACAGGGTCCTTCTCGCTTGTTTTTTTAAATGGTTATTTACAGAAAAATATGCAAAAATGGCGTTTGCTTATTGATGCAAACGCTTTCATCCGCCGGAATGCGTAACAGAAGTGGAAATACGTGATATTGGTGCACGCAAGTATACAGGCCTGCCCGCACACAAAGTTGTCCTTCTGTTAATAGGCAGACAAATAGACACCCAGAGTACAGACTAGACGGAAGACAGACCTGAAGATATTATTTTTATTGTTTTTTGTAAATAACAAAGGCAAATTTAATCGATAACCTTAAAAAAATCAAAGACCTGAAGCAACCGTCATTGGTAGCTTGGAACATGTTTTGAATGTTTCAAAATTTTCGATGTAGGTATTTAACAAAAGCAGTGTCTTGCGCTTTTTCGTCTCTCAGGTCGCTCATCGACAAAAGCGGAGAGAAAAGAACATGTGTGATCAACAATCAATAGGATTGTATATCCTCTCGGTATATCCGGATTTTGGCGGCATTTCAAAAGTAACAAACAATACGTAGGGCTCAAACCATACAATCGGCGTTTACAGAGTGGCCCCCCTCACGTAAGTGAACATTGGAAAAATCTCGATTTTTAAGCCGTCTTTTGAATTGACGTGTCAACACAAATCCAAAGAATCTTACGGAACCATCTTGAACCTTGAAATGGTTCAATTTCAGACGTTTCGCAGTGATTTATTTTTCGATGACAAATAGTCAATGTACAGAATACCGTTTTGGGTTCGAACGTTGATACTACCGTCATAGAGATACATACAGAACTCACGGAAAAAAGCGTGCTCCCAAGAAACCTACAAGCTTCAAATCGGTATAATTCGTTTCCAAACACACTAATTTTTCTTTGTTTCAGAAGGCCATGCGCCTTCAAATACTTTCTTACCACGTTGTTCAAGGATAACTTGACAAAGATAAGGGCCAGAAAACTTTTTTACTCTAATTTCGAAACTATATAGTTCAAGATTAAAATTGCATCTTAAAATTTGTTTCTCATAATTTTTTTCTCGTAGATACAGCTACGCAAGAATTACCTAAAATTATATTTAAAAAAAACGTTCGGTTCGTTAAATCTCTGATGCACATAGCAGACAAAATTAATAAACGAGACGATACTGAGTACTGTGGCATATTAGATTATCTTAAGAAGCAGAATAGTTCTAATGGAAAATGGTAAAAATGTTCAAGTTAGTTAAGAATATTATTTACTCCGCTTTACATATTGATAAATAAATCGCGGACTAGCGACTTACCGGCAATTGTGTAAACCGATCTTTCCACGCCCGAGCATATCGACAAGACGACCAGGTGTAGCGACGAGCAAATGACATCCGCGATCGAGTTCGCGCATCTGCTCGACAATATTGGCGCCACCGTAAACGATTGCCGGCCGCATTCTCGAACGATAAGAGAATTTTCGTGCTTCGTCGTATATCTGTGTGGCGAGCTCTCTCGTTGGTGCAAGAACAAGTCCGAGAGGATATTGCTTCCGTCGGCCGGAACCAGCCTGGGGCGGTGGGGGACGCGGTCCAGACTCGTAAATCTGATTTAATATTGGCACTAGGAAAGCCGCGGTTTTGCCAGAACCCGTTTGAGCACAGGCCATCACGTCTCTGTGACCGATTATAATCGGTATCGCGTACTTTTGTACCGGTGTAGGTTTATCGTAACCAGCGAGACTGATGCTGTTCCTGATAATCTCCGTCAACTTAACCTCATCAAACTGCAACGATCAATCATATGTGTTATCAGAATATAGCATTTGTACACACATAAAAAATGCATTTGCAAAGATTGTACGGCAACCATTGTGTCACATGGAAAAGTTAAATAAGGCAAATGCGAGACTTAACACATACGGACACAGACACACACACACACGCACGCACGCACAAATTAACACTAACTTTCAAAGACAACTAGCGTAACCGCCAAATGATCGAATGAATCGTATTGATTGTTTTTTTTTTTTTTTTCAATTTCGGATAATCCACGTGACTTTCGGAAAAATTATTCACAAAATGTCAGGGCATGTCAGTCTCACAAACTTTTCAACAGCGTTTTATGATACATTGTTTTTTTTTTTAAAGAAAAACAAACCATCAAGCTCCGTAAAGTTCACTGCCGCAGAGCTTGAGGATGTTTTTTTGCTCTAAATATGATTTGTCTCTCAGAAATCTTTGTTCGAAAATCGACAACTATCTTTCTCGCACGCATATATCACGTGGTACAACTTCTACTTCGCATTAAGCTATCATTTCGGTCACGGACATTATTACGGATCAAAAGCTGAAAAGATGAATTGGGGGGGGGGGGGGGGCGAACTTACGGATGCGATGTGCGATGGTATATTGTCTCCGGTAGCTTCAACAGGGATATCCTCGTATTTGCTAAAATTGATACCCGTGTTACCGGTACCGAAGAGCTCGAGCTCGACTCGTGGATCCTTTGACGTGGGAATAGTCCAGTCGACCTCGTTTCTGTCGCCTCCTCGTCCGCCTCCTTCCCTTTCGTCCTTCCATCTGTTTCCGCCGCCCATTCTCTGATCATTTCGATTTTCTGCCCAACGATCGTTTCTCGGCTCTGGCCATGCACCTGCGGTTCCCGCTGGACGATCCCGTTCGCCATTTCCGTAGCGAAAGTCCCGACCATTTTCCTGCGGACGTCGGTTTCTTCCGCCGAAATTCCCGAAGTCTGCGTCACGGTTGTTGCGAACGTCTCTGTACGCGGAACTCTGATATCCACCATACTCGCGTTCTCTGTCCTGATCCCGTCTACCGCCTCGATCTCTATCTGCGTACGCTCTTGAGTCAACAGCAGGCTGGTCCTCCCCAGCGGCAGGTCCGTTACCTGTTTAGAACATCGAAAGAAACGACCATGAGTCTCATATCCGATCCAGCCCACGAATCAATCTCAGACCCATCATTTTTTGGCATACCGCAATCGTTTCCAACTTTATTGCGTAGATGGGGTGGAACGTATCGGCCTCCGCTAGGTTGGCGGGAACCCTGCAAGTCCAGACCAGCTAACTGCAACACAGATATCCGAGTTTCTTCATTTAAGGTTCTTGCATCGGCAGTTAGAAATTCAAACACCCCATGACCTTTGGCTGTTGCTTTTTTTCCTCAAAACAAATCGTTTTTCTTTTTTTAAACGTAGTTTATTGAAACTGCAATAATTTACAAGCAGACGATTTATTTAATAAATTGTTGATGTTAAACTGAAAAATTCATCTTCATTGACAATTTTTACACCTTATGTTCAGTTATTCGGATTATATTATCGCACTTTTTAAATTAAAATTACGCATATACTTCCGGAAAATATTAACCTGGGATCCTGAAATTTTTGACGAGGCTTCTTTTTGAATACGCAAGAATATCCTTAGAATTTGAGTATACGAGAATTTTCTGAGAAGGATTTGACCATATGAGAATGTCCTGGGAAGGATTTGAGTATATGAATATGTCCTTAGAAGGATTTTCTGTGTCTAACCTATGTTCTTGAAATATTTAGTTGTTTTACTCATTTTATAGTATCCATTGACTATCGTTATATGGGGGCACCCTACCGAAAAAAAACCCATGCAAATACAAACACAAAGAAAATTCGAACAAACTCAAAGTTTCCGATATGGAAGAAAAAAATTGCTGCGTCACTGCGCTGCCTTTTTCCAAATAGAGAAAGACGTATCTATAGGCAATCTATATCAAGCAATCAGAAAGAAGGGTTTCCATAGGAGCAACAATGAAAAGCTACAGGAAGACAGACACTAAGAACTTGCCGACAAAGACATAGTGCCTCCTGGAACAGCACAAAATGAGAAAGCCAAGAAGTCAAAGTTCTACATGCAATAATTTCACAATGGTATCTTGGCGCAAAAATCTTCTGGAAATATTCTTACCTCCTCATATCTCAACTTAGTGCAACGTTTCATTAAAATTGAACACGAATGTTTTCTGCAAGCATATCCTTCTTATCTATTACGACTATTGCTTTTTTTTAATGATGAATACACCAATTTGGCGATAAATAGCAATAAATAATTTATAGATACTTTTCTATTCATAAAGCACAAATGAATTAGCTATGGAATTATTTTAAAAGTTCCTATCACAGAACATCCAGCTGATGCTGATTGCTCTATTTCTAACTGATTCCCAAGGTTGGGTAGCGTTACCAAACAAAATACAGTCTGAACATTCAATTCCCCGATAAAAAAAAATTCCTTCAAATCCGAGTTTGTTTGGGATCGCTTCGATAAATCATTTGAGATATTCCGCAGATGTGGAACAACATTGCTTCATATCGGCAAACGAACCTGAAGTTTTTATAGTCAGTTTGTAGAAAATGAGCCGGCAAAATGTTTTGCATGTCCCGATTAGATTTCAGACACTGGCAAAGTGTGTACACAAATGAATTACATTGATAACAAAAAATGGTTTTGAGGGGTTAGGCTACTGTGAAAGTAACGCACACTCCTTCGTCGCTTGAGGCAATTTATATTGAAGAGGAATGTCCAATACATAGAGCACAAACCCTAAATGAAAGATAAACTTACAATTACAATGATAGAATTGCTAGTAAAACTTTAAATGCGTTTTCCTCAAAACTACATTCTTCAAAATGATATACACGATTTCTCAACATCTAACGAATGGATTGATTTAAAATTTGGTACACTTATTCAGTGTCATGGAATTTTAGTCTTGGCTGCTGACATTTTTGTTCATAACATTTTTGTTCATTAGCTATTAACAATAATTATGTAATCTATCCAGAAAAAAAGTATATTTTTTTGAAGATTGAAACATGGTATTGAAAAAAAATTGGTCAAGTCTCAAGCAATATTATCTCTTTGAAGAAAAAACTCATACTTGTTTCAGTATGCCGTTGAGCTCTTCACGTTCAAAGGTCCTTCACAAGATTCTTTATAACTTCTTTAATGATAAATATGTTCAATGAAATTTGCTACACCTCTTTGTTAATGTACATACATATAAATGTCCAAGCTATTTTTTAATCATCTTACTTATTCCTTCAATATAATTTCTTTTAAATAAGCCTCATTTTCGGGGCGTCACAGTAGCCAAAGCCCTTCATGAAAAAAAAAAAACGTTCATGATTACAGAATTTTGCAGGGTTCATAAATCCAACGCGCATAAAGGTTTTGTTTTCGAGTGTTTTTTTTCTGCTGTCTGTATACTCATGAGCATAGAACAATTGAAAAAAAAAATTGGTTATTGTTCCGCTGCTATCAAATGCATCAAATAAAAAGTAGACATTTATCCAACAATATTAATAATCATTGCTACAGTCGTGTAAGTGGTATCGAATTTGAGAAAATATAAAATATTCTCCATCCAAATACCGTTGACCGAAACAAGAAGCGTGCGTTTTCGTCGTGCTTTAATGCCAAGTAACCTCGTTTGGATTACAGTCGTTTTTTTCCCAACTTTCTCGACTCTTATCAACAATGACGAGACACAACGAGACGTATAAATATTGTAATAGGATATAATCGTGGCTTGAAGTAGAAATATGAAATATAGCCAACGAATTCGCGTAAGGCTCACAAACGAAAGGCAAAAAAACCTCCAAACGAACAATTACGCTGAGAACGTGCTGTTTCGGGAATTGAGGGCCGCCATTACGCGAACGGACGTCACGGAATTTTTCGCGTGTTCTAGACGACGCGAAACCACGAACGAACGATCGACGAACGGACTATTCTTTGGCAAGAGTGAATTCTCGACGAGAGGATTATTTAGCGATATAGGATAAGCGAAAAAGGAAACGAAAAGTGGAATATAGTCTCGAAAGCGAGGGACGAAGGCACGGATCGTGCGTACGATGAAAGTCACGCTTATATCTCGCAAAAAGCCCGATAACTTGAAGCTTAGAGAAAAAAAATAGTTTTCACATTACCTGCTGCTCTAGACCTGATCCATTCTGGTTGGCTGCATTACTCATATTACTCCGCCTCGGTGCGTAGATGTTCGTAGCTCTGCCGCAAATATTCTCTTGTTAAACGTCTCGACGATTGAAATAATACAAGTTTTATATCCAAGTGCAAATGTCGGAACGGCTTGTATATCTATATAATAACATATATGTATATGAGATATAATCGCGTATGCACTGTCGCAGCCTCGGCGCTCGGCTGTGCCGATGTATTATGACACAAAGGAAAACTTAAAGTCGAAGACTGAACTCTAATACTCCCGGACGCCAGTTAGTATGTGAGAGGGCCTCTGGCCGCACTTGACGTCGACGCAACAAAAATGGCCGAGAAACCGAAAAATTCGTTGCTTTTCAAAATGGCGTTGAAACTATTTCCGTTACGAATATGCCAATGCACGCTGGATCCGCTCAATAAGTGTGTGTGTTTCGCGTGTACACTCTTCGGGGCCACTTACGAGCTCGCAATGTATGCGATATGATTTTTCGCCTCGCGATATTAAACCCTTGATTTTTTATGTCTTTTTCCCGTCCTCTTCCTCCCTCTCCATCAAGCTAACCATAGATTTCTTTCATCAAACTTGGCGACCACGCGCCGCAATAAATTCGCGCTGATCAATGCCGCGCGATGTAGAAGGAAAAGGGACGAGGTAGTTTTTGAAATGTACAATCCTCGCGCATTAAACTCACTGTATCGATTTTTTTATTTTTTGTTCGCAAATGCGAGTTGGACACTCGACTCGTGTCAGTCGCCACACAACTGACACAAAAAAAAGATGCTTGAATTTCGGGCTTTTTTAACTTTTGTTTCCTTTCGATAGAATAGAGGACGACACTATACAGTTTCGGGAAATTCAGATGCGTAAGCCAATGGGTGGCACACGAATGTCGCGTCGCCACCGCGCACCATTAGATGTCAGATCTGACGCACTTCCGGTTTCATTCCCTTCCCCGAGTAATGTCGAAAACGCGGGAAATTTTGAAGATGAAAAATACTTATCGATTCCTTACCGGTTTAATCGGACAACTTTTCTTCTATGTTAATAAGATTGATTCCGTACCGTCCCCCCCCCTCCCCCGAAGAAACGATTATAATTTTTAGGATACTTGCTCTATTTGTTTCTACCTATTTTCATGGCGTTCGACCCAAACTCTGGTTGAATCTGTTTTGTCTTCTATCGAAGCAAACGGGAGAAAATCGATACCTTACTCAGCTATCGTCTGCATTTGCTACAACTGATCGATATTGGGGGCGGAAATAAAGCTTTAAAGCGTCAAGAGTTTATTGAGAAATGTATACCCCACCCCCTTTCACCCTGATTTTATGCAACATTAGTTATCCTCTGTATCTTGTAATTTATCAATTGCATAAACGGTAGAAATCTAAGCTTTTATAAATAGTTGTATAATATTTAAAATGTACCTTGATTTCTTTCGTTAAATCTTTAAAAGATGTTTCGTTAAATCTTAAAGTTTTACCTTTATTTCGACTAATGAGTGTAATAGTTAAATAATAGTATTTAACTGTTATGCTTATCGGTGCAAATAAAAACTCACGAAGGAAACTGTCCCACGAGTTGTCGAATTAATGGGTTGGGCTACTGTGAACATTTCGAAAACTGGTTCGTCGCTTGAGGCAACCCAAATGGAAAAGGAAGGTCCAACATATCGTGCTGGAATTGCAGATTGCAGGTAAACTCGTGATTACGATAGAACTGCTGCTCAAACTTAAAACGCGTCTTTCAAAACGGTGTACACGATTTGTCGCTATCTAACAAACAAATTGACTTGAAACTTGGTACACTTAGGCCCGGTTCCACAACTCTCGGTTAACCGATTTAATCAGAGTTTAGTCAGCTCAGCGTGGTTCTCATTGGTCCAGTCGCCCTTGAACTTCGGTTAACTCGGTTAACCGAGAGTTGTGGAACCGGGCGCTATTCAGCGTAACGGTAGTTTAGGTCATGACTGACGTTTTTCTTCTTAAGATTTTTTTCATTAGTTATTAAGAATGTAATTTTTTCCTGAAAAATCAAAATAAATAAATCAAATTGATCGAAACATAGTAAATTACCTTGGTCAAATCAGCTAATATCTATTTTGAGAAAAAGAAAGTATTTTTTTTTCAGGTCAGCCGGGCGGCCAGAATCTAGTACACCGTTGAGCGTCTCACATTCAAAGGTACTTCACGAGATTGTTAATAACTTTAATTATAAATATTTTTTAATGAAATTTGGTACACAACTTTGTCACTGTACATACAAATAAATGTCGAAACGATTTTTCAATCATTTTAATTATTCCTTGAATTTTTTGTTTGGTAACCTTGATTTTCGTATCGTCACAGTAGACTAACCCCTTCAACGAATGATCAATTATACGGTTATGGGTAATTTTTTTCGTTATGAATTTGTAATTATATGAGATGATAGACCCCACTAGAATGAACATTTTGCCAAAATACGTTTTAGAGTGAATAATGACGAGAGATTGTTATCAAATAATAAAACCTTATGCTGTTGTTGAGATAAGGTAGTTAAGCGACCATACGATGTTGCAGAGTTATGTCGGAACTAACGCTAAACAAATTTCGCAGAAAATGTACAGGTGAAATCCCGTAAAGTCTTTCCCTCGGCGTCAACCGGGCTAATCGTTTAATCATTGCAAATGGTGTCACGGATGATACATTGCTAGGATGTAATGTAGAAGCATAAATAGACGAAGGTTTGAGGCACAGACTGAGGCTGGTGCACGCGTACGTGATGAGATGTGGTTGAAAAACGCGATTTGTAATTTCGTTTAAAAGCGGTCAAATTTTCATAAATCTGTATCCGGCGTGCGTTAATTTGGTGTGCGCATATGCCTTAACTCAATTCTCAATCACCTAGGCTTCAGTCTGACCAGTCGATGCCAAAATGCGTCAAGAGCGAAGAGGATGCTCAGCGGAAGGGGAAATCTAGAGTGTAAAAGTTCGAGAAGAAATTGCGGTTTTCTTTTCTCCATTTTATTGTACAACAGACCACACGGTGATCACATATTGATCTAATCGTCCTTCTTAGTGTCGGTCTTTCCTCCACGGATTCGTCCTGTACGACGGGCAGCGATGAGACCGACCTTGCGACCGGCACTCGTTCCTCGTTTGACGGTTGAGGCTTTACCGATATGCTGGTGATTACCACCACCGTGAGGATGCTCCGTCGGGTTCATAGCAACACCCCGAACCTTTTACAGAGAATGGAAGAAAAATAGAGTCGTCAGTGACATTGCTTGTAGAGTGATGGCTAAATCTCGTGCTTGGACGTTCATTAGCTCAGTTAATATTTGACAACATTGCAGATTCAGGTTTCAAATGTCAAGACATCATCGAAATTTGGGGGCGTATGGACATGGGGCAAAATCTATATTCAAAATACGAATGCTTTGTTTCTTGTCGAATCTGTGAAAAATTTTCGTCTTTTGCGAGGCTACAGCACATTTTTTTATTTCTGTAAACTTTATAAACTAACCGGACGGAACCAACGCTAGAAGCAAAACCTAGAGGACTGACGGAAAGCAAAGCATTTGTTTTTCGTCAGTGACCGGGATGATTTCAAAACATCAAATCAAATATATCGTTCGTTTTAATCATATGAAAAATCATGGAAAATTTAGCTATAATTGGTTCGTTAATTCGACAAAAATTTAAAAAACAGCGTCGAAAGGGGATTTTCACCTTTGGCCAGCAATTTCTCTTGGCCTTGTACTTGTGGTAAGCTCGACCGGCTTTAAGGATAGGCTTGTCGATTCGTCCTCCACCAGCTACAATACCGACCATAGCTCTGTTATTCGATGGAATAACTTTTTTAGCACCCGAAGGCAACTTGACTCGGGTTTTTTTGCTGTCGGGGTTGTGGGCAATGACGGTTGCGTAATTTCCGGATGCCCTGGCCAAACGACCGCGATCACCAGTCTTCTCTTCTAGGTTGCACACGATGGTACCTTCAGGCATTGTACCGACCGGCATAACGTTGCCGATCTGTAAATTTGCTGTGGACAATATATTCTTTTGAGCTATCGTTTTTTTCCCCCAACTATACATTAATTTGACTTAAAAAAACAGTTTTCAGAAAGAGCCTCTAGAAATGAAACGTCATACGATGTGTCAGTCAGCTAGAAATCATCATGTCGAACGTTAGTAACGGCAGCTTTTGTTGCCTTTAACAGTTTCGTCAATTTTCTCTTACCTTTTTTTCCACAGTAGAGAAACTGGCCTGTGTACATGCCTTCAGGGGCGATGAAGAGTTCCTTGCGTGTCTTGAATTTATAAGGATCTCTGAAGTGGACGATGGCCAATGGCGCTCCACGTCCAGGATCGTGAATTATGTCCTACGAGAAAAGGAAAGTATTAAACGAACATGGATAGTAGAAATTTTCATCGAGAGAAAATCCTGCTTTGCATTTAGTCAGAAAGAGCCTCTAGTTCAACATCTTCATGGTATCTAAGATGTAGGTATACTAGAAATCATCATTGGATATAAAATGTCAAAAGTATCATACTAGGATTCTGCCGTTCCACGATGGGCGAGTATTTTATCCAATTTTCTATAAAGTATATGGTTTTTGATCAACTTCATTAGTCCAAAGACGCCGTGTAGAAATTAAGGACATTCGAAACTCAAATTGAAATGCTTGTAGACTATTGAAATTTATATCCCCGAGCAATTAATTTAGGATGCATTAAATGTTCAAAAATCAATCCGTTTAACAACATATATTCGGATATTTTTCATGTTCGAGTTGAACATTTATCCATTTGGTAATACACATAGCACCTTGTAAACACTACTTATAAGGCAGTAGCGACAAAAATAATGCCAAAGTTCAGATTTAAAAATTGAGCAAACCGTGATTATGGTGTTGGGAATGTCGTATCAAAACAATCAAGCGGTTCCTCTACTTCGCTTATTAGAACCCAAATAAACCCAAACAAAGTTGGAAATTTTGAGCTCAAACGGTTTGGTTTCAGATATTAACGAAACCTGTAGGTTGAACGTGGCAACATTGCATGAACTGGCTCTCACAATTATCCACTCTCAATTAAGCATTAACTGGCGGGTTTTTCAAAATCAGTAGGTGTTTAGAACGTGCATAGTATTAGAGCGTTCGTACATTATAATAAAAGGTATTTATTCGTCCGCGCGACATTCTTAACGTTTTTTTCGATTTTGTCTAATAAAAAACTCGTTATAAAACGTTGAACTTTTCTTACTGTGTAAATAACCTGGAGCTGACGATGCTTTAGCTATAGTCAGTTGGGTGAATGGCAGAAACGGCCGCTATTGCCAAGTCGATCGGGGATTTCTTCTTGAATATTTACATATTTACGTTTGATTGCAAAAATGATAACTATTAATATAATTTCCCAGCTTACCAATAGTTTTCAATAATATTGTGAGTTGGATATTGTCCAACAATTGATTTTTACATGAAATTTTATTCAGAAAAGTTGGCAGCCTGCCAAGGAACGGTATCGAAACTCCTCAAATTGTTTTCATTAATTGTTACAATCTATTTTTTGTGATACTGTAACAAAAAAGATTCGACGTTTTCACAAAAAGTTCTCTATTATTAATCAAATTGATTCTCATGCCGATATGAATGTACACAATCCTTTGATACACGGATCAAGTATATTATCGTTAATCGGTGCGTATTTCACCTGTGGACCTTTTACGTTATTCCTATTCTATTTTGAATGTATGTGTATTCAAGATGCACTTCTTAATGGTTTATGGTCAACTAGACTGTTGATCCGTACCCCTGCACGATGGTGCCTGGCGGTACGCGGTAAGGTGCGAAAGCCTTATTTATAAACGTAAAATAGAATGTTTGGATCGAAGATTTACAGGTTGAATCAAGATATTTTGCATTGTAGGTCGAAGCATAAGTGAAGGCGTCAACGTCATGAACGTACCTTGACGACTCCTTTGATGTATCCATGTCTCTCGGAGAAGTCAAGAGAGCGAAGCTTGGGTGCTCCCTTCCTTCTTTTGGTATGAGAGCGGAAAACGGATCCAGCTCCCTTACGTTGAGCACGAATAACTCGACCCATGGCTCAGTATCTGCAAAACAACAGATTTCCAGAATGTACGGAAGGTGGTGGAATCTCAGCTTAAAGTGCTAGGAACACGAGACAAACGTCAACGGATGCGACCAGCACACTGGCCCCACATAACCTCGACAAAAACAAAATTGGTCATAATCTGCGGCTATGAACTTTTGCCGGAAAAAAATATTATTTGACACGGTCCGGGAAATATCTTGCGAATATGGATGAATGCTTATTCGACGCGGATGCTACATATTGCCGACAATATTGGCGGATTTCGGTAATTTTTTTTAGAGTAACTACGTACCAAGAGCCGCTAGGAAATGGAAGAGGTTGATCTTAGCAGCTCACACTGTATAGATGTCTGGAGGGGGGGAAATCTATAGTCAGTCAGCGCCGTCTCGGACCGCGGTATCTTTGTAAAGTATAAAAAGTCGGCGGGAAAATCAACATAGCTTCTGCGCACATAATTCACCTGCTTGATATTATTTCTCTCTTTGGCAGTACGTAGCTTTCCTGCGATCACCTATCATCGCACCATCGAAATATCGACGGAACATAAATAACGAGTACGAAACAAATAGTTGACATTGAAATAGCATACCTATAGATATCTTTGGGAAGTAAAGCATATGGATTGTCCTTGTAAGGTTCACAACAATTGAAAGTTACATTAATAGATTTTCACGTTCACAACAAGGGATTTTTCTACATCGCCCGGAGACAATGAAAAATTCGCATAACTGGATCTCGAATAGCTAAAAATAGGATTTTTGTTTTCATTCATCCAATGAGATGATAACTTCTTTTCTACACGGAGAAAAAGAAATGGTTGAATGTGCAAAATGCATTTTGTTGTCTCGAAATTTTGTTGCTTTAACAGTTGCTCAGACATGCTAAATAAGCTACACTTCACACTACTAAAACTATCAGTTAGATTAACAAAGCGTTCGTTATGCTAATCAAAAATCAAGATGAACGTATTTAAAGATACATTTTGTGACACCAACTGAATTTTGGCTGGATGTACGAATTTTTTTTTCAGTGTAAGTATTAAAATGCCAGAAGTATGATTTTTCTTGCAGTAATCGAAAACAATGAAAAATCAATATCTTTCTGTATGGTAGAGTCAAACATGGAATATATGTGCATCATTAGAAGATGATGAAAAATTCATATTTGGGGGCACAGAGAAACCGAAAATATGGATGTCTGAATATCATTCCATGACTGTGAAAAATTCATATTTCCAGATATGGAGAAACCGGAAATATGGATTTTTGAAAATCATTCCATGACAATAAAAAATGTGTAGCATGGGCGTTGAGAAATAAAAAAAGATATATTTAGTTAATAGATCAAACCTAGTAACAGAATCATTTTTATTGTAGACGTATTGATAGACGCTATAGATTTGTAAAATACACCAATCGAGCTGAATGCTGAAAAAATCATATGTTCAGAAATATGAAGCAGCCAAAAAAAAGGTTTCTCTTCCATCAATTGAAAGCGATTGAAAATCGTATCTCTCGTTACGACAAAGCCAAAAATATGAATTATTCCAAATGTACATTTACTGTTTCATTCGACATGCAATACTCATGGTCACTGAATTTACAAAAGTGAAATATTGGAATAAGTTTTTTTTTCAGAATAAAAGTGCTAGAAAGGTGATTTATTATCCTTGCTTTTGAAACCCTTACACATTATTTTTTGAAATTCCATTGAATAAAGGTGGAATTATAGGCCCCAGGCTGTTGGAACAAAAACTGGCACACCAAATTTCTGCAGAGTACTAAAACTTGGCTCATACACTTAGTTTTGTGCAAATAGATTTTTTAAGAGAATTTGTAAGCGTTTTGAAGGACAGGGTAATGGACTGACTTTTCAATGCTTGACTTATGTTTTTTACTATGAAAAAAAGGAAAAAGATTAAGGTAGCACATGGCTATGCATTTCATTACTAGATACCTGCTAGATCTTCTTTTATAAGCTACAGTGGATGTACACTTGCATATCTATGTTAAAACTCAAGCAACCTTGATAGCTATTTAGGTTGAATAAGTAAACCTAAAGCCAGCAGATATAGCACAGATTCGTGTAGAAAAGACCTTACGACTGTTCACATCTTCAACTTTCCGTGTATTTCATACTGAACTTTATGTCGGCACAAAGCGCAACGTATTTTTCAAATGTCCAGAATTATAATGATATTGGAAAACATAACGATCACCCAATATTTCAATGAGAATTCTAAACTTAATGGCAGCGATTAGCCTGCGTACATAGGAATCATACTCAGCAAGATAGAGACACCGTGAAATTTGGGCGACTGATTTATTAACCAAGCTAAGACGTTATCTGAGAAAGATAGCCCAAAATGTAGTCAACTACAGTGAATAATTTCAGAGTGCAGCAAAATGATTGAATACTGAGGTTCATGGTCATGTCACTTTTGTAAACATAATAATGTTTACAAACTCGATGTGAGTTTTGATTGCTTTAATGAATCATGTACAAAAGCAATTGTGTAAAAAATTGGCACGTCAAATTCTATTCACCTCAGACTACTGCAACTTGGCTGGTGATTTTACTTATATATGAGTTACTTTTTAGAAAGCATTTATAGAGTAAACAATGATGAACCAACTTTCAAGTATTTGGCATAAGTTTTTTTAGAGTATTGCAAAAAAAAAGGTCGTTGTAAACTATCTCACTTGCCTCATCTCATCTCATCCAAGGAGTGTAGCCTCAACGACAATTTGAACATGAAATGTATCTAAAAATCAATTGTCGCTTGAAAATATTTAAGAGAATATTTACACCCTTCATTTGAAATACAATTAATTGCAGTAACTATTTTTTACTCAGGCATCGAAAGGGAATTTCTCTTGAAATTTTTAACATTTCTACAAAAACAAAATCGGGGGTGATATGACCAATTACATTTCATATAGCAACAAAAATGAAATGACACCATGAATTTTCACATTTTTGGCTTTGTAATACTTAATACATTGTCTTTGATGGATGTGAGAAAAATACAAAATCCCTATTTTTGCCATTCCAGTATCTTAAGGGAAGAAGTATTTATCACATTGGATTAACAGAATAAAAACCATTTTTTTAACGCTTGGTATTCAATGATAATCCTTTTTCATTGTTATCAAGCGATGTAAGAAAAACCTATATTTTCGGCTTCTCGATACCTACGCCAATACGTCTTTGATTGACTACGTTCGATGCAAGTTTAATTTTTGCCTTTTCTTGCCTAAAGTTATGAACTTGTCTCTGCAATCGTTGCAAACACAATCAATTTTTTGGCTATTCAATACTCAAGATATGCTGTTCTATTTAGTGTGAAGAATCTTTTGGCACTCTATTTTTTTCCGCCGATATTTTAGGGTTTTTTAAAGTGTGTTTTATTTACTGTAATGAAATTATAATAGGTACAAAATTGCGAAGTTGGAGGTTAAATGCGAGGTTATGTACGCATTTATTTATCCGCAGCGCACGTTTACGTAAGGTGCCTGGCAAATTCTTGATTCTGCCCTTGGCCCAAAACAAAACAAAAATATATACGCTAATACATCAACTGAGAATGCACTAGAAATGTTCTACCAAACCCCGTGTGCATACAAAATCAAAACGAAAAATCCCGCTGCGACGGAACAACGCATGCTCGCAAGGCACTTTCTGCCAGCTGGTCGGATATCTACAGGAGACAACTGCAAAACGTCTATATCATTTTCTGCTACTTTCATTGATACCATGACAATATCTCAACATAGGCTAAACGAATTTAGTCGCAAATAGAAACATTGAAAAGTTGAGGTTCGAGTTATATTACGAATGTATCGTTGAAAATTCGCTTTGTGGCGTGTTGTTAAGATACAGCTATTAAAAAACTGCACCGCCAGTATTGTTGCGTACTTTCGCGTAAGTATACCCATTGTAGCCGTTCGGTACTTGGCGTCAAGAGACTGTTGCGTTTCTCGATAATTTGCTTTCAAGGCTCAACCAGTTACCCGCTAATCGAAGTGTATCTAAAGTTGAGAGTATATCGTTATACAAGTTATACAAATAAGACATTCATTTTGAAGAGACGTTGACTTGCATTGCCACAGATTAATTTTAATCAAAACGTAAAGTGCAATACACCGGCTCAGCTCACACTTCAATGAGACACAATATCATAATAATAATAATCGACTCAACCGGTACGAATAAATCCGTCATCCGCATTACGTCCAGTCCGCGAGAGTTCGTTGAAGTGAGTAGACCCCTGTGTCGTTCTGATTTTCATTGCACCACAACTCCGATTAATAAATACTCTTGTACAGCAATCTCGAGTTTATTCCGTTCCTTTTTTATTATCGATTTTATTAAATTGGTACACGACGTGTGCGTTTCAGGGTACAGATATTTTGGTATTTATCGATAAACGTCGTGTAAAATAATATCATAATGAGTTTGCAAGACTACAAGGAAATTGTGGGGACGTGTGCTGCGGTCACAACCATGGGTCAGATGTTGGCTGGAACGTAAGTCCTTTCAACTACTAACGATAATTATGCGACGTAGCGCACGGCGCGTGCTTATTGTGCTATTCACGCAAAGTTTGATGTTCCGATTGAATAGCGCCGATTAAGGACGGATCGCATAAACTGCTGTCTTGACGTCTAAATCAAATTTTCAATCAGTGCAGTGCTTCTGGAATCTTCGCAGTTGAACATTTTTGCATCATAATCTACCTTATCTTGATAACATTCGTTTAAGCGAGTTGTACGTAACTTTTTACATGCAACATTTTCGCATGTAAAGTTCGTACGTAAAAAGTACATATGTAAACGACGTTGCACGCAAAAAATCCACTCCGAAACCCGACCATACGAAAATGATACGAAAAAAAACGTGGACCCCTGTTTTACCATTTTTTGAAATATCGCCAAATATATTGAGCTTTAACATCTAGTTGAATTTTTTAACTCTTCCACGACCTGTATGTCTTCGAATCGAAATAACTGAGAAATGGCTGATTCCTCATACTAGGGTGTGTACCACTTTTGTCCAGCTCTTAATTATAATGTACATTCAGAAAAAAAACCCTTATTTTGAAAAAATATATTTTCGTTATACTCAAAAGTGATATGAAAAAAAAACATTTTTCATCTTCGATTTTTATTGCATTCTCAAATTCTATGTAAAATTACGAACAATTGACCGATCACGCTGAGAATGAGCTGATTTTTTCGTACGAGATACAACTATTCAAACTTTGTAAATAAGTGCAATTTCATTTAGTAGGTAACTAAATACTTTTTACATGTTGGTTTCCTATCAAAATATTAACCTTATAGGCACTTTTTGCGATAAGCAGTACATAAAGTATTTTTGCAAGTCTTAATATGTTTTGAACAATAGACTTTATTTATACTTAAATTTTTTCCACGGACAACTAGACCAGTCATAAGTCTGAGGAGAAAAAAAATTCGAAAGAAAATCCATTGGAAAAAAATATATACCGATGAGACAAGCTATTTCCGATACTTCGATACGTTGGAATCGTGATGCAATTTCGGAGATCACGCCACTTTTCAATTCTCTGTTGCGGTATTGGTCACGTTGCACGTTCAAAAACATTCAATTTTTTCATATTTTTCGATTAATGCACGCGTATTGTCTTTGATCCAAGTGCGTCATGCCATGCTCATAGTTCTGACAGTATTGTCACAATTCGAACTGAATTCAAATCTTTGCGTGTAACTAGCCGATAGTACATGGAGAGAATTAAATGTTAAAAATTACCGTGCAGTAACGGTAACCAGATGACAACCCTGAAACTTCGCTTATTATTGCTGAGTAAAACACAGATTTTCACGAAAATAAAATAAAATTTCGTCTTCAGATAGAAAATTTTACCAGATTTTCTAGTAAATTTTGATGTGTAACAAAATGCGCAAAACTTAAATTTAAAAAATATATAATATCAGCGAAGTTTTACTGTGCATTTTATTATTTTATGCCTTTTAAAAATCTCTATAAAAAAGTATCGTCTTTATAACAGTTATTTTAAGATTTATTATAAAATTTAATGAGTGTTGTTGGAAAATGTATTGTGCTCTCGGTAAAAATTATCGTGTGCGCTTGGTTAAAATTATCGTGCGGTACGGTACGGTAATTTTGAGGCACTGCATGGTAAAAATTCCCCTTCATACCAAGTAGCGGTGCGCGGTTCGGTTTCAGTGGTCTATCTATTCCTTATATGGCGCGATGGGAGTTTCCAAAAAAATTTCGTCTAAACTGCGTACATAAACTGCTTATGAAATTTTTAAGAGTGAATACGATTTTATGATTTCAAATGTTGACAAAATAATATGTGCGCAAATTAGTCACATCACTCGAGCCTACGATGGTACGAAATGTATTGTAAAAAAATGGTAGTATTAAATGAAAAATAAATTCTAATAATTAAATTTCTCTCCTTATCCGTTTGTTGAGTATACCAATTTATATGAGAAAAAAAATTCCCAACCAAAAACGAACAGCGTTAATTTGTACCAATTTTTCAATAATAAATAATATTTATTATTATTATTATGGTTATTATTATTTCGGTTATTATTATGATTATTATAGCACCGGTCTTTGAAGAAAAAATACATTTAACTAATAAATCGGAGCGATGGTCTAGTGGTTAGCGTGCTTTAGCGACTACTTCCACACGTGGAAGCTTAAGATAAACGTCTTAAAATGCGAAACGATTTTGTTCAAGCCTAAGCTCAATCTCACCTGTTCTGATGTAAGGCGAAACTGGCGAAATTTCAAAATAAAAGAAAAAGGTCTCGAGGGACGAGCAATCCCGCACAAAACGGTGGTCAAATACTTAGGTATAATGATCGATGAAAATTTAAATTTTATTAAACATGTCGAGACACAACTGCAAAAAGCAAAAACAGCTTTTAAAATATGCAGCCGACTCTTCTATAATAAGCAACTGTGCAAAAAGGTAAAGGCACTTTGTTACCTTCTACTAATTCGGCCAATTATTCCATATGGAGCGCCAATATGGTTTAATATTAGCGCAGGACGAATGGAAAAGCTGAGGCGGTTCGAAAGATATTGCCTACGAGCATGCCTTAACATGTTTAGATCGCAGCGCTCGAACTTCACGAGGCACTACAGAAACACAGAGTTATATAACACAGCTAAAATTCACAGAATAGACCTACATATGCTGAAACTCATTAGAAAGCACATTGCCGCCTCTGCACGAAACAGATCTAATAGCATAATTTATGGCCCGTTCTACCCCCAAACCAGTTACCATATAGTAACTGCAAGATCTGGAATCGTCCCACCGGAAGCGTTCACCTTCCTTGACTCGAAAGGGTACATACAGGACAAAAACAAAGTTCCCACTATCTACCACATTAAGCGAGGCTCAAATCAGAAAGCATTTCACTATCCACCCAATATTGTTTGCAATGCGGTAAATCGCGAAATAATGTTCGATATAACGCTGCCAATTAAAGACAAGAAGGACAACTATTTAAAAAACACAAGAAAATACTGGTGGAGGGAACACCTTGCCCAGTGACCGATATATTTGAAATATACCAGGGTGACGTGATAACACGCATTATGGAGCGCTCTGTGACCAGACTGTACATAGCTAGATATAGTTGTATATAGTGTAAATAGTATGTAAATAATTGAATAGTTTATAAGCTTCATTCTCTCTCCCCTCTCCTTTTTTTCCTTTTTCACAAACAGCCTCTCAATGTGAGCCCCATGGCCCTTCGTAGTTTTCCCGCTACTACAGCGTTTCTACGAACTCAAACTTGCGCCCCGAAGCCAATATCCACGCTACCAATGTCCGCAAAAAACCACTCCTGCTGAATATAATCGGATGAAGATCTGAAGTCAAAAACAATCCACGAGTGCTGCCATGCAGCCAGGTAGATTAAAAGTCTAGTTCTAGCCATACCTGTTTTTTTTTAAGTCGGTTTGTACCTCGTTTTCCCGACATAAATGTAAGTGACATTCCCTGTACAATCTGAATAAACGATGTAAAAAAAAAAGTGGTTAGCGTGCTCGCCTTCAAACCGGGAGTCCCGGGTTCGAAACCTAGTTGCGTACATTTCGTCGTGAAATGTTTTTCTTCGGCATTTCACGGCGAAATAAGACACAGGGGGGAAAGTCGGCTGGGTCGCAAGAGGGGGAACAGCGCAGAAGGTGGAGAGAAAAAAGGTAAACAAAAACAGTAGAGGAAAAAACGGTCACAATGAGGGGAAGATATATAAATTTTACCAGCCTTTTAGGAAATTTTTCTTCTGAGGTTGACGCAGGTAAATTTTACTGTGCAGTATCGTAAAAATACCGCGTACGGTGCGGTTGGTAATTTTTAACCGACAGTAGGTAAATTTTCGAATAAACATGCTAAATTTGACTGTCTCCAATTTCTACCCTTCTTGTATAGTAAAATTTTTGCTACGTATCTGAAATTTTCTGTAACGTGAATTTAAAAAAACTTGTCGCATACGAATTATTATGTTTTTCTCACTTGTCACCACATTGAAATATATCACGGTAATTTTTACCGTGAAATTCACGACAAAAATTACTTTTTAATTCTCTCCGTGTATGTTTGAACTTGTTCACTTCAGAGCAAACTCTCACGAGTCTACTATCAGCGCGTTTGACGTTACTGCCTGTGTGTTACTCTCAGGAGCGTGTCGATTGGCAAGTACTGCTCGCTATACACACCCACGCACGCACACGCGCTTGTGTTGTATAAAACTGAGAGTGCCCTTGACTTCGTCCGCGTTAAAGACCGATTGGTGGCAAATCTAGCCCCCTATCTAAATAGTATTTATTCAAATGCGCTGTCGGAAGTTTCACATATGACACAGAGGAGGGTCCGCACTAACCCAGTCTGTGGGATGCTCGCCTATTTTCCTCTTCCCTTCATGCGCCTGGGATCTATAGTGCGTTATTTTTGCCCGTTTCGTATTCAATGATCCCCAACTTAAGGGCATGCACAAGGTCAACATAACCTCAGAAATTTTCGGACCGAGATTTCTCATAGATGGTTGAGTTCTTTTTTTTTAATGGAAAAACAAAGCATCAGGCTCTTGAGAATTTTCAGATGCAGCACTCGACCATTTTCTTCTGCCCTAAATATTATTCGTCTCTAAGATGTCAGCTATTTCCCTCGCACTCGTATGTCACGAAGTACATCTACTTCGCTTTAAGGTAGTACATGTGAGACAGTCCCATTCAAAAGCAAACATACGTTCACGTTTTCGACTGAGCAATAATGTTGAAAAAAGCAATGAAGTTACCTGCTTCCATAATACGTACGTGGAATATCTTACTGTTTAAAAGTTGAAAAATTACACAGTCAATTCATTGACAATAAGGTTTAGAGCGGTCTTCTGTCTGTGGTAGCAAACATTTGGCAGGACTTGCCCGGGGTGTGACTTGCCACGCTTAGCGGGTTACACCTAGTTCGCGGCCGGAAAAAAGAGGTGTATTCGTGAATTTTTTTTGGGAAATGGGTGCAGGTTTTCAAGTTTTTTTTCATAGTAAAGGGCATCATTTCAAGTATCTTTGACAATTTTGTTATTGGGAAATATTTATAAACGACGGAGATACAGTAAATTGCACAGACCGCTGTGCAAAAAAGGTCCTTCGCGGTGACGCGGAGAAATAATAAAACCAAATGAATTTAGTTTTTGTACCGTATTATCTAGTTTTTAATCGAAGGATTTAATAAAATAATGATTTTTGAAAAAATGGTCGCCGATCGAAAGTGATCGCCGAAATTTCGGTGAAAAAACACTCTATTTTCCTTGATATGAAAAAAGTATGCATTGAAAAAAAATCCTTCGATTAAGGACTGCCTTTTGATATACAAAAAATGTCTGTGATATTTGAAGCAGATCGATTTAGTTGTTTTTGAGATATTTTGGTCACCGATTCTAAAAAAGTCATTCCGAGAAAAACGCGTTAAGAGCTTTTCCCTGTAACGGCAAAGTGGTAAGCGGACCTGCCTGTAAACGATTATAACTCGCCCAATTTTCAACGGAACGACTTGAAATTTTGACAGAATATTTTTGAAAGGTTACATTATAAGAATCCGTCGAAAATGAAAAATCGATTTTTTCAAAAATTCCAAATGGGTGTACCCCTTAAAAACTTTGCGTTTACTAACATCTAAACAAAATGGAAAATCGGCTCGTCTATAGAGGACCATTTATAAAGACTAAATATTCGAAAAAGCAGTTCCTGGAACGTGTGGTTCGCAGCCAA